>OZ025239.1:10960426-11070426 GCA_964019155.1 Osedax fenrisi | reverse complement strand
TAGTAATATTAATAGTTAAACAAAAAATATATTAGTCATACACTTATTTAGTCAAGTTGACATTTTTGTTATGAATATACTTATATAACTATTATATACTAAATAAATGCTCGATAGTGGACATTTTATATTATCTTGCGACTTCAGCCATGATACGATTATATGTTATATGGAACAGATACATGATCAAACGATGTCAACTAAAATGGTATGGTCACATATCCAAACATGACAGTCTCAGCAAAGCGATAATGCAAGTCATGGTTGAAGGTTCGCGAAAGCGAGGTCGTCAGAGGAGTAAATGGTTCCACGATATATCTGAATGGACTAAGATGGACGTGAACCAAATATTGCACAAAGTCCATGATCGCGATGGTTGGAGACAGTTTTTTGTTAAGGCAGAAATTACTACCTTTATTTCCCCTATGATTTCCGAGTCACAGGACTAATAGTAAAAGTAAGTATGCATATATATTGTAATGGGATTGCAGTGTGGTTAGTAGTGATATAAATGATGCTAAAATCTAAAGCATCGATGCAGTCTCAGTCTCAGTTACCTATAAAGTCTCAACTCGGCTCGGGCTCAATTGGTTAGAGTGTTGGCTCGGACTCGTTTGGTTAGAGTCTCAGCTTGGCATGTGCTTGTTTTATTTATCCGAAAATGAAAGTCTGAGCTCGGCATCAATAATAAAAAGTCTCGGCTCAGCATAATTTACATCACTAGATTACATTTACATTATTATTCACTGAATACTGGAGTTGGCCGTCGATAATTATTTTAAATTAATGTAAATATGCAATATATAAAAATTAGGATAAAAATGTAACTTAAAAAAAGTATAATTTCGGCTCGGTTATGTTTAGTAAGAGTTTCAACTCGGCTCGTTTGGCTAGAGTCTCGACTTGGCTCGGTTTTGATTTTTTTCCGAAAATGAAAGTATCGGATCGGCATTAAAAAACTAAAAATCATCAGAAAATTACTAGTGGTTAGTGTCTTCCTGTTATGGGCATGATCTCCTGCTAGAAAATCAATGAGTCTGATTGGTGTATATATATACTCGATATCTATGTTACATCAACACACAGGTATCGGAGGGTAGGCTTATTAGCCTAAAACGATAAATATTTAATGTTTTTTTATTGTTTATTTATAATCTATAAAGTTTTAATTCGGAGTGGAAGGTGAAGGAAAATAGCCTCGGTTCTAATTGGATATAAGATGAGGGAGTTAATTGTGAGACAGTTATGAATGGTTATGATAGTAAAAGAAAGAATGTCAGGTGCAGTCTTAATTTTCTGTACATTTTACATAAAGTTGGATATGTTCCGCATGAGTAGGAATCTAACCGGAGAATTACAGATAAGGTGGAGGAGGAGAATTAGGTTGATGGTAAAGAGTATCGACCATTGGGGAACACCATGTGTTATAAGGCTGGGAGAAGAACGCCTCAAGTGTTCTTAAACTGAGGAAGTTTGGGTTTATTATCAATGAATATACCATTTGAATGCAGTGTCTGGGATGCCTATAGATGTAAGGTGGTATTTGAGTATGTAGTGTTAAATGGTATCGAATACAATGGAGGAGAGGTCGAGTAGTGTTAGGATTGTTCATTTTGTATTATCAAGATTAGTGAGAATATCGCTGGCTATTTTCACTAGGGTATCTTCGTTGATTTAGAAGGACGATATGTACTTTGGAAGATGTGAGGGATTTTGTGTGAAATTAAATAGGTAGTTGGATGTATCGCAACAATGCAAGATTTTGCAGATTATTGACATGTTTGACATTGAACGATAATGTATGATAAATATTTTAATGTATAGTTTGAGATTGCTCAGGGTTTCTCTATTTTTGGCAAAACCTGTTTTTACTAAGAAAAAAATCAAAAACCATCTAAAAACCATCTTCTCCATGTTAATTTATGGTAAAAGCTGTAAAAAAAACATACTGATGAAGCTGTCATCAATATAATCAATGATATTATTAAATTATTAAATCGTCATCTATTTTTTGAATTTTCCACCAATTTACCGTTCAATTTGACTGCTTTATCAAAATTAAGGCTAAATGGTTCAGCTTTATCCTAAAAATGTATTATAAATTTAATAAACATTTTGATTTGTTTATAAACCACTGTTTAACCTTCTGTTTTTAAATTCTGATACTAGATGTTGAAGTCTGCCACACTTAGGCTGCGGTTCTATAAAAGTAGAATAAGGTTGAGAGGCGTGCATCGCATATATTTTACATTATAAATGTTAACTGCGCAATAAAACTTTGTAACGTAAAGTATTGGCGAAGATCGCCTCGAAACCGTAGCCTTATTCAT
The DNA here is from genome assembly GCA_964019155.1 of Osedax fenrisi. NCBI lineage: Eukaryota > Metazoa > Annelida > Polychaeta > Sabellida > Siboglinidae > Osedax > Osedax fenrisi. The sequence continues at coordinate 11,068,096 of OZ025239.1, read as the reverse complement.
ATTATAAAAGTAATCTATAAACAGTTGCATTACTACATAATAATATATATTTATATGACCATAAATAATATATTAATATTTGTAATGGTCATATTTAATTATTCAATGAATATGATATTCATATTAAATGTAACTAACAATCAATTACTAGAATATTCATTGGTGATGGGTTAGTTAACACCTTCAATACATTATTTAAAATACGCCGGGTTCATATATATACATTTAATTTGTATTATTTAATAATTTATTACAGCAACATTTATAAACTATAAACACGAACACCGGCGAGCAGATAAAATATAAAATTGGTGGTTATCATAATGATTATAGGGTTATTTTATATGTGCAACTGATATATAATATATTAAATATACAATTATTAGAATATTATAAGTATATTTAATATAATATAATTATTATAATAATAATATAATATTAAATATCACAAATATTATTATGATAATTATCATAATTAAATTATTATTATTATACTTGGTATGAGTATCGTAATCATTATTATATTATGATACTAACTCAGTAACTTAATACATTATTAAGTTACTAACTTAGTAATTAAGCTTCATTATGAAATTCATGTCAAATTAATAAGTAATTATGTATTAATCATTAATTTAATGTAAATGATTTATATTGTAAATCTAATTCATTTAATTTAAAAATAATATATAACAATTAAATTGAAACATTGTTTTGTATGAATGTTATGATATTAAATTTATAATATAATAATATAGTATTTATTAAGTATACGATTAAGTTTTGTAACCAACTGAAAATTAAAATATTATATTAAAATACTATATTTTCAAGTAAAAGATATGATAATCATAATGATTAGTAAAATATAAAAGATAAATAATATGCCGGCGGAAATTTGTATTTAATTTTTTTTCTATATATTAAGTCTAACCTTTTAAAGCTTATTTATAGTCTATGCAAATATTATAGTATACCTTTTATATAATAATGAATACAATACATATATAATAAGATTTTTAGAAATACATTAATTCATTAGATTAGTCATGGAGACAGGAAAAGATAGATATCGCCTGATAGAATAAATTGTTTGATTGGTTAGTTATTTGAACTTTGACCTTTGACACGAATAAAAAATAAGCACTTGCAAATTACTGTCCATCATCAAAGCTACTTACAATTTTTAAATATAATTTAACCAAGTTAATTGAAATAACGTATTTCTTAATACTGCTAATTCTTATATAATTTTTAATTATTCTACTTTTATTAAAATCTAATATATTATAATTCTCATAACTAGTTTCATATATTTTAATGAAATATAAAAGTAAAATAAAGTTAACAAATTATTATAGATTATATTAAGAAATTGATTATTTGTAAATATAAAATTAAGTTTAAGATTATTATAGATTAGGAATATAAAATTAAGAAATATAAAGATAGATATAGAAATATATAGATTATATTTGTAAATATAAAATTATTAGATATAACAATATATTAGGTATATAAAATAAAGAAATTGATTATATTTGTAAATATAAAATTATTATAGATTATATTATGTATATAAAATTGATTATATTTGTAAATATAAAATTATTATAGATTATATTAGGTATATAAAATTGATTATATTTGTAAATATAAAATTATTATAAATTATATTAGGTATATAAAATTAATTATATTTGTAAATATACAATTATTTTAGATTATATTAGGTATATAAAATTGATTATATTTGTAAATATAAAATTATTAGATATAAAAATATATTAGGTATACAAAATAAAGAAATTGATTATAAATTATATTAGGTATATAAAATTAATTATATTTGTAAATATAAAATTATTTTAGATTATATTAAGTATATAAAATTAAGAAATTAATTTGTAAATATAAAAAATTATAGTTTATATATTGATAATTATAGTATGTAATAATTATTTAAGACAAATAATAAAATATATTTTATAATGTTTTATTAAATTTAATCCATAACTCACAAATGTGAAATAACAAGCATGAACAATAATAAATGTATAATAAATTACATTTTATCCAAATATTTATCAAGAGGAGGAATATTTTCAGATAGACCCTTTCGTTTACGTGTTGCAGCAACAATTTGGGATGGTTTAGTTCCCTCTTCAAACGGATCACCTGGTAATTCTTGCCAATGATCAAATACACATTGTGGGAAAGCTTGACCTCCAGTGTTTGAACGTAAATCAGCAGTAAATCCTAATAAATTTATAACATTAGTATATTTTAAATGTAATAAGTTATAATAAACTAACCAAATGATTCATTTACAGGAAGGTAAGCCTTGACAATAAACATAGGTGTTCCAACAACTTGACTTTCTTCAAATACATGACCACGTTTTCTGTTTAATACACCATAAACACCTCCGACAGCAGTTTCAGGACACTGAATTTCAACCAAGTAAACAGGTTCAAGAAGACGAGGTTGGGCAGTAAGTACTGATGCATAGAAACAACGACGAGCAGTAGGAATGATTTGACCACCACCACGATGGATAGCATCAGCATGAAGGGTTACATCATAAATGTTGAAACGAACTGAACGCATGTTTTCTTCACATAAAATACCCTATGAATATTATAATATATTTAGATTATATTTGTATAGAATTATTTATATGTATTAACCTCTTTAGTTGCCCATTGGAAACCAGCAACAACACTGTCCTTAATTTCATTAAGGTATTGCACTCCCTTAGAACAATCAGTCATAAGATTGGGACCAGTACCTTCAGGTCCGAAACACCAAATCTTACGGGCTTCAGTAATATCCATATCAAATTTATCAGAAAGATAACGAGCACGTTCTTTCATTTCTTGACGAGCAGTAACAGATCCCTTTTAATTTTGTTGTAACAATTGAAAAAAATATTATATTAATTTTATATATACTTACATCATCAATTGCAGTGGCTAAACCATCAGCCAATGGAGCAGCTTTCATGAAAAGACGATTGTGCTTGTTAGGAGATTTAGATAGACACATGATGCGGGATAATTCAGTTACTGTTTCACGGTAAGATACAACAGGTGTTGAAACCTGAAAAATATTTCCATCATGAAGTATCTAATGATTATACAAATTAATATAATAATACCTTAATTGGGATACAAGCGTGATCTTCTTCCAAATCCTTTAAGCAAATTTCTAAATGCAATTCTCCAGCTCCGGCAATAATATGCTCACCAGATTCTTCAATTGAACATTGAACCATAGGATCAGATTTAGCGAGACGCTTAAGACCTTCAACAAGCTTGGGTAGATCAGATGGATTTTTACATTCAACAGCGACACGTACTACAGGAGATACACTGAATTTCATGACCTAAATGAAGAAGTATAAATATAAAATATATTTAAACTTTTTAATTATTTAGAAATTTAATAAAAATATTATCACACCTTCATGTTGTGAGCTTGCTCAAAAGTTGTGATTGTTCCAGTTTTGATTAAAAATTGATCAACTCCAACAAGTCCACAGATGTTTCCACAGGGAATATCTTCAATTGGTTCCATGTAACGTCCCATCATCAAAACTGTCCTATTCAATTTAAATAAATTAATTAATAAATACAATACTATATAAAAATATAAACAACCTTTGGATATTTTTGATGAAAAGATCTTCTTTCTTTCCAACTTGATAGTTAGGTCCCATGATGCGTACTTTAAGTCCAGTACTAACAACACCAGAGAAAACACGACCAAAAGCAAAGAATCGTCCACGGTCAGAAGTCGGTACCATCTTAGATATGTACATCATAACTGGACCAGTGGCATCACAGTTCTTGCAAGCAATAGCAACTTTGTCATCAAGTGGTCCTTCGTATAACAATTCAATACGATAGGCTTGAGCGGTAACAGGTGATGGCAAATGAATGGTTATCATCTGAAGTAAAGCATCTCCAGCAGGAAGCCATTTACGCATAACTACTTTAAGGAGTTGTTTTTCGTGGTTTTCTTTATCATCAACAGTTAATTTGATACCCAATTTCTCTACTAATTTAAGAGCATCTTCATGACTCTTTTTCATACAGAACTCAAATACCTAATATATTTATCAAATATAAATTAAAAAAAGGTTTTATATATATTATATGATTACCTTATAAATTGGATCAAGAATATATTGTGTAAATCCTCGTACGAATCCAGTACCTTGATTCTTGCTCCATTTCTTATCTTTAGGATTGTAGAATTGATCACCCCATAAACGTTTCATCAATTTACCTTCTTCAATCTATTTAAAATATGTTGATATTTGATAACCATAGTAATTATAAATTTATATATTACAATATATTAAACTTGGTTTATAATTTATCGGAATAATATCATATGTTAACCATCTATAAGAATGTCTAAAATAATGATTTTATTTATTTTTACTTTTTATAACCTTAAATTTATCGGAATAAATTTCAGCAAATTGTTTCAGAGTGAAAGCCCATCCGTGGAGACCACTACCGAATCCAACAGTACCCTTTGCTGGGTCTACCATGATCTCTCCCATAGGACCATCATCATCGACATAGGTACTAATAATGACGTTGACATTCTCAACAGTACGAAGGAAAGTTTGGTATAAATCCTCAGGTAAAAGTTGAAGTGTCAATAAGGCTAAATCCATCTTGTTCATGAAAAGTACAGGCTTAATTCGTTCGGCAATAGCTTGTCTTAATACAGTTTCAGTTTGTACACAGACACCTTTATAGTAATTTAAAAATTAATTATATACAAAATAAAATATTAAAATATAGTACCTGAAACACAATCTACAACAACAAGAGCTCCATCAGTTACACGTAGTGCAGCAGTTACTTCTGATGAAAAATCAACGTGACCGGGTGAATCGATCAAGTTAATTAAGAAAGATCTAAGTCCATCTTCACGGGGTTGTTTAATAAGACACAAATCTTTTTCATCCAGAGTGTAGTATAATGAAATAGCTCTGTTTGAAATAACATTTTAGAATTGTAAATTATTTATTATAAAAATATAGCAATACAATAATTTAAGAAATGAGAAATAGTTTGTAAATATTTATACTCGAAATAATTATACTAACGTAGATTTGATTGTAATACAACGCTCTTGTTCATCTTTTCTAGTGTCTGTAAATCTAGTTTCACCAGCTTTTGAGCCAGCAATGATACCAGCTTTACTGACGAGCGAATCGGTCAACGTCGACTTACCATGGTCGACGTGAGCAATCACGGACATATTCCGAATATTCTTCTTCTTGTCCATGATGTCACGGATCTCGTCTACCGTGAAATTGACCTACGAGTAGTTTATAAAAAATATATAAAACATATTGTTAGAACTTTATTTATATTGAATATAGTAAACTAGATAAATTTGTGAATACAAATATGTATATATTATATATATGGGTACATAATTTATAAAATATAAATATTTAAAAATTTGGACTTAAAAAATTAACAAGTTATTAAAATTCTAGTAAAATGATACTTATGAGGCTAAAACATAAATTATTATATAGTTAAATAGTAAATAGATATTTAATAAAATATGAAAATAAATACATATATTTGTATGTAATACTTATATAATATTTAATATTTAATACAATTTATTTTTTTTTTTAAATGTAAATATTTAAATTTATATAAACAAAGTTACAAAAGTGCTAAAAACTAGTGATATATTTATTTTTATAAATTAATATAAAGATGTTAATTGAAATGGAATATTAAACAATCATTATTATAAAAATGTATAAATTAATATATAATAACCATTGTGGATTTGTTTGATAAACTCAAAAAATAATATAATATAATTTGATTCCAATGGCCGACTCGTGGAAAGGAATGAATCACGGTGAAAATAGTGCATCATGGTACTATATTTACAATGAAATTAAGAAATATTTGAAATATATTTTTATTTAACATTAATTAAAAATATAATTATCATATAACATAAGTTAAATTATTAAGTAATTTATAGAAGAAAATCAGGTTAAAATCTTCATTTATTTTTTAAATAACTCACTACAAATCAATATAATTTTGGTTACAAATTAACCAATAGAAAATAATTTTCTACAGCTATAATCCACTAATCAAACTATTTTTTGACATATTGATATTTGTTATAATTATAATTTTAATAGCGTCCCAATAAGCAGTGAATTATCAAATAATATATTTAACATCGTATATCAATAGATAATAGTAAGTTTTTTCTCAAATATATAACATAAAGTGAGTTATGTATTACTAAAATATTTTAAAATATGTTTTTATTATCAAATTTATAATTATTTTAATAAATTATTATTATAATAATTATAATTTCGTAAATAATAGTCTATATTTAGTATAACACTACGATATTATACTTCATATTTATAAATAATAATACATATTTGAATTACTATAATATTTAGATAAATGATATATTATATATTTACATATATTATATTAATATATTTATGTTAGTTAAGAAGTATTTACAGTGTATTATCATAATTATCATAATAATTATCATCATAATTTAATTATCAAATTATTATCATAATTATTATAATAATATTATGTTAAGTTACTTAATAATATAAAGATATATACATATATAATATATAGTATTATAAGTATTACACAGTGTAATTTACACTTAATATTACATATATAATTATTATTATAATAATTATAATAATATATTTATTTATTATTATAATAATGAACCTTATATTTAATATAATTATTATAATAATATTATATATAAAATAAATATATTATATTAAATTAAATACAATTATTTAAAAAATAATTTAGTTACTATAATTATTATAGTAGTATAATATTACTTAGCATATACTATATGATATAGATAAGTTTAATACTTCAAGTATTACTTGTGATAATAAAAAATAAATTCAATATCTATTCCACATATATTTAATATATGTAGAATATTATATTGAATATATGATTTATATAATAAATATATTATAATTTTATTATTAGTTAAAGATTATATGAACATAATATTGCAATTATAAAATATTACAAATAAAATATATAAATATTAAATTTTTTTGATATAAAATATCTATATTATTATTGCAGCATAAATATTATAATAAAATAATATAGTTGTTATTACGGATGATCACAACGATCTGACTTCAACACTGCAATGCAAGGACATGAACTTGAAATATACTGCGCGCGCGCAAAATAGTTTGCTATAGGCTCGTTACATTCAGTGATGAGTTATGCATTTAAATGATTTGCAATATAATTTATATTCATACGCGATTATTCAGATATAATACGCATACATGTATATAATATATATATATATATAATACATATAATATATATATATATATATATATATATATATATATATATAAATATAATATATATTATAAATAAATAATTTAAAAAAAAATTAAATTTAAATTATTACTATCAGAAATTACTCGATTATAATTCGAATATATTGCGTACGCATGAGATCGATATAGTTTTAGAATGTCCATTTAATTTCAAGTAGAATCAATATATTATATATAAATAATACTATACGTCATAAATATGCTATCCGTTATAGTAACGGTACAATGAAGTATTTGTTAATAAATTTGATTTTTTATTAAATTTAAATTATTACTATCAGAAATTACTCGATTATAATTCGAATATGTTACGTACACATGAGATCGATATATTATATAGATATAATACTATAAGTCATAAATATGCTATCCGTTATATAAATGTTTTTTTAAATAGGAAAATAAATAACATAATATGTATATTATTAGAACACATCCTTTATATCACTGAGCCACAACCCATGTTATATATAACATGGCTCAGTGCTATTAAGGATGCGTTCTAAGCAGAAAGTCGTGAGTCCGAATCTAGCTGGAGCTGTTTTTTTATCACACACATACATATATATATATAATTACTATATGCTAGGATCTACTTTAATTCGGATCTACTTTCACGCGTATGTATATTTATTTGAATATTTCAACTCCCGCAATATAAATATAACTCCCGCAATATAAATATAACTCCCGCAAGTATGTGTTCGTGTTCTTGCTGTCGAATTCTTGTTATGATCCGTTATTACTTTATATCTATTTTTAATAGTGATATAAAAATATTAATGAATTAAGATTATCCTAACTAATTATTGTCCAATATAATTAATCATATATTATTAAATAACTAATATGCGAACATATATATTATATATATATTACCTGATTTAGCCTTTCATTGATTAATTATTTAAGTATTAAATTAATAATTAATTCTTATTGAGATTGATGCATATATTTTTCAAGCAAATATATATTAAAAAGTATACAGTAGAAATATTTTCTAACGATAAAATAGTTATTGAAATAAACAAAGAATAATAAATAATTTAAAATAAAGAATATAAAACGTTTAATAGTAAATGTAAATATAAATATAAAGTGTGTTAAATGAGATCATAGAAACATTCACAAACTTTAAATAAATGTAATACTTCTTAACTGTGTAACATAATAATGCATTATTAATTTAATATTTTAATATTATAAATATAAATAAGACACAAATATTCTATGAATACAAATATATAATGAATTATGTAAAACCCTGAGAGAACAAAATAAAAAATATATAAATATATATATATATATATATATATATTTGTTCGATATTCGGTTAATAATGCTGACTTCCATATACTATAATGTTCTATTATGGGATACCAGTGATCGTATGCGCAATGTTAATTTAAATAATTATTTATAAATAGTAGAATTTACATCGCTCACGAAATCATCAAACCAAATCACTAAAACACTCGGCACGAAATCACTTCGCACGAGATCACTGGTTATCATATTATGTACTACTAGGTTCTATCATGTACTGCTATGTTATAAATGGATTGAATAAGAGATAGATACGCGGGTTCACAAGTACACATAACTAATACTTTATAGGGACATTAGAGATATATATGGTTATAAGTGAAAACTTCATCTAAGTTCCTGGATGGGATGAAAGGACTCCACCAAATAAAAATAACAATAACAATATCATAAATACAATACAATTATTATTAAAAATCAGCGATAGAAATATCTTCAATGATCGGCGAGTATCGCATGCGGATGTGTTGCGTGTGGCTGAGTGTTGCTATGTGTTGCGTGTAGCTGAGTGTTGCTATGTGTTGCGTGGGGCTGAGTGTTGCTATGTGTTGCTTGCGGCTATGTGTTGCGTGTGGCTGAGTGTTGCTATGTGTTGCGTGTGGCTGAGTGTTGCTATGTGTTGCGTGGGGCTGAGTGTTGCTATGTGTTGCTTGCGGCTATGTGTTGCGTGTGGCTGAGTGTTGCTATGTGTTGCGTGTGGCTGAGTGTTGCTATGTGTTGCGTGTGGCTGAGTGTTGCTATGTGTTGCGTGTGGCTGAGTGTTGCTATGTGTTGCATGTGGCTGAGTGTTGCTATGTGTTGCTTGGGGCTGAGTGTTGCTATGTGTTGCTTGCGGCTTTGTGTTGCTATGTGTTGCGTGTGGCTGATTGATGAGTGTGGTTTGAAGGTTTAGTGCAAGAGAGAATGTAGTATGTGTTTTCACTCTGTAAACCTAACCACTACTACTACTACTACTACTACTACTACTACTACTACTACTACTACTACTACTACTACTACTACTACTACTACTACTACTACTACTACTACTACTACTACTACTACTACTACTACTACTACTACTACTACTACTACTACTACTACTACTACTACTACTACTACTACTACTACTACTACTACTACTACTACTACTACTACTACTACTACTACTACTACTACTACTACTACTACTACTACTACTACTACTACTACTACTACTACTACTACTACTACTACTACTACTACTACTACTACTACTACTACTATCCCCTGTACCAGGCTATGGTTCCCACTGCTGCTGGACCCTATACGATGTGTGTGTCTGTATGTGACCTCCAACCCTATGTCCTTAAATGTTGCACCAACCATGATGTTATTCCATATGGCATTATCGCGCACACATGCCGTGGTAATATGGCTAATTATTACTATCACTTATTACCACCTATCAACCAAGCATCCTTACACGTCATATTGATTGTTTAATACTATGATATTTATGCATTATACACAAACATTTATATATATGTATTAATATAGTAATGATTATTGAATATATGTACATTCATATCTAAATCCTATGAGAAATTATAATAGGGATGTTGATTTACTTTACTTTACTTTAAAGTATTTTGATTATTATGTATATATATTTTATAAATACTATATCATTTATTATAATATTATATAATATATATATATATTATATTCTTAGTGATGTGAATAAATAAAATACGTGTTTTAAACGTGATTATAAAGCGAAAAAAATGCAATAATATTTATAATAGGATATATTTTTATTAAATGGTATATATATATATATATATTAAATAATGATGACGATAACTAAATTAAAAAAAAATTTAACATTTTAATATATAAAAATATATTTGCATTATTATGTTATATTATTAGAATATTGCTGATTGAACAACATAAATTATTGTACATTTTAATATATATTATATAAAAATATCCAAATAATATATATCTATAATAAATAGTGATATTAGATAAATAAAAAAAGTAAAGATGTTAGTGTAATTCTAAAAATATATCACCAATATTTCTATAATATCACTATATATATATAACTTATATAGAATTATGATTACATTAATTACGATTAAGTATTATTTATGCATTATTAATAAAATAAGTTATCACTATCATGTTAGTTTATAAAAAAACGCTTTAAACGTAATATATTTAATATATATAATATTTATACATAATAAAAAATGCATTTTTTTTACATCACTAATTATAATTATCAAATTTAAGAATTAACCTTCAGGAGATTATCAAAGTATTAATAATGCTTGACTTATTTTATATTTATATTATTATAATATTAACTCTTATGTAATAATATATTTTGTCCTACATATTGAACATATAATACTAATACGTTATTAGTAATATATATATATATATATATGTGATGCGTGTAGTATAATGGAAGAGTAGATAGTTGGTAAACGAAAGACAAATTTGTATATCGTATTATCGTGGGCTACTCACATTTATTGATAACACTTATAACACTCGTTGAACGGTTCATCTATATCTACTCTTATTTGTCATATCGTAATTCAATATATAAATATTAGTATTAGTATACTTAGTTAATTATAGTTATGTTTTCTGGTCAGCAAAAGGTGAATTTCATCCACTGATCGGCGTACAAGTAATTCTTAATGAACAGATGGCGCTAACTGTAACAATAACACTGTGCACACGTGATATATTCACACACACGACGCACATAATAGCATTGTATACTTGATAATGGTACCAGACATTTCGCACCGACAAAAAAGTAAATTCGTACCTATAAAATTAAAAATTGTACTATATATATATATATAAGTCAAAGTGGGTCTTTTGCGGTATGAAATAACAAAATCACGTTGTACGAAATGGTGGGTATTCACCGGTGTGATTCACACACAAACACATACACACACACACACACACTCTTCTGCCTCTGTTCACACTCGCCACCACACCTCTCCACACAGATGTCATCGTGATCGCTCTCTCGCCGTCGCCCAGTCATGCAACATTTCAACGCTGATTCATCTCCTCCTCCTCCGCTTCCTCTACTTCCTGTTACCCTGGTGAGTAGAACGTACACGACCCACCGCGATCGTTGAACCATCAATTATCATTCTACGTAGAGAATGATTTTAATCGACTATTTGATTCCATGCGTATATGAATGAATGAAATCAGTTTATAGGCAAATTCTAATGAGTGTTTGTTTTTAGATTTTCTACCTTTCTGATTATATTTCGTAGTATGTACGCCAGTGAAATAACATATTATAAGTGAATAAAATATAGTTTTAGTAGAAGCTGTATTGCCATGCCTTTCAAATAGTATAATATTATCCACGTATATACATTTACATTTTAAAACCACTAAATCAATTATTATATTAAATATAAAATAAAACGAAATATTATAAAATTATTTATTATGAAATTAGTAAACCTCCAGGGACTTTTTATCAATAAGAATGTAATAACTTTGTGATTGTGTAGACCTATCTCACTAGTGAAATATTGAAACTATGAAATATTGAAATAACTGAGTTTATATAATAAAGATGTATTCATTATAAAATTTATAATATAAATAGATATGGTTATCTATATTATGCGATACAAATCTATAAAACATGTCTATACCTCGGTGACCTAATCTACCATACTTATCTCTATGTCTATGTCGTATACCACTCATATAAAACACAATTTATAAACTCATTTAACGTTGAACTCGTTGCGTAAACGTAAGCAGTCACACACGAATGCACGTTGTAATCACGCATGCCCGTACCACTCTCACTAGTAGGTATCATGTACCAATGTCATCATCGTCATCGTCGTCATCGGTTTAGTGCCTAACCCTGCTGTCATAGGCAACAGATCATTCACCTCGCGTGTTCACCCGATTGGCCGCACACACACACGCGCGTGTAGTATGTGACACGCATCCTATGTGCAGGCGTGTTCATTAACCCCTAAGCTTATCCATTAACCCTAGCGCCCTAACATCCTTCAAGGAGAGGAATAGCCTAGACATACGGAATCGACTAGAAGCTTGTACCACGGCCTCAAACAACTCGCCTAACTACCACCAACAACAACAACAACACCACCACCTACACAACCACCTACACAACCACCACCAACACCTCAACCACAACCGTAAATGCATGATAGGTACGTCAATGTTTGTTATTGAAATTGTTGTCGTGCGCGCGTGTGTGCGCGTTTGTGAACACGCATAGCTAATACGCTTGCGTTGGCGATCTCAAATGTTCGCATGGTTCCCGCTCGAGTAATGAATGAATCTCAAAAATGTTGATTCATCATGAATCATAACATTCTTAAAACATCATTAAAACGAGTGATTATACGGTGATTCTAAATATATCTGAGGTAACGACACCTCCTATACTTCGCTATTAGAACCTATGTTTCAGGCTGTAGTCTATCTCGACGCCCCGCCCCCCACATCACCCTCGCCCTCGCACTCACACAGACACGAGTGGCAACTGCGTGATCGACAATGAGTACGACTACGTGAAACACGCTCAGTCTCATACAGAGCCCAGCACCGTTAGTTACCGGTACCTCATTAGTACCACATCCATCTCACAGTATCTCTATTCCACTTAAGCGAGCGGCTCTAATGTCCCTTCTAAACCGTTCTCGTGTTAGCACGTCCAGGTTTTAACCAGAACTGACCATTGTGCGTAACATCACATCTATGTATTACGTAAGACGTTTTAGTTGGCTCGTGCGTGGTTCGAACCCGCATCCTCCCGCCCTTCCGTCTCACTTGTATTAGCCCACTAGTCATACACCTGACCCCACCTCTAACCGCCTAATGCTGACCCAATAGAACCAGCCTCCGCCGCCGCCCCCTCCTTCCATGCAGAACAATGACATAATGATGATGATGGAACAACGCGACAACTGTCCCCCCTCCTCCTCCTCCTCGCCCCAAGACGACCAAGACGACCAGGATGACGACATACCCGAGGGTTCCATGCGAATGCCCTCGGTGTACGACGGTCTCTCCAGCGATGAGGTAACACCTATCTCCACCTAGTGGCACCCAGAGTAATCGATACTGCCTCTCTCTCTCTCTGTCTGTGTGTGTGTGTATCTTATTACACACACACACACACAGAGAGAGAGAGTAGTATAGATAACTCCAGCATCATAGCGATCGTGTAGTCTTACAGGTAGTACGCTTAATTACTGTTTACAATCATCACCTCACACCTTACACTATCTATATATACTCTCTATTCACTCGATCCGTCAATCATCGCTGACCTCACGCTGACCTCACGCCGACCTCCCGCTAGGAATGCGCGTACGACAAGCACAACGACACCATCGACGACACCATCAAAGACATGCAGAATGTGATCACAAATAACGACAGAAACGAAGACATATGGGTGAAAAGGTTAATTAGCAGGTCGTCGCGTTTGTATGTTATTATCACACGATGAGTCATAGTTGACTTAGTGTACGCGCGTGTGTATCTTATACTGTGATGTGTGTATGGTAATGCACCGCACACTAGCTATCTCTCAATCGATACTAAATGTCTTGTAGTATTCATTAGTTTGTGAGTGCTGTGTTATGCAATAGTATCTATTGTTTGATCATCTCCAGTGAGTGTGTAATTACCACATACAATACATCTAATACCACTACTAATAGAGCTACTAATAATACACTACTAATAAATGCTATCTATTCATGTGTTATCTTCTTATGGTCTGTGTGCTATACTTGTTATGTAATCTGCACCAGGATATACATCATTGTTTATGTATGCACACCACCACCACCAACACCACCACCACCAACACCACCACCACACATAGACATATCCCTAGTGTATACCCTTATGTAGGACATGGTATTGCCTTATTCACAGATTGCTTATTTTTATGATATGTGCGAATATGTCTACACTATGTGTGAATATGTCTACATTATGTGTGAATATGTCTACATTATGTGTGAATATGTCTACACTATGTGTGAATATTTCTACATTATGTGTGAATATGTCTACACTATGTGTGAATATGTCTACACTATGTGTGAATATGTCTACATTATGTGTGAATATGTCTACATTATGTGTGAATATGTCTACACTATGTGTGAATATGTCTACATTATGTGTGAATATGTCTACACTGTGTGTGAATATGTCTACACTGTGTGAATATGTCTACACTGTGTGAATATGTCTACATTATGTGTGAATATGTCTACACTATGTGTGAATATGTCTACACTATGTGTGAATATGTCTACATTATGTGTGAATATGTCTACACTATGTGTGAATATGTCTACATTATGTGTGAATATGTCTACACTATGTGTGAATATGTCTACACTATGTGTGAATATGTCTACATTATGTGTGAATATGTCTACACTATGTGTGAATATGTCTACATTATGTGTGAATATGTCTACATTATGTGTGAATATGTCTACACTATGTGTGAATATGTCTACACTATGTGTGAATATGTCTACATTATGTGTGAATATGTCTACATTATGTGTGAATATGTCTACACTATGTGTGAATATGTCTACACTATGTGTGAATATGTCTACATTATGTGTGAATATGTCTACACTGTGTGTGAATATGTCTACACTGTGTGAATATGTCTACACTGTGTGAATATGTCTACATTATGTGTGAATATGTCTACACTATGTGTGAATATGTCTACACTATGTGTGAATATGTCTACATTATGTGTGAATATGTCTACACTATGTGTGAATATGTCTACACTATGTGTGAATATGTCTACACTATGTGTGAATATGTCTACACTATGTGTGAATATGTCTACATTATGTGTGAATATGTCTACACTGTGTGAATATGTCTACATTATGTGTGAATATTTCTACATTATGTGTGAATATACATGCATATAATATGTGGATATATCTAGTATATGTGAATATTCCTAAATATGTGAATATGTTTATAATAGTATTAATATATAGTATAATATAATTATACAGGCATATGTGAATATACCTAAATGTGAATATATTGACAATATGTGATTACGTATGCCTATAATATGCCTATAACACTACTTACATGTGATATAACTAGTGTTGTTAAAAAACGCGTTTTTTATTAATTCTTGTATAAAACATGTTTTTAACGGTTTTTTTCGTTTTTAATCTGTTTTATTCGTTTTTCATCCGTTGTATTCTATTATAAAAAAATATTACTTAAATAAAGTAGATATGTTGTTAAATAATAAAATAATAATAAAGTAAGTACATATTATATGAATAATCATTATTAATTCGAATAATATATTATCTGTATTATTAGCATCATTAAATCATATTGTCATACTATACATTAGTATGACAATTATAATTATTATAATATTTATTTTGTTACAATATATAACACTGAATATTTCTGTATTATTTAATGTTACAGACATGGAGATTGTCTCACAATCTATGTATAATATACATTGTATTTGTATATAATTAATATTATAAAACTATATGAACTTTCATATTTATTTTATAATAAATTATTATAAATAAAAAGGAAAATTAGATTTCTTTTATGTTTTGATATAATAAATTGTATAATAATAATTATTATTTTAATATATAATATAATATTAATTATTTATTATATCGATATATAAAATACAACTAATTTTACTTTATTATAATATTAATATTATATTTGTATACATTTATTAAATTATCATTCATTTTTCAATTATTATAAAATTTATTATTTAAAAATATAAAATAAATCTAATTTTATTTTATTACTATAATAATAATATTATATTTTTATACATTTATTTTAAACATTTATTAAATAATCATTCATTTTTCAATTAAAATTTGAGTACATAATATATAAACTTATGTCTCTTATTTTTTTCTGTTTTTTTTTCTGTTTTTATTCTTTGTTTAAAACTGTTTCAAACATCTGTTTAAAACATGTTTTTTATTAACTCATAACACTAGATATAACATAATTTTCTTTATAAATCACTTAACCGTATAGGATTGTATAAATGAATTGTACATTTGTTTTAAATATTAATTAAACATCATTTTTATTTACGAAGATAATATTTAAAGGTGTGTAGTTTTATAACGTCTATATATTTAGCATTAATACTTTGATAGATTATTATCTACGCATTATTCGAAAATACCAATTGTACGAACATGATCACAGGAATTCCGTTGAGGTGCTAAGTACCCAATACAAAGACCTAAAGGTAGCGGTGACCTCTAATCACGATGCACGACCCGAACAAGAACAACAGACCTCTGAACAAGCGACCCCGCCGACCCCTACACCCCCTATCATCGGCGGGGCTAGGAGTTCGTCGGAGCGGAGTAGCTACCCCGGTAGAATAAACGTAGAGCGAGTGCTGTCTACGTCGTCTGTGGAAGCTGAAGCCCCTGCCCCCCCGCCCCCGCAGTCTAACCCTAACATCGCCCAGTCCACCTCCACCTCCTCCACCTCCACCACCACAGCAGCACCGGTGTCCACCAGTGAACGGTTGCCCGTAGCAACGGCGACCACCGCAACAACGATGACGACACCGTCTGCAGCTAATGAGGTGGTCGTAGAGGACAATCACTCGTACTTCAAGGTCGACGGTTAGTCGTCAAGGTCGCGTCCTCTAAGTACGTACCATCGTGTTCGATTATTGCAACATAGTAGTATTCGCTCTACGCAATATTCACACGTTTGTACGCATGAGATACATTAATTGTAGGGGAGATCATTATAGTCTGAACGAATGAATATTTATTTACTGAATATTGAATTAATATACAGAAGGATATTCAGAAGATATACGTAGCTTATATTATTAATATCCTTAATACAAAAATATCAAATATAAAATTTTAAATATAATAATAATTATGAAATAAGAAAATATAATAATAATAATGGTGTAATACAAGATATTTATATTGAATATACACATTAATAATGTAATAATAATAATAATAATAATAATAATAATAATAATAATAATAATAATAATAATAATAATAATAATAATAATAATAATAATAATAATAATAATAATAATAATAATAATAATAATAATAATAATAATAATAATAATAATAATAATAATAATAATAATAATAATAATAATAATAATAATAATAATAATAATAATAATAATAATAATAATAATAATAATAATAATAATAATAATAATAATAATAATAATAATAATAATAATAATAATAATAATAATAATAATAATAATAATAATAATAATAATAATAATAATAATAATAATAATAATAATAATAATAATAATAATAATAATAATAGAAATAATAGAAATAATAGAAATAATAGAAATAATAGAAATAATAGAAATAATAGAAATAATAGAAATAATAGAAATAATAGAAATAATAGTAGTGCGCATAATAATAATATTAATGTACATATATTACAAAATATTATAAAAGATATGAATTTTTAACAGAGATTACATAATATTAAATATTTCATTTTTAACAAAATTGGTTAAGTGTGGTTTGACTATTGTATGATTTTATATTTTTTGGTAGATTATTCCAGCAAATGGGTTCATAATAGGTTATATTAATTTTGTTGCGTTTGTATTAACTTAAGGTATTTTTAATTTGTTATTATCGCGCATATTATAAGTTGAGTCTTGTAATTTAAATAAATTTATAATTATTGGTATGAATACCGGTTTCATTAAGCATTGTAAGGGTTGGCAAATATTTAGAATATTTTTTTGGTTTTTTCGTGTTTGGGGTTTACTGAGGTTTTCATTTATTCATTAAAAAATATAAAAATATTGATTATTAAATGTATAATTTTTTTATTTTAATTATTTATATATATTTAATATTCTTATTAAATCATAATTATACTTTTATAAGCCTGAATAATATATTAATTTAATTTAATTTCAGTACAATTTTATATATAATAGGATAATAATTTTTTAAATTATTATATTTAATATATATGATATATTTATAAAATAAATATTTAGACATATTATTGATATTAGTTATGCATTATAACTTTACATAAGAGGAACAAATAATATATAGTAATACATAATAAACAAAAGTATGTAATTTCCTACTTTTTAATTACCTTTATTCAATTTGTTGTGAGGTATATATTTCATATTTATTTACATTAAAAGACATTTTATAGATTATTTGCTTTATATCACTTTATATTAGAAGGATCTTAATAGATTAGTCATGAATAATATCTAAATACAACTTTAAATATGTATAATAATTGTAATGTTTACTGTATCTGTCAAATTATCATAACCAAGAATATGCTAGGATTATAATAACAAATTTAAATTGTTTATTTAAATTTTCAATTATAAATTATAATTTATAATAGATACATATCGGTCAATTGATAATGTTTAAATCAGATGAGATGTATCTGAATATCACATAGTTTATTATTGATAATTAAATATTTGGTTTATTAAATATATATTTTAAATTATTAAATGTATAATATGTTTTATTTTATCGAAAAATATCAAAAGTTTAAATTTTAAACCCAATCTCTGACAGCACTATACAATCGTAATATAGTATATTACTCAATATACTATATAGTATATTACTCAATATACTATATAGTATATATATACTAAATATTTACTAAATAGCATATCAACATATCAACATATTAAAATATTGTTCATTAAAATTCACATATTTTGTATTATTAATAATTACTATTCAGACGTATGTTAAGTTCTGACAGTTCTGACCATATAATTATATTCATTTGAAGTTATTAACACTTATTTTATAGAGATACTGAAATGCCAAATAAATATAAATTTAAAAATAACGAATTTTATTACTTATATTTGACTGATTTTGAAAATATAATCTCGTCAGTAACATTTATCTCCCCAGTATTTAGTTTCTGTTTTATTCTAATATCTTTGTACACACCATCATCCAATGAAAAATTTATTTAATCTTGTGACTCTATCACCTGTCATTTTATTTCTAATTTTCGTATTAAATTTTCGTTTTTGTTATTTTTACAATTATACCATATATTTGCTTATTATATTTATATTAAATATATACTATAATATGGTCGTATATATATATATATATATATATATATATATATATATATATATATTATATAATATATATATATATATATATATATATATATATATATATATATATATATATATGTATATATATACACATATATGTATAAATAGTATATGATTTATAAATTAATTTCTATATAAATCATAAAATAAATTCTAGTAATTTTCAAACCCATTTTACTCATAATAATTAATTTTCACTATATACCTAAATTACAAATCATTTACACTATTCTATATTGAATACACTAAAATTATAGTATATAAAGATTATATTTTATAACACAACTTCAAATTTTGTATTTAATATATAGATTTTTATTTATGTGTATTACTAATTATTAATGTTAAAATTATTTCTAATTTTAACAATGAATTTTATATATAAATATATAATTATATTAGATAAACAATATTTCATAGATATATATACATAATGTATATATATAATATAAATATAAGGTAAACATTTTGGAAATCGGTCAAATAATGAATGAGAAGATGTATTTATAGTGAACATACTGTTTCCTATTTATTTACATGCAGACACATGTGAATTTCATATGACACTAGGATCCTATTATATCTATAATTAGCATTCTTATTTTCACTGTCATTACTCACCATAGTTACCATAGTTACCATATACAAGTGCTGTTCACATGTGCAATTATCTCGTACACATATTATTTATATTAATAAATAATTAAATAACATATTTAATATATAATACGGTTGACGTAATTTGTTATGTTGTTAAGATAAAAATATATATTATAAATATTATATATATATATATATAATACATTTTGTGCATAAAGCTTTGCATACTTTTAAACGCTTTTTAAGATTTTCTAATTTATTTTAGTGTAAATAGTAAATGATATTTTAGATAATTTATATTTAAATAAAATTTATTTCAATATTAGTAGTGTTTAAAATAATTATGTTTTAAATCAGTTACAATGACAAGAAAATATAAAATAGAATTAGAAAGACTAGATATTTCATTAGTTATTAATTAAATGAATTCTATTTATCTTAAAAATAGTTTATAAATTGATTGATGCACTGATGCCATGAAGGGGGATCTATAAAGTAGCAACACAAAAGTATAACATACAATTTTTGTGGCGGTGTCTCACCACTTTTACATTACAATGCACGCGATAACTTATTCACTTTCTTAAACGAATTAATTAACATTCACAATAGCCTCGATACATAGATGTTATTACATAACATCATAACGGTAAATAAATGTATGTATTTGTGTTGTTTCTATTATATATTTTACAATTTGTATACAAATTATACACACAATTTACTTGTACATACATATATATATTGTGTTAATGATGAAGTATCAACATAATTAATGCGTATCATGTTAACTGTGTACATAAACCATAATGTAACAGTCAGCAACGTAATGAATGCTACATGTATTGCAGATTGCACCTCTATACCTAACTACAACAAGAAGCAGTATTCGAGAGGTAAAGTCTACTCCTCTACCATTGGTTAGTAGTACAGTACACTTTGTTGCAGTTATATTGCAGTATAAATATATAATATAAATTAATGTAAATGTGTATTTTGATATAATCGAACCGCACCTCATAAACGTATAGAACAAAAATCAATTTATTTAAAAATAAATATTATTTTGTTGAATATTTATTATTAAATACATGTGTCATGTGATTGTCGGCCATCTTAGGCCTTTTTCTTTACACATACATCCAGTTACCGGGCACGTTGAAGAATTGTACATTAGCAAGATATAGTACGTTACAATCTATGCTTGTTACACCCACCCACCCTCTAGTACATTCTCCTCCTCGTATGATGTAAACAACACTTTGATATCCATGTTTATCACAACTCTGCTATGTAGTATAAGTCTACTAAATATACATTGACAATCTCTACAGGCATTCAATGTTATTTTTCTCTTGCCATATTGCCATACCATATATTGCCGTAGTTTTCATAATATTGTGGTATTTCGTATCTCTCTCTATTGACATAGTAACATATTACATATTATTTAGCCACATTTATATATATATATAATCTGTTGCTGTATCAATTGAACCTATACAACTCTACATGTATCTCTCAATACTAGAATTATAGTAAACTAGCATTCATTTATAAAGAAATTATGCCTGAATATATGTTATCATACCCACATTTATTAAATATCATATATAATATATTTTAATATATATTAATATACAAATTTGTATTACTATTTATTTATTAGATTTACATGTACTTCAAATCCTTTAATTAATAATAATTTTCAATATTATATTTTTTTTAATTTTGTAATTAACTCCCTTTAACTCCATTATAAGTCTTTCTCTCTATTCTCAATTTGTATGGTTTAACTTTTACTCAATTTATAGAACTGGTACTGTATATATATATATATATATATATATATATATTCATATAATATTCATATGATATTAATATAGTATTCATATTAAGTATGGATGATTTAGTATAGTTTGTTATTGCAGTATTATAAACAGTAGTGTACTACTGTGCCATTGTTCACCTTAAAGTACTAATTATAGAATGCACTAGGCTCTAATTGTTGTTGTTTAACATGCATCATTCATTAATCAATACACTTTTATTTTTATTGCAAGAGTAATGGAGTACATATAGGTCATTTAGGCTATTATTATGATTTGTGTATAATTAACTTTCAATTTATCTATCATTTATGTATATTTTTAATAATTATCACATATGCATTTATTTATATATATAGTATAGTAATTTATATTTAAATATTTTTTATTATTATAAATAATTAAACTTTAAAGGTCAATATTTAAAATTCTCACATTTACACAATCACTTTAATATTATCTATTCATTTACTCATATAATTTAATAAAGATAATCATACTATTATATTTTGAATTAATTTTCTCACATTTCATAACAAATATTGTATCTATGTAATCAAATATAATATTTTAATATTAAAACGATTGATCATTATTTCATATTCGTTAATTGTAAACTTTTCCTCCGATTCCACCCCCCTCCTATAGTACGCTTAAATATCAACTTTAAGTCCTACTTTAGCCCCATCACCCCCTGTTACACACAGTCTGCTGCGCCAGTGGTGCCTACTTTAACCCTACATTAGCCCCCCATCCCCCCCTGCTCACACCCAGATGCCTACTTAAGCCCTACTTTAACCCCCCCCTTCACACACAGACCACTGCGCCGGTGCTGACACATGCTCCGACACTGACAGCGACACAGGTGACGAGAAACCTGTCACTCGTCACCACGGTAACACCTACAACGCCGTCAACGCCACCGATGATGACGAAGACGACCTTGACCCCGCTCAAAGCGCTAGAGCCGCTCCCCCTACCCCCGCCCCTACATCCGCTTCTACACCCGCTCAGGCTCCCCCCGTCGATTACGCCTACTTCAAGTCCGTCTCGGATCAATTCCACGGCCGTAATTCACCTGTTATCGCTTCACGCCTCGCTGATCACGTCGCAGCTGATACATACATCCAGAACTGCGAAGGTTGGTCAGTAGATGGTGCTAGTGGTAGTGGTATGATATTAGAGGCAATAACAGAAATATATACATAAATAAGGAGTGTCCATATATACATATACATATACCTATACAAATATATACATATAAACCTCGTATAATTTATTATTTCCATTGCCGTTGCTATTTAATTGATAATATCATTTGGTATTTTAAAATTAGTTCTATTTCGAATCTATGTTATTTCATGTAACACCTATATTCTATAAACTCTATACATATACCAGTATGTTGTGATCCTCTACATGTTTCACAACAGCAACAACAACAACAACAACAACACACTAGTTTCACCTGACCACTCTAGTAGATAACAACAGCAATGCTTGACAATACATCATTTGAGGACACACACATACACACACCCATACGTGCATAAACACGGCACTTAACATAACCTCCATTTACATGATCATATAATTACACATGCATGCCATACACACACCACATACACATATACACTCGAGTAAAGTATATAAATACATGCACATATACTTATACAATTTGTACATTAAGATGGAGTGTACTTTACTATTTTTAGCTTAGATACAAGTGACTAGTATTTTTGAATACACATTCATTCAAAGATTAGTATGGGAACAAATGTTAGTCCAAAATTAATAAAAAAGTACCACTTGAACTTTGCAAATTTTCAAATAATATCACAAAACTTATTTGTATCTGAAGTTCACATGTAAAATTTACATTGTAAAAGATAAGTAAATGGCTATTTTTTAAATTTTTTAAAATTATTTTTTTTATAATTTTTTTTATATTTCAATAATACTTAGTTACATTATATTTACCATTTATTATTTTGTAGTATAACTACAAAGATTTTGCGAAGCAAAGATATAACACTCCCTATGCATGCAACGTAATTTAGTAATATCCCCAACTGCTGCTAGCAGTAGTATCGAAATCACTGAAATAGATTTAGGTTCGGCTCTGTTTGCATACAACAATGTTTTCATTGCTCTATTAAATTACGTGCAATATAAATTAACTTTTACTTACTAAATATATACTTATAGCATTTAAAACATAAATATCATATTTGTTTGTTATATATTAGTAATGAACACTTAGTTTTCATCATATAAATATTAATTTAAAGCATATTATTTAACATTTTAAAAGTGTATAGTTAAATACGAATTTACATTATAAACAACACATAGTTCCTAAAAGTAACCCGCTATAGGTGGCATCAGGGTATTTTGTATACAAATTCGAATTACACGATTTCGCGTAAGTGTTATATCTTTCCTTCTGAACATCTTTGATAACTATTTGTATAAAATGTTCATATATATACATATTTTTAAAGTATTTTTAAAGAAAAACACACTTTTTCTGCTATATGTTAAATTAAAATATTTATGTAATATATTTTTATAAATACAAATTTATTTATTATACATATTTTTTCTAACTATATATACAATTTTAAGTAAAAATATTCATTTGTATAAAAGTAATCATACATTATGTGAAACATTAATCTGTGTAAATTGAATCTAAAGTTGATATTTAAATTTGTAATTGCATTTTAATTCTTATTATACTTTCTAATTGTTATATATTTAATATTATTTTCTGACTCATATGATATATTTATAATTTAGCATAATGTTGGACTGTATTATATACTGTTTAAAATAGAATAATAAGAAATTTAAAATTTATTTTTCAATTTTAAATATTTTTCTCTCATGACTTTGTTGTTTAATTATAAAGATTTACCTGATTAATAATATATAAATAATTGTTGTTATCGATATGACATTTTTTAATAATTTGAATAACTATTTATAACAATTATTTTGTTGTAATTTATATAATATTTTATAAACTTTTTTAATGTATTTATAAAATGTTTTGTACTTTATTTTATAAAAATTTACAAATAATTCACTTTTAAATATTCCTAGAAAATTAATTTCTTAAAAATATCAACAAATATTTTACTAAAAATTCAAAAATAATATGTTTTATATCAGAGTCACTATAGAGTATATACAGGTATATATCAATGCAAAATATCAAAAATGTAGGACCATTGTAAATGTTTTAATAAATTATTTAATTATACAAGCAAATTTCCATATCTTATCAAAGTTTAAATAAAAAGTTGGTTTACTAAATAATTATTTATTTCAAATTGTTGTATTGTTTTTTTATAATACATCTTTATAAATAATAAATCACAGATTTTTTAAGTAAACATTAGACCATTTAGTACTATCATTTCGTATAAGTAAACCCCACCTTATTGTAAATATGCATTATTATTATTAAAACATTTAAATATAGTTCATTACCTACTGTGACAGTACGCTGCATTTTCGTATGTTTTAGGAGGTATGTTTATATTTTTAGGATAATAATTAACGCTTAATTGTATATTCCCTACGTAGATGCACTAATTGATTATATAACCATAGTAATATTTATATATTTAAATTGAATAGAAGTAAACTCACAAATTTATTAAATAACTATATTTATATATATATATATATATATATATATATATATATATATATACATATATAAATTATTCTATAGAATAATTTATATATAATTTACCTATACATAGTATCTAATATGCAATACATATATGTATACTATGCATTTACTACATATATATATATATAATATGGTAATTAATATGTTGGGTTTGAGTTGGTTTGACTGGTTTGGTTTAATTTGGTTTGGTTTGATTTAGTTTTAATTTTTCAGGTTTTTTTAGCACGACCCAAGTGAGCCTATAAAAGCATATGTATATAGGAAATAAGGAAATCACTAACCCTTATTGTTACTATATTAATATTATATATATATATATAAAGTTATATATATTTATAATTTATATCTACATTTTAAATAATATACATATAATATATAATACATAGTGTATACATATAATTTTATAAAAAATAATTTATTAAATTTATTAAATTTAATATAAATTGATTTTATATTATAAAAATTAATTTATAATTAGCTTCAATTGATTTAATAGTTTAATTTAGTTTTTCTTTACAAAATTTATAATAAAAAATAAATGCATATATAATCAATTAGTAAGTATATCACCACTATTGTATTACCACCATGCATTTATATGCCTATTTATAAATTAAAATGTAAATTTACCTTATTAAAATTAAAATACTGCCATGTTATATTAAAACCTTAATATATAATGTTTTTTTTTGTATTTTTAATTAGTTATATTTTGGTTTTGTATTATGAAATAATTATTAAAGTATAAATCCGGGGTATAAATGTTGTTTTCGTATAAATTGATTTGTGTGTGTTTTTTATTTAATATTATTTATTATATAATTATATCATTTGTTTTTCTATAGAAAAGGGATAGACCAATGAACAGTCGTGTAGAAATATTATAATCTGAATTATATTAGATTTAATAATATTTATTCATTTTTGATTATATCTTGGCAAGTAGAGGTTTGTGTAAAATTACATTGAACTATTTTACATAGTAATTTTGTATATATTATTTAACAGAATTAGTGTATAGTTTTTTGTCTTATATTTAATAAAAGTGTAATAAATACTACAAATCCATCTATCATTTTGAGTGATGTATTAACTTCACATTCATTTCTTATACTCATCATTACATATATAATAAAAGGAAAATAGGATATGTAAAAAATAATGAAGTAATTATAATTGAAACAATATAAATAAACATATTTACAGGGGGTGCAAAACCATTACTATAAACAGAGGTAGCTTTACAGATTTCATCCTGCTTCTTTAAGCTTATTTATGGCAGTTATAGTTATTTTTATACATCATATTATATAATATATATCACATTTTCTGATTTTCATATAATAATATATCATTTTAATAAATAATATATTAATTTAAAAAATTATCTGTTTCCCTTGTCCAGATTTAAAATTAAATTATTAAATAAATCAATTATCTATCATTTTATTTAATAATTATACCCTAATTCATTACATATACATGCCAAAATCGTGTTTTCTAAGAAATTGTATCTAAAATATGTTCTAAAATACTAGTAAAATAACTGGTGTAATAAATTAAATATATCACTCAATATTTATAAGGTTTTAAAACTCTAAACTATAATCTATAGATATTTCTCATGTACAATATCGTAGACACAGGCTAGAGGCGCCAACAAATCTATGATTAATAGTTTAGTCGAAATCGGAGCGCGCGATTTCGGAGTTGAGACGCCCGCCTCTAGATATGGGCGTGTCATACTAGATAAACGCCGCCTCTAGATATACTACGGACATGTATGTCCTTAGTATATACTACGTGTACATGTAATATACATTACAGTGTAGTACACTGTGTATATATATATATATATATACGTTACACACACACACATATATATATATATACACACATGCATAATGTGCGTCGCACATACACACATATAGACTATATATATATATATATATATATATATAAAGTATATATCTCTCTATATATATAAAGTATATATATTCTCTCTCTCTCTATATATATATATATATATAATTATAATATATTTAATATAT
This sequence comes from Osedax fenrisi, assembly GCA_964019155.1. Classification (NCBI taxonomy): domain Eukaryota; kingdom Metazoa; phylum Annelida; class Polychaeta; order Sabellida; family Siboglinidae; genus Osedax; species Osedax fenrisi. The sequence goes on along the minus strand of OZ025239.1, from coordinate 11,039,892 downwards.
ATAATGGTTATACAATAACCTATATATATAATACATTATATATTAAATATATATAATAGTTTTATAATAACCTATATATATATATATAGGTTATTATATAGGTTATTATGGAACTATTATATATATTGAATATATATTTAATATATATATATATATATATAATATATAATGTATTATATATATAGTTAAATTATATATATATAAATAGTATTTACCTGTTTTTGAACAAAGGAAATATGTATTATTATAGGTATTATGTATCTATAGTAACTGATATATATATATATATATATATATATATATATATATATATAAATGGTATAAACTATAAAAGATAATTTGATAAAAGACAATTTGATAAAAGACAATGTATTATTATAGATATTATGTATCTATATGCATATGTGTGTGTGTGTGTGTGTGTGTGTGTGTGTGTGTGTATGTGTGTGTATGTATGTGTGTGTATGTGTGTGTGTGTATACATTAATTATATGTTTTGAAAGAATATAAAATATAAATGATTATTATATAATTTGATCTGTATTTTAATTAAATCATGTAGATGTGTATACTTAATAAATAAATTAATCTCTAAAATCAAATTTTATGTTTATTAGCACTAAAATTATGTATTATATATATAGGTTATTTTATAACCATTATATATATTAAATATATATTTAATTAAATATATATATATATATATATATATATATATATAATATATAATGTATTATATATATATGTTATTATATAATCATTATATATATTTAATATATGTATATATATATATAATGTATTATATATATATATATATATATATATATATATATAATGTATTATATATAGGTTATTTTATAAGCTTTTATAACCATTATATATATTAAATATATATTTAATTAAATATATATATATATATATATATATATAATGTATTATATATATAGGTTATTTTATAACCATTATATATATTAAATATATATTTAATTAAATATATATATATATATATATATATAATGTATTATATATATATATATATATATATATCAGAAATATGTGTAAGCGTTGATTTAACAAATACGCATAGCTAAGCTATGACACGCCTATATCTAGAGGCGGGCGTCTCAACTCCGAAATCGCGCGCTCCGATTTCGAATAATCTATTAGTCATAGATTTTTGGCGCCTCTGCCCTGCTATAACCTACAATATAAATATGTGTAGATACTCAAATAAGCAAACTAGCCAATCAAGTACTTTTGTCACTGTGTCAATTACTCTTGTGTTCCCCTTTGTTTCATATTATTATTTAAATTTGTACTTATGCACCATTTCATTTATTATTTATTCGTTGATAATAATGTAAAATAATAATAGTACACTATTGATAAGTATACAAACCTATTCTATTTTATATTATAGTCATATAAATATATATATATAATATAATAATATTTATTTATTGTATTTCGATATATATTACTATAATAATAATTATATTAAATATATATATATATTTTTATATATAAATATTACAAATAAATGTTTATTCCTGTATATGTAATAAGATATTCATTCTATTATACTAGTAAAATAAAATATTTACTTTGATCTTGATTAACTCAGTATATATTTTTTCTAACTAAATTAATAACTAATTAATTTAATCCAACTAAACATATATTAAATATAATATATATATAATAATAACATTTTCAGTGAATATTAATAATAACTCTGTCAATATCAATTCAGGATTTTTATTAGAAAATTTTTATAAAATTATGAATACAATAATTTAAACAATTATATTATTAAATATTAAATCATTTTCAGATAAACAACATAATATCTAAATGAAATATATACAAAATAATCTTATAGCTGTGTAATTTCAATTAATATAAAAAATAATAGTTTTACCTATATTGAACTTATAGTTATTTATAACTATTTATAACCTACTACTTATGTACAAGAAATCCCTATCTATTAACATGGCGCATGTATTAAATCACATTATTAGATTCAAAAAGTGCCTATCCCCTTGTTCTATTTTATTACAAATTTGGATAAAATGTATACAATTTCCATTAAAATGGGTAAATCACCCTGATTTTGAGGAGGATTACAGTATCAACATCAAACATACTATAATGTCACTATAAAATATATAACACACGTAGTACACACACCATACATATATTATACGTAGTATGTCATCCATTACCGTTAATAATTTCTTAATATTAATAATATTAATTTTTATTTCAAATAACGTATGATAGGATAGCCTCGCTAGAATGTTTGTTTTGTTCACGCGTGAATTCATCGATAGAGGAAACAACGAAAGAGACGCAAGATTTACTAGAAAACAAGAAAAAAGACGCCCTCAATGCCTCCTCTACGGCTGCTGTTGCCTGTGCTACTACTGCAGCGGCAGATGAAGATGATGAGGAAGAGGACGAGGAAGATGACAAAGAACTGACGAAAGGGGGCGTGTCAAAGGTACAATCGTAACTGTGATGTTCGTTTGTTTTACACCCTTATTACATTATCATTACAGCCCAGTTATTGCATAATATTCATATCACTCCTATGTTTATTTAATGAATATGTTGTGCATGTTATTCTCACCGCACTACTAGCATGTAACTAGCTTTCTCAAGCATGGTTATATTATTAGTTACATTTTATATATAAAATATATTGTTATTTGTTATTTTGGTAGAGTCCTTTCCCATCCAGGAACTTAGATGACGTTTTTAATTATAACCAAATGTTACTTAATTAATATATATATATATATATTAGATAGTCTAAACTAGACTGTTTCTAAAGTGTACCGTCATAGCTATCGAGGTTCGCATTATAGATAATGTTGCACAGATTACGTATAGGAAAGTAATTTCTATATTTATTGTCTATATGTGAGACCCTGAGAGCAAAATGTTTTATTTCCATCCCTATTATTCACGTGTAAATGGAAAAATAAGTCAAAATTATCTAAATTATATCATTTATGTACGATCATACTTCTTGAAATTGTGCAATTTTTAAAATTCACTAAGATTTATAAGATTTTTACTTTATTATACATATTATTAAATTTAGATTTTCAAAGCCAAATCGTTTTTTTATAATTACCATAATAAAAATATTATTTAATATATTAGTGATTTTTGGAAAAATGAAGACAAACTCTTCCCCCTAATATATAATAATGATATAACAATTAAATATATCGTTCTATACATTATGACCTATATATTATTTCATTAGGTAACTCTATATAACACCACTTTAAGTAACTTTATTAACTAATTAATTTTATCATTTTAATATCTATGAGCAAAGTATAACATATATAAATAATATTTATTAACAACAAAAATATAATTATTAATTTTATTAGTAATCGCTTTTAATGGTAATCGCTCAATTGCATGCATTTACATGTAAATAGATAATATAGACAATATTTGCTACTAATATAAATTCTATTTTGGGAAAAATAATTGGAATATTTTCAAAACTTTCTTTTCTTTATAAACTAGACATATAGTTCTATACAATTTCAAAGAGTTCTTAATTTTTAATAAAATTCAATATTATATGTAATTCATATTTGAAATTGGACATTTATTTTTTTCAACAAAATTATAAAATAAATTTGTTCAATTGTCAATTTATATATTATATATATATATATATACTCTATATCTGGCACACCATTTTTAAGATTTATATATCTTTATTTATCAAAATAAGTATTGGAATATATTATAAAATACTCTATATTATATGAATATTAGTGAATGTGAGAAAATAATTATTTTGAGATAAATGCATTCAAAGTAATTTCTATAATATAATATATTTTTTTTTTTAATTTTAATAATCCTTATTATACTAGTAAATATATATATCTATACAATTATAAATAACTTTTACAATCATAAATAAATATTTTTTTTTATTAATTTTAATAATTTTACTTTTTTACTAACCTTCATAAAACACAGGTTTTATGGTAATTATATATATATTATATATACAATATTTATTATTTATAATTGCATCTGAATTCATAAACAAATGAAATAACAATATAACAAATTCTCCATTTGTAGACCCTTATGAATCCATTTAAATGTTATGTTATCATTACTAGGATTATTGATAACATAGTTATTCTATTTTAAATCATATATGATAAATATATGATAAATATTAATAATTCTTAATAGATTATACAAAACATATATATATATATATATATTCTATTTGACAGAGTGAACGAAGAAAACATAAGAGTCGAGAAGGTTTGTACTATGTTATGTCTATACCACCTCATTAGCTGTATTCTAATACCCTAGTAGTGATGTCCTTACAACAAATTAGTGATGTTCTCACATCATATTAGTGATGTCCTTACAATACATAAATGATGTCCTTACATAACATTAGTTATGTCCTTACAATACATAAGTTATGTCCTTAAATCATATTAGTGATGTCCTTACATCGTATTAGTTATGTCCTTACATAACATTAGTTATGTCCTTACATCGCAATGATGATCATATTAGTGATGTCCTTACAACATATTAGTGATATCCTTGCACCACATTAGTGTACAATAGTGATGTCCTTGCACCATATTAGTTCTTGTGATATTGCACATAAATCAATTATGTAACTACTACTACTACTGCTATCGCACACACACTTAATAACTGCACCCTACACTCTGGCACCACGCCGAGCACCACTAGATGTCAATGCTAATACACGTGTTTACCTCTTGGTGAGTATCCCCCCCACCCCCGTGTGTGTGCGTGTTGTCGGTGGGATGATGGTATTGGTGGCTCTTGTATTGCTATTAGGAATGGTGGTGGTAGTGATGATGATGATAGTGGTGCTGATGATGGTGGTGATGATGATGATGATGCTACTGGTGATAATGATGATGATGATGGTGATGATGATGATGCTACTGGTGATAATGATGATGATCTAACCAACAATAATAACTACAGTACTAGCACTGTATTGCATTATCCTAAAATCCACCTACATCATCATGTCCATTATGTGATGAATATTGTGTGTAGATTTCTAGTTTAGATTATCATATCCATGGCAACAGTAGTCAGGTCTAAATCACAGCTCAGAAATACTATGAATATGTTCATGTATCTCCATGTATATATCACATGTTTCCTGTTTAGTCTGACTATGATGAATATCTAGGTTTATTACACATATATGTGTGTGCGCATCTTATTATTACATAATCAGCACCTTTATTATGTAATAATACTTATTGAATAGTTCACTAATATTTGGTTATAATTTCATTCGGCTTTATTTCTCATTATCCATATCTTCATTTGAATATATGTGTGTGTGTGGGTATTTCTACTTCCTGTTTAATGGCGTACATGTAGTTAACATGTGTAATATGTAATAAACATGTATATTTCAAACTGCGATGACTAATTCATTATTGAGACATCTCTTATCGGCGATTATTTCTATGTGGGTGTATCACGTGGTTCTATACCCGTATATTGACTCTCCCCCGCTGCCCCTACAGAATCAGTATTAATAGAAGGGGTTCTGTTCAGGGCTGACTACCTCGGCTCCACTCAGTTGATCAGTGACGGCAGACCTTCCAAAGCCATGAGAATGATGCAGGCTCAAGAGGCTGTCGGCAGAATAAAGGTCGGTCTATTAGTGCTCATAATGGTGGTGGTAGTAGTGCTGGTAGTAGTAGTAATGGTGCTGATGGTATTAGTAGTAGTTTTATATATTTAAAAAAATAATTTTGATAATTAATTTTCGAATGAAATTTAATATTGTGAATAGATCAATGTTATATCTTTATCAATGTAAAATATTATGATGAATTCAAATTATTGTTAAATAATATTATATAATATAATTAGTACTTAATACAACATGTAATAAATTTTATATAAATTAAGTATGTATGTATACAATATTCCTACAATATATACATAATAACCTATACCTACCACCTATATCTTATATATTAATTAAAAAAACATGTAGATAAATACTAGATTAATATAATTAAATATATTCACTTTATGAGTACATATTTATATTATGGTATGTATTATATATATATATATATATATATATATATTTATCATGGATTATCTTACTTTTGTATTCTAAATAGTACACTGGTGCAATCAATAGTAGGTATATATTTAATCGTGCATGATCATATTGTTGAATATAATATATATATATATAATAGTGCTAAATTCTATAGCTAAATTGCCATATATATTTATAATAGCATGAAATGATATTTTACGAAGTATAATAGCACTAAAAGCCATATATAATTATGGAACCTATAAAGCTGACTTTACACAAAAAAGTAGCTGGATTATCTGGCAGATATGATATATATATCATCACTAATATCTGCGAGAATGATTTTAGCTGGATTTAATAAAATATTTTGGATTGTCAACAAATGTCAGCCAGATTATCTTCCGGATAAATTTAGAACTTGTATTTATTTTCCGTATTTACAAAATATTTTCTATTGAATTCATTTAATTAGTATTTAATTAATATATATCTGTCGGATATATTTAAAACTTTTATTTATTTTCCATATTTATTTACAAAATATTTTTTATTGAATTCATTTAATTAGTATTTAATTAATATATCTGCCGGATATATTTAAAATTTGTATTTATTATCTTCTATTGAATTCATTTAATTAGTATTTAATTTATATATATATATATATATATATATATATATATATCTCCAATCAATAAAAGCATGGTTTTAATTTTTATGAATATTATATAAATGAATATATTTTGCAAATTTTACAATTTGAATTGATTCAAATAATTTTTTATAAAAAAACTAATTGTTAAATTATACCAAAAGGATGGATTTTCAAAAGGAACATTTAATTTTAATTGATTTTTCTTAAAAAAAATAAAATTTATATATATATATATATATATATATATATACATATAAAGAATATTATAATATAAGATATATATAAATATTATATTTAATTTAATTTATTAAAATTATTTTCTAGTATATTTTACGTTATCACGTGATATTAAAATATCCGTTATCTGTTCTAAATAAATAAAATTCAGCTAAAATCTTTCTCGCCGATATCCATGATGAAATATCTGCCAGATAATCCTTCTATTTATTTGGTGTGAAGTCAGTTTTAAGGTCAGCGTATACTTGAGAAGTATATGTCTCACAGAATATTTTTGAAGATATATTTAAAGATTATTTCAAAGAAGTAGAAATATAATAATAGTTTGTTTTAAAAATGTAACTAAAATTTATATTAATAAACAGAGAGGAAAGTATAAGTATATTATAAATTAAATATTGAATATAATATTATTTAATTCCTTATTTAATTCATATATTATACCTATGTTTAACTTATAACTTAGGTAATTAGGATCAAACATATTAAATATATAACATACATTTTTAGTTTAGGTTTATATTAAATATTCTATATAGAATAAGAAGAATATGGATAATTTATTGATATTATAACAAATTTATAATTTAATACATCCTTTTAAAATATAATTATAATTTAATTTACTAATTTCACATTAAATTCAGCATAGTTAAGGTAGGTTTGAGATGTACGTACATACTACTTATGTAGTCGGGAACGGGAACTAGCAATTTTGATATGCACCACTATAGACTATTAACCAAATGTAGTGTGTATGCGTGTTGTCTTAACACCGTTCTCAAACACCCTTATTAATCACACGTTTAACACCCCTACACGCTGCCGCATCACTTCCTCCTCATCACCCTCCTCATCACCCTCCTCCGTTCAGGCTTCGGTAAGTTTTCTATTGTGTAGTAACCTATTGTGAGTGACACTAACGATTTTGCGAAGGAAACATATTGCACTCCATATCTAAACCGTGTATCCAATTTATTGACTAGTTGAAAACTACCACCAGGTGGCAATCCACTATATCAAATTATTTCACATGATAAAATCACTTTTAATATAAAAGTTGATGCATATTGAAGATACCAATATGTAACCTATACAATGTAACGATACAAATTAATTAAATCGATTGTTTGAAATTGAAATACAATCATTGTTTTATATATATTGTATATATTTTTTTATACACTATTAAATTATATTAGATGGATGATAAATGTTAATAATATATATTTATTTTCATTAATCCTATAAATATAATGTCAAAAATAATGTCAACAGGTGGAAATACTAGTCTTCAAATTAGTGAGATATAAAAATGTACCTAAGTGCAATATCTTTCCTTCTGATAATCTTTGGTAACACTCCTATCTCTAATTCAGTGTTTTGTGTACATTGTTAGCACTATGATCAATCACACCTTCACTTATTGCATAACAATACCTATTCTCACTAGACTTAAATGGAATACCACCGTGTTTAAATATGAAGAAAATGATAAATCATTATAAAAAGTTTTATTATATAATATTACTCTGTTAAGGGGATCCCGCACATTTAAAGTGATGATAATTTATTTTTTTTATATTTTTTTTTATTACATAATAATACTTTTTGTAGTATTTTTTAGTATCTGTAAAAAAATTAGACATGAATTCAGTCTAGAAATTGCATAAAAATGTGTTTTTTAACGATAAGATAATGCTATTATATGCTATTCAATATTACATTGTTATGCTGTCAAACTTCAAACGATGTTTTCTCAGAATAATTATTTCGCGCTAGGTATGTGCATTCAAAAATATAGAACATAAAAACTATTATAATTATAATATTAATTTTGTTTGCTTTATATAGAATTTAATTATGTGAATAATAAAATAGAGATAATTTATAATATGTATAGAATTCATTGTATAAAATGATAATATCTATAGAAATACCATCATTTTAGTATTGCTAATTTTTAATTTAAATATATATAATATAATAAATAATAATATTAAAAATAACTTTCTATTTTCCTATGCGTGTATATGTTATGAATACATTACAAAAAAAATTAGGTCAATTGAATGAATTTCAGTTCTATTTTTTTTAGTGGACCTAGATTTTTCCTATCTATTTATACACGAAATTGGCAAATTGCGTGTTATGTGCGGGATCCCCTTAAGGGGGTTTCCCACTACCAGTATTTCCGGAAATTATTGCTAGAAAGCGATTTACTAGCAAGTTGTAGTTAGATACCCCCTTACTTAAAATATAAAAACATAGTAACTTTAAAGGCCACTTACATGTTTTTAGTATCTGTGAAATAATTAGCAATGTAATTTATCTAGAAATAACATAAAAGGCATCTTTTATGGCATACTAGTATAAAATTAATTATTTATTGTGTAATCTATGTAATATCCTAACTGGTATACATTTACTTTTAATATTGTATAACTTATATATAAATAATTATTATATTACTGATTTAAAAATTTGTTAAAAATATATTTGAACTTTAAAAAGCATCTTTTATGATGCACCATTATAAAATTAATGTTTTATTTGTAAAACTTTAAATGTGTTTTTACTTAGAATGATTATTTTGCAATACCTATTTACATATTAATTTAATAATAATTGATATAACTATTTATTACTATTTTTTTGCTATATATAAAAAAACATGTACACAATCTTGTATGTGTATAAATATAATGAGAAATAGTTAATAAACAAAATATAGAAATATATGTAAAAAGTAATGGGATTTGTATGTCTATTTTTATATATGAAATATAAATTATATTATTAAAAGATAGTGTAGTTTTATGGTATATATCCTCTATAGAATGCAATAATATTAGTTAAATTCATTGAGTAGTTTTATCTAGCATTAATGTTTAATGGAAGTATATATTTGCTATCTATTAAATTGTAAATGTGTGAAGTGACGTGTGCACACTGCGGTATCCCCTTAAGATTTGCGTATCGTCACTGCGATACCATTCTCAATCATTTTATAATATGTATTCTAATACATGCAATAGATATATAATATCTCATAACTTCTCATTATTATTATACCTGCTAACTTTGAATACCTTCATACCTATTTCTCCGCACCCACCTTCACTTCTCTTATCAGTATCGTACAATTCATGATAGAATATCCTTCTCAAACGTTTTGTTAATGTGTTTTATATTGACTTCAGACACTCGCACGCTTGCACTTTGGAAACGATTACATGGTTTGACCTTTCACCTTGATATTGTATCACACGCCCCCGCCCCCCCACCCCCCCGTATAGCCTTTTATACCCTTTGGTTAACATTCTCTAGTGATTTTTATGATTTCAGCTTCTATGTCCGCCGCAACATTAGTTTAGTAGACTAGTGGAAGTGTCCTTTATTTCATGATATATACGTATTTATATCATTAAATAATAGTATACCTAGAAAATAATAGTTACTTAGTTTACTTGTAAAATAGTATTATTAAAAATATTTATGTAAAATACCTCCTTTATTATTTAAATCCTTTATTATAAATTATAACTTATTATATATTGGTAAAATTCGCAATGAATAATAATTATATATGTAATAAATATATGTATATATATATGGATTATTATTCAAAAGTAGAGATTTAAATTGATTCAGGCACACTGATATCACGAAGAATGTGTATATAGATATCTATTTTGTTTGAGGTGTTATTATAAACACCTGCACCGGAGGAGTGAGAGAGTAACAGGAGCTGGTACATGGTACTCCTGGAGAATCATCATCACTACTCCACTCCATTATCTCTGTGTTTAACCGTTCCATCTCGCTCCGTTGTAGGCCACTGATAACGAACATCAGCCTAGCACCGAAGTGGATCTCTTCATATCCATTGAGAAAATCATGATATTGAATACTGACCTTCAGGTTATACCTAGTCCTAGCACTACTATTTTTATCTCTATCCTCTCCATTCCTCTACCTCTTTCTATACCTATTCACTCCCTAGACTATTCTTTCCCTTCCTCTATATCTCTATCTTCCTCTCCCTCAATTGTCTCTGTTCCACTATCTCTAATTATACCTTCCCTCTCCCTATCCTTTGCTCTATCCTCTCCTTTTCTATACCTCACCCTAGCTCTATCCTCTCTTTACCTCGCTCCATACCTATACTCTCCATCTATAATTATAACCATTTCCCTATCTCTCTCTACCAAACCTATCCCTTCCTATCTCACACACACATATACACTCAGTTATATTCACACACTATCCTGTATAAAACTTCTTCCAGATGAACTACATTCAATCGTAAACTATAATCTATAATATATCACAACCGTACGGGGCCTAGTTAACACGTGAACACGACTCTCCGACAGGAAGTGATGATGGACCACGCGTTACGGACGATCTCGTACATTGCGGACATTGGTGAAACGCTGGTGATCATGGCAAGACGTGGTCCCGTCGTATCCACAGACAGCGACGGCAAAATTCACAGTAAACGTCAGAGCAAGATCTGCTGCCACGTGTTTCAGAGCGATGAGGTATGTTAGATATCCGCAACCCCCCCCCCCCCCCCCGCTTCTATTCCATAATCTCCTCCATCTTCACCTATAGTTGTAACTGCGTGATAATTTGTCACTGAATTCGTGTTACGCACATATCAGCTCTTATATATGAAATACCACTACTTATACATTATTTAATCAATCGATACGCTTTATTTAAGCACTTCTTATGACATAAATGTCCTCAAGAGTGTACAAATCAATAATAATAAAAATATGGAATAATGATAATAACAATGTTAATAATAACGAAAATTATACAAATAGTGACTTGAGATCTTTCTAATCTTTTAAGGTAGAGAATTCTAAAGCTTAGGTGCATGGTGTTGAAACGCCCTCTTTGATGTAAGTTCATATCGTGTGTTCTTTTCTTCCAGAAGGAATACATCAGTACATGATCGAAGTACACGGGTCGGCAATATCTTTTTTTTCAAACAATATTGTAGATACAACGGTCATGAAATAAGTGTTTTATGGATAGTGCGTAAAAATCTAAATTTACATCTACTAGTAATATTTAAAATATTTAGTTCACGCTGGCGTAAAGTAACACTAGAGAGTGATCGCTTAAAGGTTGACGAAAAATCTTTTTACTGCCGAACGATTAATTCTATTAATTCGTTTTACAGATTTTTTTGGTAAATCTATATATAGCGAGTTACAATAATTTGTGGCTGATATAACTAAAGATTTTGTAATTGTAGATGTAGTAAGGTTTCTTGTAAGAAAGGTTCTTTATTTACAATATATACATTGAAATCTAAATCATCAGCTTCATAGCAACCAATACTTGTTGATTCAAAATAATTATATCTATATAATGATTTACTATTAAATATATTCACATTATATAAATCAAAATCTACTACTCCAATAACTTCACAAAATGTATTATTAATTGAATACAAATTATTTGGTCTTTTTATATTTATATAATTAATATTTTGTTTAATATTTGATGATAAAGTGAATGACGAAAAATAACTTGTGTTAGTGGATTTTTTGTACGAACACATTTTTTTATGGTTTGCATGTAATTTTCGAACTTGAAAGCAGAATTATCATCCAGAGAAACTTTCTCGGTAACATCATCGATAAGATGAAGTAGACTATATGTATTATATATTGACAATTTATTTCCAAATAAAAATACACCCTTTTTAACAACAAAAATCAACAAATCCTTTACAAATAGTTTGGAGTTAGTATCTGTAGCAAAAGAAGGAGATTACAAAATAGAAATTGCAATATTTTAACTTAAGGGGAGGTCGCAGTGTTCACGCAAATAGTCAAAAACACATGTAACAGATGGGCATATACATGGTATATGCAAATAAGGCTAACAATAGAACTATTCAGTTTATTGAGCTAATTTTTTTTATCATGTTCATATTATACAAATACATCTTTGTAAAGAATAAAATTTTCAATATATACTATATTATACATATATATATATGTATACATATAACTAATAATTTTATTTTTTTATTTATTTTGATTATAAAATGAACTTATATAAAGTATTTTATAATATGCTTCTTTGCAATTATTCATATAAATATATTCTCTATATAACAATAACAATTATTAAAAAAGCTGCAATAGTTTTTTCTGTAGCCACTCTAATGCGTACATACCTAGCATAAATATTGATCATCTAATAAATCGCATTTGAAGTTTCATACCAAATAATTGTTTATATATTTGTAATAATTATTCCTTATCAGTAGGCTCATTTATCATTCATTTATACATAATTATAGTAGTAATATATTTCTAATGTACACAATATATATATTCACTATTTACTATAATTATAATTACTATATTCACTATTTATATTTACTATAAAATTGAAAGATAGTGTCTCTTTGAATGTATCTAATTGGTTCATAATACTCATGTGAGTAATAAAGAAATTATAAAAATAAATAATGTAAACAAATCCTATTTAATTTTTGAAAATCAGCAATATATTAGCTATAAAACATAATAAAATGATATATGTCAGTTAGGCTTGATATAATATTACAATTTAATTACTTATATATTTTTTTAGATAGAGAATGGTGATAAAAACATGTTTTTATGTGATTTATAGATCGTTTTTGGATACCATTTTTTCATAGATACTAAATTACTTATTAAATGGTAGTTTTATTAAATAATATATTTTTTTTTATGAAAATTTATCGTTTTCTACACTGCGACCTGCCCTTAAGAAATGTTGATAATATTCATTATTTAAAATATTAAAAAAAAAAAATTGCCATTATATAAAAGGATCTGGCACAATTCTGTTGCCTTAAATCTATCAATATTATCTTTTTTACTTGCTTTTCGCACACAAAAAATATGGTATATATTTTGTTAATTTTGTATAAACATCATTTATTTCATTAATAGCAATTTTTGACAATTTATGTTTGCATTTTATTACATTATCTTTTCCCAAGTATATTTGTATTAGTTTTTTAGTGACACCTAAAAGGACACAATGCATGTAATCGACATTAAATATTGTTATCATATCGATATCTAAGTCAGTAAATGGCGAGTTACGTATATGATGAGCAGGAGAAGACTGATCTCAAAAGCACTATCTGTCCTACAGATAAAATCTGTACTATATATGCACTGGATCCATTTATATTTTGGCTATGTGTATGGCATTTATCGCAGCCTTCTTTCTCGTTGAATTGTTTTACACCTTTTACAAAAGACTTAGCTGGTGCATCGCAAGTTATTAAATGTAAGACGAATCTATATACTTCTACATTAATTGATATACCATTATTCAATAATACTTTTAAATCCCTTACACTCTCATTTAAAAATTCCAAATCCGATGGTTTATGTCAATTCTAATAGAAATATATACGTATTTATACAACCTAAAATAGGCCAAAATGATGATACAGAACTTTTAAACAATGGTAAACCATCAATGTTTAAAGATATAAGTAATACTTTGTTGAAATTACATTTCATTGTAATGATATATTGTTTTATGGTTTTTAATAAAATCAAACTTATGGTATAGGCAGTTAGATACAGTACTAATATTTCTAGGTATTGTGTGTGTATGTAAAAGTGTGCGTGATGTTCGAGGACATGGTAATCCAAATCGAATACAAATATTTAATAATTCATCAACTGTGTTAATATTAATATTATTTGTGACACACATATGTTGTATTAATGTTACTTATATGTTGCTTTGTGGTTCAAATGTTACTCTGAAACTAGTAACATTGGAGTAACATTAAAACCACAAAGCAACATCTTAGTAACATATGATACTCTAAAACTATTAACATTTGTACCACATTGTTTACAAAATGTTGCGTTGTGTGGGGTTGAATGTTGATAAAATATGGCTCAGATGTTACTAGTTTTTAAACTGCATTTTAATAATCCAAAAGCCTGCTCGATTGCCATCCGAGCACTTGACTGTCTAAAATTGAACCTATCTTTGTTCTCAGACAGATTTATACCGGGATAGGGTTTAACTACCCATGGTAAGGATGGATAAGCGGCATCTGCAATAATTACACGTCTTTCTTGGATCTATTATAATTATATATTTATTATACATACTTCTAGTGAAATTAACAAGTTAAATTTAATACAAACCGTTCTAAAATGTGATCAATTAAAAACCCATGCAACATGTGCTTTTCCAGGAAATCCAATATAAACATCTATGAATCTAGAATGTAATTTGTATTATTAGTAATATAATTTAATACACATTTAGTAACTTATACCTTTTCTTAGAATCGCACACAGCTTGCACATTCATTGAATAGAAGTTTTTTCGATTATAATAGTCTGGCTTATTTATTTGTGGAGCCATTATGGGGATATGCGTACCATCAATAGCACCCAAACACCGAGGAAACCCTCTTCTCTCGAAGCCAGCTGTTAGATTTCGTATCCCTTCTTCAGAGTCATCTAATTTGATAATTCTATGCAACAGTTTGCATATTCGTACTGCCTATAAATATAATAGATTGCCAAAAATTAATTAACAAAATATATAATCTTTATTTGATAGAAATTATTATATTTATTTAATCAATATTATTCATATTTATGTTACCTTATTTGTCCAATAAACTGCAGATTGAATACTCATGCAAAATATTTGGGCAATTGATCGGTATTCTAGATTAGTTGCCAGTCTCCAAAGGGTAACTCCAACTTTTATTTGCACACTTAGGATATTAATAGATCTAATGTCATTACTATTTATATCTTGACCTATATGATCACATATTGTATCGAATGTATTTCGGGTTACTCTGAAATTTTTTTTGAATTGAAGATCATTCAAATTTTCAATGCAATCATTCCAAAATGTTAATGTGTTGTAATTTATCCCTCCTCTTAATTCATCTTCTAAAACTGCATTTGCCAAATAAATTCCTAGTACTTCACTTATATCGATGTCAAATTCTATTAGATGACGAAGTAACCTGAGGGTGAAATATAAAATTAATAGGATTTGTTATTAATATTTAATATAATTTACTATTACATTTATATATTTATATAAAATATCTATTTTATATATTATTAACTACTTTATAATTTATAGATCCATTAACATATAATTAACTAATTATATATTAATAAAATTACATAAATATGTATTACTAACAATGAATATCTCATTCGGAGATCTTCTATAATAAAGTGAATAATTTTTTACGATTAGTAGAAAATACCACATAATATTTTTCTTCATTTAATGAAGATAAAATCAGTTTTAATTCTTCATTAAATTCAGGAAGACTATCAGATCAGAATAAGGGTTATTATAGGATATATAAGTATTTGATCATTTATATTTTCTATAAAATATATAGCTAATTTTTAGTGAAGATCAATATTCAATAAAAAAAGTATTAATTATATTGTATATTAACCTATATCCAAATACATCATTCTTGTGATATGTTGATGGTTGAACTATAGGTGAACAGTTTGTTGAAATAATACCACTTGAAGACGCTTGAGTCATAGACGGTAGAATTTCTTGCTCATTTTCTCTAAAATATGACATATGATAATGTAAAATATTATAGAATATATAAGTATTTGATCATTTATATTTTCTATAAAATATATAGTTACTTTTTAGTGAAGATCAATATTCAATAAAACAAATTATTAATTATATTGTATATTAACCTATATCCATATAGATCTTGGTTTAGTGAGGGTTGAACTATAGGTGAACAGTTTGTTGAAATAATACCAATTGAAGACGCTTGAGTCATAGATGGTAGAATGTCTTGCTCATTTTCTCTAAAATATGACATGATAATGTAAAATATTATAGAATATATAAGTATTTGATCATTTATATTTTCTATAAAATATATAGTTACTTTTTAGTGAAGATCAATATTCAATAAAACAAATTATTAATTATATTGTATATTAACCTATATCCATATAGATCTTGGTTTAGTGAGGGTTGAACTATAGGTGAACAGTTTGTTGAAATAATACCAATTGAAGACGCTTGAGTCATAGATGGTAGAATGTCTTGCTCATTTTCTCTAAAATATGACATGATAATGTAAAATATTATAGAATATATAAGTATTTGATCATTTATATTTTCTATAAAATATATAGTTACTTTTTAGTGAAGATCAATATTCAATAAAACAAATTATTAATTATATTGTATATTAACCTATATCCATATAGATCTTGGTTTAGTGAGGGTTGAACTATAGGTGAACAGTTTGTTGAAATAATACCAATTGAAGACGCTTGAGTCATAGACGGTAGAATTTCTTGCTCATTTTCTCTAAAATATGACATATGATAATGTAAAATATTATAGAATATATAAGTATTTGATCATTTATATTTTCTATAAAATATATAGTTACTTTTTAGTGAAGATCAATATTCAATAAAACAAATTATTAATTATATTGTATATTAACCTATATCCATATAGATCTTGGTTTAGTGAGGGTTGAACTATAGGTGAACAGTTTGTTGAAATAATACCAATTGAAGACGCTTGAGTCATAGATGGTAGAATGTCTTGCTCATTTTCTCTAAAATATGACATGATAATGTAAAATATTATAGAATATATAAGTATTTGATCATTTATATTTTCTATAAAATATATAGTTAATTTTTAGTGAAGATCAATATTCAATAAAACAAATTATTAATTATATTGTATATTAACCTATATCCATATAGATCTTGGTTTAGTGAGGGTTGAACTATAGGTGAACAGTTTGTTGAAATAATACCAATTGAAGACGCTTGAGTCATAGATGGTAGAATGTCTTGCTCATTTTCTCTAAAATATGACATGATAATGTAAAATATTATAGAATATATAAGTATTTGATCATTTATATTTTCTATAAAATATATAGTTACTTTTTAGTGAAGATCAATATTCAATAAAACAAATTATTAATTATATTGTATATTAACCTATATCCATATAGATCTTGGTTTAGTGAGGGTTGAACTATAGGTGAACAGTTTGTTGAAATAATACCAATTGAAGACGCTTGAGTCATAGACGGTAGAATTTCTTGCTCATTTTCTCTAAAATATGACATATGATAATGTAAAATATTATAGAATATATAAGTATTTGATCATTTATATTTTCTATAAAATATATAGTTACTTTTTAGTGAAGATCAATATTCAATAAAACAAATTATTAATTATATTGTATATTAACCTATATCCATATAGATCTTGGTTTAGTGAGGGTTGAACTATAGGTGAACAGTTTGTTGAAATAATACCAATTGAAGACGCTTGAGTCATAGATGGTAGAATGTCTTGCTCATTTTCTCTAAAATATGACATGATAATGTAAAATATTATAGAATATATAAGTATTTGATCATTTATATTTTCTATAAAATATATAGTTACTTTTTAGTGAAGATCAATATTCAATAAAACAAATTATTAATTATATTGTATATTAACCTATATCCATATAGATCTTGGTTTAGTGAGGGTTGAACTATAGGTGAACAGTTTGTTGAAATAATACCAATTGAAGACGCTTGAGTCATAGATGGTAGAATATCTTGCTCATTTTCTCTAAAATATGACATGATAATGTAAAATATTATAGAATATATAAGTATTTGATCATTTATATTTTCTATAAAATATATAGTTACTTTTTAGTGAAGATCAATATTCAATAAAACAAATTATTAATTATATTGTATATTAACCTATATCCATATAGATCTTGGTTTAGTGAGGGTTGAACTATAGGTGAACAGTTTGTTGAAATAATACCAATTGAAGACGCTTGAGTCATAGATGGTAGAATGTCTTGCTCATTTTCTCTAAAATATGACATGATAATGTAAAATATTATAGAATATATAAGTATTTGATCATTTATATTTTCTATAAAATATATAGTTACTTTTTAGTGAAGATCAATATTCAATAAAACAAATTATTAATTATATTGTATATTAACCTATATCCATATAGATCTTGGTTTAGTGAGGGTTGAACTATAGGTGAACAGTTTGTTGAAATAATACCAATTGAAGACGCTTGAGTCATAGATGGTAGAATGTCTTGCTCATTTTCTCTAAAATATGACATGATAATGTAAAATATTATAGAATATATAAGTATTTGATCATTTATATTTTCTATAAAATATATAGTTACTTTTTAGTGAAGATCAATATTCAATAAAACAAATTATTAATTATATTGTATATTAACCTATATCCATATAGATCTTGGTTTAGTGAGGGTTGAACTATAGGTGAACAGTTTGTTGAAATAATACCAATTGAAGACGCTTGAGTCATAGACGGTAGAATTTCTTGCTCATTTTCTCTAAAATATGACATATGATAATGTAAAATATTATAGAATATATAAGTATTTGATCATTTATATTTTCTATAAAATATATAGTTACTTTTTAGTGAAGATCAATATTCAATAAAACAAATTATTAATTATATTGTATATTAACCTATATCCATATAGATCTTGGTTTAGTGAGGGTTGAACTATAGGTGAACAGTTTGTTGAAATAATACCAATTGAAGACGCTTGAGTCATAGATGGTAGAATGTCTTGCTCATTTTCTCTAAAATATGACATGATAATGTAAAATATTATAGAATATATAAGTATTTGATCATTTATATTTTCTATAAAATATATAGTTAATTTTTAGTGAAGATCAATATTCAATAAAACAAATTATTAATTATATTGTATATTAACCTATATCCATATACATATTTGTTTAATAAGGGTTGAACTATAGGTGAACAGTTTGTTGAAATAATACCAATTGAAGACGCTTGGGTGGTAGAAGATGGTAGAAGGTCATGATATATATTTAAATTACCCCATCTACATTAAAAGTTAAACATATAAAACATATAATTATATTATGTATTATTTATACTGATTCTATACTATTTATAACTATTTATTATTCTTATATATTATATAAATTCTACAATATATATCTATTAACTTTCTATAACTATACTGATATATATATATATATATATAATATTATTTTCATTATTACATGGCGATGAAAAATCACGTTTATTTTGTTGTTTTTTTTTGGGTTATTTGGTTTTTTGTTAAAAATATACATGAATATGTATAAATGTAATATATATATATATATATATATTGTTATGAAATAAAGCGTCAAGGCTTATGTATATTTATTAGATTAGAAGTGCCTACATGTGGCTATCGGCTGCTTTATATAGCCACCTGCCTAGCACGCGAGGCGGTCGTGCATGACGATAATGCAGGAATTCGCGGGCGTGCCATATACGCGAAAATATGTCATTTATTTGTAACATAGCAATAAACTTTGTTGTATCTTCGTAAATTAAAAAAATGTGCCGTGTGCCCTAATGTAATGAATAAATATTGATAATAAAAAAATATTTTTAACAAAAAACCAAATAACCCAAAAAAAAACAACCCATTTTATAGTATTAATTTAATTACTTATACAAAAAAACGTGATTTTTCATCGCCATGTAATAATGGAAATAATGCCAATCCATTTTTGTAAGGGAAAGAAATAACTTTAAAGTTAAAATCAACATTTTCATTTGGTATTGATTTACTTATTTTATATTTAGCATAATCATGGTTAGATAAATAACTAATATTGAGTAACGTAGAATTAAATGGGTATGAATAGAAATTGTGTATATATTTCTTGTCTATGTATTCAACATTATATATATTATCAATTAATGTGTTAACAAAAATATAATTATCATTATTCATAAATACAGAATTCTTGAAAGATATTTTTTTCTTTTTCTTAATTTGTAAAAAATTCTCCCTTTCTAATATTACAATACCTTTTGCAACTTGTACAACAGGTGATTTAGAACCCCTTACCATTTTTTTAATAATTTGCAAATGATTTTCAAATGGAAAAGCTGATAAATAATTTAAAGATGAAGAGAAAAATTTAACATCATCGACTACATGAATAAGAGAATGTGTATTATATGTAATGAATGTATTACCATATATATGTTTACACTGATGTACAAAATTTAAAATTAATTTGTGAGCATAATCTAGATAGAAATTTCTTTTATTATCATCATTTAATAATAATATAGAAATAGAAAATGATAATTTAATAAAATGGTTATATATATTATTCGGAAGAGCATCTTTAAGAACTACAGGTCCTACATAAAGTAAAAATTGTCTAAATTCAGTAGCTTTCCAAAAATGAATATCATTCAATGATCTAGGTTTTCTAGAAAATTCTTTAGGCATATAATTTCTTAAATTATATATGTTATTGTTGATTTTTTCTATGATACATGAATTTAATTTTTTAAATTTTGAAGATTTAATCTTACCTAACAAAAAAAATAGAATACGTTTAACTATACCCAATGAAATTATATGCATGTAATCAAGAGGAAATCGGTCGATACAATTAATATTTGCATTTATTAAAGGTGATATACCTATTTGATGAGATCCCATATATTTATGTTTATTAAAATTATCGGAAGTTCGCAGAGAAAATACCTTATTTGAATTAAACACTATTCTGCCCTCCCATGTACCAACAATAGTACATCTTTCACAAGAATGTTTACTTGTATGACCTATTATTGCTTTTAAAAATGAACGAGCAGGTGCATCACATATAAATGCCTTAAAACAAACATTGTATTTAATTTTATTATATATTATCCCATTTTTAGATAGTAACATAATTTCCTCCAATAAATCTTCTAAATAAGTTTCTACATTTAATGGTTTACATTCCCCATAAAAAAGTGCAACTAGAAAAGTAGGTTGTGATAACGAATAATTACATAGGATTGGCCAAAATTGATATTTGGATGATTTATAAATTGGCACCCCATCTACATTAAAAGTTATACATTCATCTATATTTACTAAATCCTCTTTTATACATTTAGTTAAATGCCCACTTATACCAAAATATATATATTTGCCACCACATTTTGATTGAGTTTCGATACTTTTAGGTATATTTAAAAGGGTCCTATAATCACTGGGAATGTAATGCCCATTATTTTTTAAAATAGAGAGTAATTCATTAGTAGTTTCCCTAGATATTCTATTTTTTATGACCCATGACTTTATTTGATCTAGAAATTATTCTTGCTCAATTGTAGTATTTACATGTTTTATAAGATTATCAATATCGTCATTGTATTGACTATCACTATCGTATTCGCTATCTGATCCTTCGGTGCTACTAGAGTAATTATTAGTATTATCTACAGGAATATCATAATTAACTCTATCAGAATCCTCTGAATCAAAAGATAAATCATAATTAATATCACTATCCGAACTAATGTGAAGCATATCATATTCTAATAATTTCTCACGACGTCTACGGTTTGAAAAATACCTTTTTCTAGATGTATTCGTTTCGCTCATATTGTTCATACTTGCCTTAAATAATTTAAATATACAATTATTAGTAATCATATTTTATATATATATATATATATATATATATATATATATATATATATATATATATATATATATATATATATATATATAAAATATATTAAAAACAAAATATGATTATTATAAGCTACATCCGATATAATTATATGGATGTCGTCGAGAACATCCTGCATTATATGCGATTAATATCATATATGTACGACGTACATTGTACGTGTACTGAGTAATATATATGACAATATAGTATACTATATATACACTGTTAAAAATAACCCTTTAGTTTTCGCTGAATAAACCTTTAGTTAGTGGTCCACTGAGTGAAGGGTTTGAGTAACCTTTAGTAAAAGCTTTAGTGAAACATGAAGGGTTTTGCTACATAAAGAACTAAAGGGTTATGAACAATATTAACTAAAGGGTTTTTAACTTATTTGAACTAAAGGGTTTTGAACTTAATTGAACTAAAGGGTTTTGAACTTATTTGAACTAAAGGGTTTTGAACTTAATTGAACTAAAGGGTTTTGATAAAATATTAACTAAAGGGTTTTGAACTTATTTGAACTAAAGGGTTTTGAACTTAATTGAACTAAAGGGTTTTGAACTTATTTGAACTAAAGGGTTTTGAACTTAATTGAACTAAAGGGTTTTGATAAAATATTAACTAAAGGGTTTTGAACTTATTTGAACTAAAGGTTATTTGAATTTTATTAACTAAAGGGTTTCGATAGAATATTAACTAAAGGGTTTTGAACTTATTTGAACTAAAGGTTATTTGAATTTTATTAACTAAAGGGTTTCGATAGAATATTAACTAAAGGGTTTTGAACTTATTTGAACTAAAGGTTATTTGAATTTTATTAACTAAAGGGTTTTAATAGAATATTAACTAAAGGGTTTTGAACTTATACTAGAAATATTTGATATAAAATATAAAATTTATTAAAATAAACACAAATAAAAATAATATGACAATAAAATAAAATAAAAATATATTATTATAATTTCCTATATAATCCAATTACACATCGTGGTACTGAACTGCACTTGATTTTAAATATATAATTGGAAATGAAAATAAGTGTTTTATTAATAGGAGGAGTAAAAACAATATTGAATATATAAAACGAATAAAACCACGAAACAAATACACGTTTAAATGACGAATTTCTACATATAAGTAGATTATCTATTCTTAATTCGTAATCTCCTTCATTTTCAAGAATAGTTGGATATGGCTTTAATATTTCCTGTAATAATATGTAATTTTTATTAAATGTTTTAAATTACTTAAAGTACTAACAGCTTTATTAGTAAGTATATATGATGAATCTTCTTTCAAAAGTAACGATATCCCCATTATGCATAATTCAATTTCTGCATCTATATAATATATATAGGTATTAATCAGATTGTGTAGATAGGGTGTGTTATATCTTTGATAAGCAACATATTTAGCGCTAATATATACAATATTCTATTACTAATTTACCATGTTATAAATTAATTGTATTATTAATCTAATATCACATGTGAAAAAAATATACATATTTTTGTTATTAAAGTTTTATTTTTGTTATTATTTAAGTTATTTAAATCAATGTATATATTAGTTATATAAAATTAGTATGGATATCAATAATGTATAATATGTATATGATGTATAGGATATCAATTATGTATAATAAAATACAAATACACACCTTTCTTTTTTTCATTGCCAGACCCAATACACCATTTGTATTTTTCATAACAATTATTGAAACTTTCATTGTTCGACGGTTTAACATATTTTACTAATTTAGGTAAATAGGTAATAATAATGTCCACTTCATTATATTCTCCTATAAAGCCGTATCTGAGCTGTGCATCATTTAGTATCTGTATTAATGTAAAAAATGTAATAAAATAATGTAAAACCTAATATTTGTAATGATGATATATATGAAATAAGTATTTATAAATTATTAAGAAAAGTTAAAAACATAAGTAGACTCTTTTAAGTTTAAGTGACTTTTAGTTTATCATTCATTTTATTAAGATTAATTTATTGTTAATAAGTATTTATAAATTATTAAGAAAAGTTAAAAACATAAGTAGATTATTTTAAGTTTAAGTGACTTTTAGTTTATCATTCATTTTATTAAGATTATTTTATTGTTATAATATTTTATATTTATATATTTAAATTAAATAAATATAAATCTGTACAATCTTATTATTAGTATACTTATTTGCATAATACTGTACTACAGTACCAATTCTACTAAAATTATATATTAATAACCATATCACATAGTGAAATTGCCGGATACTCCTTGATCATCTCTTGAATGGAAATAGTGTCATTACTAAATAGCTTATCTCTGTCATCTACTGTTTCTGCCATCAAATAACTGTAAAATAATAATTTATTTTATTACTTCACTTAATTAATAATAAATAATTATAAAATAAATATACAAACTTTAATATGTCATAATTTCTTTTAACTTTAAACATTTCCGCTACCATTTGTAGTTTATATTTGTTTACATTTTCAATTGTAATAGCTTCTTTAATATTCTTTATCTGTAATATATATATATATAATGTTATAAATATTAAGATATATTATTGGCTTATTTATAAAAGCGCATATATGTTTATTATAGAATATTAAAACAAAATTATAAGTATTAAGATATATTTACTTAAAGATATATCTATTATAATATGTTTTACACCTTCTATTGTTATAAGTCTTACATCTTCTAATATGAATATGTTTTACACCTTCTATTATTATAATAATAATAATAATAATAATCAGATTGGTTCGTCGTAATAAACGAGAGTGAACCCAGGTAGATATAGAAGTTCACTGAACTTATCGAGATATCTACCTGTCAGTAAAAGGAATGGAAAAAAAACAAACTGTAATAAAATTAACAATAGATAAAATAAAATTTGAAATTAAAAAAAAAATATAAATATAAAGTAAAATTTTTAATATTAAAATAGTTAAAATATAAATAAATATTATATATAAATAAAAATAAAATTATAATAGATAAAAATAATAATAAAACAAGATGTGTACAAATAAAGAGGGAAAAACAACACATAGTTCATAAATCGACCACAGCGAATGAATAGTATAAGGCTACCAACTTTCAGTAAGGATGTGCCAAGTCCTTAATAACTTAAGATGATCCCCTCACAATCATATCGGTATATACACCTTTTAATATTATAAGTTTTACACCATCTAATATTTATAATAATTAATAATTGATTACTAATTGTTATTTGTTATAATATAATAACGATTTTGAAATAGAGAACATGTTATAAACTAATATAATTTTATTTATAAAATTAATAATATTGGCATAATAATTTAGTTGAACAATACATTTGTATATAATAATTATACAAAACATTTAGAGGTGTGATTTATAATTTATATTATACGCTAGTGTAACATTTTAATTTTACACCATACAAATACATTATTTTACACTTTATAAACTCATATATTTTACACGTTTAAATAATTGTTATTAACATACACACATTATGATGTACACGCGTTAGGGTAGAAAGTCAACAGGCATTTTACACCTTTAAAATCTTCTTTATTATTTATAACAGTTTATATTAATAACATCAATTATAGTGAATTTAATATCATTTTGAGATACCATACATTGTAAGTATTACAGTAAACACATGAAATCAGTTTAATTATTTACTATGTGTCAAAATATGTTAAATTGTGGATTCATATTTATGAAAAAACATATCATATATAATTTAATAAACTAAAAATATAAATAAATTATGTAAATAAGATTGTAATATTAATAACCTAATTAATACATATATGACTATGAATAGTAAGAAACCATGGTTTATAAATATGAATGTTGACAAGTACACACTTACTATTATTTATGTATTAAAAATATACTTACTTTTTTTGTGTAAATCTTTCTTTTGATATTAAAGATCTCAGTAACTTTCCTTTTTCTGCCAATTCCAGGTGTACCATATTTTAGTTTTAGTTCATCATGTATAATATTTGTATTTTCACCTCTCGAAATACTCATACGTCGAAGAAATGATTTTTTCCATGAATCCTAAATATTAAATAAAATATTATATTTATATTTACATTTAATAAGTCATTTTATTGGTTATTATTATTTATATTAAATGTTATATATATTATCCAATCGCTCTCATTCTCAACAGCGCTTGGGTAATTTTATGAATTGTAAAATAAAAGTATATACTAATAGTTAAATTATAATCAGATGGTTAAATTAAATATATTATTAAAATGTACTAACTTTACTGCCAAGATAAGGGTATGTATTTAATAAAGACGAGATTATTCTATTAATTCCAGTAATACTTAAAACTCTATTCAAAAATAAATATTATTTAATATAATATATTTGTTATTAATATTTAATATAATTTACTATTACATTTATATATTTATATAAAATTATCTATTTTATATATTATTAACTACTTTATAATTTATAGATCCATTAACATATAATTAACTAATTATATATTAATAAAATGACATAAATATGTATTACTAACAATGAATATCTCATTCGGAGATCTTCTATAATAAAATGAATAATTTTTTTCCGATTAGTAGAAAATACCACATAATATTTTTCTTCATTTAATGAAGATAAAATAAGTTTTAATTCTTCATTAAATTCAGGAAGACTATCAGATCAGAATAAGGGTTATTATAGGATATATAAGTATTTGATCATTTATATTTTCTATAAAATATATAGCTAATTTTTAGTGAAGATCAATATTCAATAAAAAAAGTATTAATTATATTGTATATTAACCTATATCCAAATACATCATTCTTGTGATATGTTGATTGTTGAACATTAGGTAAACAGTTTGTTGAAGACGCTTGAATCATAGATTGTCGAATTTCTTGCTCATTTTCTCTAAAATATGACATATGATAATGTAAAATATTATAGAATATATAAGTATTTGATAATTTATATTTTCTATAAAATATATAGTTACTTTTTAGTGAAGATCAATATTCAATAAAACAAATTATTAATTATATTGTATATTAACCTATATCCATATACATCTTGGTTTAATGAGGGTTCAACATTAGGTAAACAGTTTGTTGAAGACGCTTGAATCATAGATTGTCGAATTTCTTGCTCATTTTCTCTAAAATATGACATATGATAATGTAAAATATTATATAATATATAAGTATTTGATAATTTATATTTTCTATAAAATATATAGTTACTTTTTAGTGAAGATCAATATTCAATAAAACAAATTATTAATTATATTGTATATTAACCTATATCCATATACATCTTGGTTTAATGAGGGTTCAACATTAGGTAAACAGTTTGTTGAAGACGCTTGAATCATAGATTGTCGAATTTCTTGCTCATTTTCTCTAAAATATGACATATGATAATGTAAAATATTATAGAATATATAAGTATTTGATAATTTATATTTTCTATAAAATATATAGTTACTTTTTAGTGAAGATCAATATTCAATAAAACAAATTATTAATTATATTGTATATTAACCTATATCCATATACATCTTGGTTTAATGAGGGTTGAACATTAGGTAAACAGTTTGTTGAAGACGCTTGAATCATAGATTGTCGAATTTCTTGCTCATTTTCTCTAAAATATGACATATGATAATGTAAAATATTATAGAATATATAAGTATTTGATAATTTATATTTTCTATAAAATATATAGTTACTTTTTAGTGAAGATCAATATTCAATAAAACAAATTATTAATTATATTGTATATTAACCTATATCCATATACATCTTGGTTTAGTGAAATATTACCAATTGAAGACGCTTGGGTGGTAGAAGATGGTAGAAGGTCATGATATATATATTCGTTCTCATTATCACTAAAATATGACATATCAGGATAATGTAAAATATTAAATAATGAATAACCATACCAATTATTTATATTTTTATATATTCTATGGCTATATGTATCTAATATTTGACCAGGTTCTAATATATACCATTCATCAATAAATTCAAGTTGGTATGCATATCTATTTAAGTCAAATACTTTAGGTATGAATATATTTCCACAAAGAAAATATTTATCATTAAACAAAATAATATATCGGACTTTAAAGAATATTGGTATCATTAAAACTTTATGTATTTCTAAAATGTATATTATTGACTCATCTGTATTATATTCAATACCATTTATTATAATCATTTTTGATATATTTATGAATTTATCGATTGTTGTATTAAACTTTTCTGATATCTTGTCTAATAATTCAATAGCTATTTTCTCAATTGGTATTTTCCTTATATTATTATTATCTATAGATATATCATTAAATTCTGTATTATTAATATTTTTTGCAAAGTTGACTTGGTGTCTAAAACTATGTGTATGTGTTACATTGATAAAATTCAGTGTACTTCTTTGTAACCTTTTAAAATATTGATGCTTTCGTTCAAAGTGCATACAATATATATTACGTAGTGGCCCATATAGTTTTATAAAATAACAATAATGCAACATAAAATGATGCTTTGGAATTAGACTTTCTTTTCCAAAATAATTAGCATAATTCATTAAGTATGATTCAATAATTTCTTCTAGATATTTTAAATCAATAGTTTTTATTTTATTTGAATATATGTAATCCCAGCATTCTCTTAACATTAAATATATCTGCCATGCTTTATTATTATTTAAATCAATATTTACTAACATAGGTAGAATATAGAATAGTTCAAGTTTTTGACTAGCTGTGCCAATAATCTTGCCTTTTTTAGAAAAAAATGTATTTTCAAAAACTACAGGAATATTACATGATGTAGGAAATTCTAAATTTTTTAAATTATAATTCAAACTAGAAATTGTTATTATTTTATCATTATATAATGATTTTAAGACTTTATATACAGTTAAGGGAATGACTCCTTCTAATAAATCATGCATAATATCTGGAGGTAAAGACGTAGTAATATTAAAATTTGGTACATCCAATAATGAACATTTTGCACGTATACCAAATGAATTTTCTGACAAATGTTGAGAATATTCACTGATGGATCTTATTTTTAATGAGGTAGACTTAAGTTCATCTCGAAAATTATCATAGTGAATTAAACAAAATCTACAAAAATTACCAGAATTGAAAGATAACCTAAATCCACCAATATCATTTGCTGATAAATTATCTGATGATATAAATAACATATAAGCTTTGTAATTAAAATTATTTCCATTTTTTAATATAATTGATATTCCATTATTTAATAATTTAAGCTCATTAATTAAAGGTTTAAATAACAAGTCATAGCCTGATGAATACAATTTTAAAATATTATATCTACTTAGTAAACACAAACATATATTTTCTCTTTTAAATCTTATAGTTAAAGGTAAATTGAGCATTATAAAATAAACTGCTGTTATTTTATATTGTGATCTACTACTACCAAGAGGGTTACTTATAGAAAATTCATCAATATAAAATTGTAGATTAATGTGACAATAACTTGAAGTTGTTTCATGAATCCATTTGTTACCATTATATACATCAGAGTAAAAGTCAACATTTCTATTCGGAGTTAAAATTAATTTATTTTGAATATTTGGATGTTTTAAAAATTGTGAAAGTGTATCTATTATTGACACATAATGAAACGTATGATGTTTACTAGTATTATCAAAACGGTAGCTTATAGGCTCAATATAGTTTAAGTTACATTTTAAATATTTCTCAATTTTATAGTTTGTATTTAATAATGCAAATTCTTTATTAAAATCATAATTAAATAATTTAGTTAGTATTTTTGATTCTAAATAATTAATATTTAATTGACATAATCCTGCTAACATTATTTTCTTATATGATTTGGATACATAATCAACAATTATTTTTGATTTTGTTACCAATGAAGTTTGTACAGAATTTGGAAGTAAATGTTTTTCTTGAATATCAAATATAAATTCTGATAATAAAGTATTAAATCCTTCTGATATCTCAGTAAATAAGTTAGTATATTCATCATTCATATTCTCATTACTATTAAAAATATTATTATCATCTACATTTTCATAAATATCATTACGTTCATCAACATTACTATTATAACTATTATTGTCATCCACATTATCATAATTATTATTAAGTTCATCATTATCACACAAACTATTATTTTGTTCTACATTTTCAATAATAGTATTAATATCATTACTATTATTAAATAAATAATTACTTAAATGATTCCTTATATCGTGTCTTAATAAATGTTTTATTTTAGATGCTTTATAATTACATTTTAAATCTATACATTTATACCAATTTTTATTTGGATGTATTAAATTTAAATGTTTAATATAATTTGAAAATTTATTAAATGTTAACATACAGAATTCACATTTTTTACCAATTATGACACTCATGGTATTTTTATAAATATCTGTCTATATTTATATATAATTTATCATAACCTATGTATGTTATCCATTATTTTTCGTTCAGTTAAATTGTATATAGTTTGAAATCTGCAAATATATAAAATTACTTATTCATAATATTAACATATTTATTATTTTACTATATTAATAATACTTATTTTATAATTATATAAATTTAATAATTTATTTAGTAAATAATGTTTCTATCATAGAATCTATGGTCAATTAGATTACATTTTTCTAATATATTTTTTTTATAAGATATGTATATAAAATATTATATACAATTTTGTATAAGTATATATACTTAATTGATACAATATCTATCATATTTAATTATATATATTTAGTTTATAATATATATAATCTCATTATCGACCATTTATTAAATTTGATTAAAATATTTTTTAATTTAGTATATTTAGTAAATTAGATTATATTTTTTATATAAGATATGTATATAAAATATTATATACAATTTTGTATAAGTATATATAATTAATTGATATAATATCTATCATATTTAATTATATATATTTAGTTTATAATATATATAATCACATTATCGATCATTTATTAAATTTGATTAAACTATTTTTTAATTTAGTATATTAAAACATTCAATATTAAATATTAATATACGTTTTATATACCTTATGAAAGATAATTTAATATTCTATATAGATATATAATAATAATAATAATAAACATATATATAAATCTGTTTTTAATTAAAAAACGTTAAGTAAACCTACCATAAAATCGTAAATTTAACATTCTGTTGTTTATTTTTCATAGGGGTATTACAATAATTATAAATTAATAGTATCATTAACAATTATAAAATAGTTTAGTAAATGACTATTTTATATTGGGATATCTAAATATAATATTAAATTACGCTTATATACACGTTATATACATTATTCTTACTATATATTACATTGGGATATGTATTTATAAAAAGAAATATATAAAAATATAATATTCAGCTTTAGATTTTTAGAATTTATGACGAAATTAAACTATTTTATAATTATTAACGATTATTATTACTTTACATTTGCGAATAAATAATATATAATAAATTATAAAAAATTTAAATAGCACATATAAATTAAATACGAAATTACAATTACAATACATTATTGAATATTATAACTTCTTGACTACCTACTATTCAATATTACAATTTCTCCACTTACTTTTCAATACTATAACTTCTCGACTACCTAATTTTCAATACTATAATTTCTTGACTACCTAATATTCAATATTACAATTTCTCAACCTCATAATTTGCAATACTATAATTTCTCGACTACCTAATATTGAATATTACAATTTCTCGACAACTTAATATTCAATATTATAATTTCTCGACCACTTAATTTGCAATACTATAAATTCTCGACTACCTAATATTCAATACTATAACTTCTCGACTACCTAATATTCAATATTACAATTTCTCGACCACTTAATATTCAATATTATAACTTCTCGACAACTTAATTTGCAAGACTATAACTTCTCGACCACTTAATATTCAATACTATAACTTCTCGACTACCTAATATTCAATATTACAATTTCTCGACAACTTAATATTCAATATTATAATTTCTCGACCACTTAATTTGCAATACTATAACTTCTGGACTACCTAATATTCAATATTACAATTTCTCCACTTACTTTTCAATACTATAACTTCTCGACTACCTAATTTTCAATACTATAACTTCTTGACTACCTAATATTCAATATTATAATTTCTCAACCTTATAATTAGCAATACTATAATTTCTCGACTACCTAATATTGAATATTACAATTTATCGACAACTTAATATTCAATATTATAATTTCTCGACCACTTAATTTGCAATACTATAAATTCTCGACTACCTAATATTCAATACTATAACTTCTCGACTACCTAATATTCAATATTACAATTTCTCGAAAACTTAATATTCAATATTATAACTTCTCTACAACTTAATTTGCAAGACTATAACTTCTCGACCACTTAATATTCAATACTATAACTTATCGACTACCTAATATTCAATATTACAATTTCTCGACAACTTAATTTGCAATACTATAACTTCTCGACTACCTAATATTCAATACTATAACTTCTCGACTCTTAATATTCAATATTATAATTTCTCGACCACTTAATTTGCAATACTATAAATTCTCGACTACCTAATATTCAAGACTATAACTTCTCGACTACCTAATATTGAATATTACAATTTCTCGACAACTTAATATTCAATATTATAATTTCTCGACCACTTAATTTGCAATACTATAAATTCTCGACTACCTAATATTCAATACTATAACTTCTCGACTACCTAATATTCAATATTACAATTTCTCGACAACTTAATTTGCAATACTATAACTTCTCGACTACCTAATATTCAATACTATAACTTCTCGACTACTTAATATTCAATTTTATAATTTCTCGACCACTTAATTTGCAATACTATAAATTCTCGACTACCTAATATTCACTACTATAACTTCTCGACTACTTAATATTCAATATTATAATTTCTCGACCACTTAATATTCAATATTATAATTTCTCGACCAATTAATTTGCAATACTATAAATTCTTGACTACCTAATATTCAAGACTATAACTTCTCGACTACCTAATATTCAATATTATAATTTCTCGACTACCTAATAATCAATATTACAATTCCTCAACCACTTACATTCATCAATCCACGCTATAGCGGGTATTCACGGTATCATAAATACCTATCTCGTCATGACAATTACTAGTATCGGCTTCATAATTAATGTTAAATATTATTAAATATTAAAATTACACCATTTATAAATTATATTAATAAATGTTTA
The DNA here is from genome assembly GCA_964019155.1 of Osedax fenrisi. Lineage (NCBI taxonomy): Eukaryota > Metazoa > Annelida > Polychaeta > Sabellida > Siboglinidae > Osedax > Osedax fenrisi. Next base: position 11,005,850 of record OZ025239.1, on the reverse strand, counting down.
TTATTACATATAAATTAGAATAAATTATTACATATAAATTATAATATAAATAACTATTTATTAATTATAAAAATATATCATAAAAATATTATATAAGATATTATACAACTATATATATTCAAATAATTGAATAAATATATTTATGTATTATATGATAATATAATATTTTGTATATTAATTAAAACTATTAAATTAATAAATATAATTTATGTAGTATTTATGTATTTGTATATTTAAAGAAATATATAGAAAGATATAAAGAAATATATAAAGAAATATATAAATTTTAATATTTATATATTGAATTTATCTACATCTCAAAAGGGTAGTTGTTTACATTTATTTGATTTGTTTACATAATTTACAAATTACCATTGGAAGATAGAGAGTGGTACCGCTTGGATTATTATAATAATACTCGGCGGCCTGCTTCCAGATAACCGATAATTATAACCAAAAAATGTTAAACTAAATTTAAAATTAAATAATAAATATTACTAATTATTATGATATATCATTCAAGTTGCATTTTCTTTTGCCAACATTATAAAATAAACTTAAAATTATATTTTTATAATGATTATTTAATAATATGTGTTGATAAACGAGTAGAATTATAGGTTTCGGACCTTCATGGTTATATGACTTCAACTACATTCATTTAAAAATTGTTTCTAATTTATTAATTTACTCTGAATTAACTAATTTATTGTATTCACATGTAATATTATTCACTCTATTTAATTAATATAAATACTTATAATGTGAATACATTAAAATACGTCTATTTCAATATTCATAATAATTCACCCAGGCAATTACCAAATCTGATTTTATTATTATTATTATTATTATTATTATTATTATTATTATTATTATTATTATTATTAATATATCATAGTTATAATATATATATATATATATATATATATATATATATATATTATAACTATGATATATTAATATAGGCGTAATAGTAAATATATTTAGTGTATACACTCGATGTGGAGATGCTTGACTTTTAATGTAATCTATATATAGAACCTTTATTTTATAAAAACCTTTAGTACAGCTAGAGAGTATAACTAAAGGGTTCGAAACCCTTTAGTTATTATTTACTAAAAAGTAAAGGGTTATTAACCTTTAGTTATGATTTAATAAAAAGTAAAGGTTTTTAAAAACCCTTTAGTAATAATTCACTAAAAGGTAAAGGTTTACCAAAACCCTTTAGTTTTGCTTAAAATTAACTAAAGGTTTTATTTATATAAAACCCTTTACCTCGTGTTTAAAGAAAACTAGTTGTTTTTTATAGCCATTATTTTTAACAGTGTAGTATACTTATATAGTATATTCATATATTAAATGTCCTCTCACGCCCCTAATAGACATATAGAGTTCTTAATATATAATATAAATGAAATTATATTCATAATAGTGAAGAGAAAGTAGTAGCCCACACATATATGTGTACGTACCCAGCAAACATTTTTGAGTACGGTTTGGTTATTTTTGTGTACGAATTACGGGTACAGTAACTTACCATACCGGTATTTTGTGGACACTAATACCGGTATGGTACCTTACCAGAATACATGTATATACCGGTATATAACGGTACACACGTACCGGTATATATATGTGTACAAGTGTACCGGTATATACCGGTATTTATGTATACAAGTGTACCGGTATATACTGGTACACCTGTACATATACATACCGGTATATACCGGTACACTTGTACACATATATATACCGGTATATACCGGTACATTTGTACACATAAATACCGGTATATACCGGTACACGTGTACACATAAGTACCGGTATATACCGGTACACTTGTACATATACATACCGGTATATACCGGTACACTTGTACACATATATACCGGTATATACCGGTACATTTGTACACATAAATACCGGTATATACCGGTACACTTGTACATATACATACCGGTATATACCGGTACACTTGTACACATATATACCGGTACATTTGTACACATAAATACCGGTATATACCGGTACACTTGTACACATAAATACCGGTATATACCGGTACACTTGTACACATACGTACCGGTATATACCGGTACACTTGTACATATAAATACCGGTATATTCCGGTACACTTGTACACATAAATACCGGTATACATTTACTATTATATATATCAAAAAATGATAAATAAGTCAATATATACTAAACAAACAAAGAGTCAACACAAAATTGAAATCAACAGAAAGATCTTTAAAATACAGTATTCCCAGACTAGTGGGTGCTATATGTAATTTATACATAATCCCCATTTGTAACATGTGATAAATATAAACTAATAAAATACCACTCATATGACAACTTATATATCATCTGAAAACGACTTTACAGTAAAACTATTAATTGAATGAATTTATATTAATTTATATGAATTTATATTAAATGAATACAATAATGAGATTACTGAATGGTTTAATAGTAATTAATTAAAATTAAATCCAGAAAAAATAAGTTCTATATATTAACTTCAAAGGAAATAATCTCCCAATAAATACTACAAACTATCACATATAAAGTAAAACATATCGGAGTGTTAATTAATTTAAATCATAATATGTTTTATAAACTCAAGTAAAATAGGCCAACTATCAATTGCATATTAGAATTATAAGAAAAACAATAATATTCAATATGAATATAAATTTCTAATTAAAAGACTAGACCTATTGGACTATGTTATTATATTTTTAATATAGTTATGTGTTTATCAGTTAATGCCATTAAATAAAATAATGTTATCATCAATACGAATATTATATTAATGACCACTAAGATCAATAGTATGAGCAGCATAACTTAACTAATGCGACAACAACAGCTACTACCAATTAATGTCGGAATTATTTATAAATTACTGGTAACTACACATATTGCATATCATCATAAAGTACATACTACACACCACACAAAATTAATAAAGACACATACGAGAGTGATAGATCACATAATCTACAACAAATGGAAAGAAACACAAGAGCAGAATATTTAGTATAGTGGCACGAGCTGGATATTGACTTACGATCTTGTGAATTGACATCACCATTCAAGAAATTTTTAAAACAAATTTATTTATAAGTTACTAAGATTTATAAAGTACTTTTTGTTATTTAATATTTCACAGGCATATATTACAATTTTATTTTTATTTATTATTACCATGTTATAAAAATTTGTGTTAATTATTATAAATAAAAATAAATAATAAATAATATACTGTAGAATTGTTAATATATTTTTTATTTTTTATAAATTATTATTATGAATTAATATTCGAATATTATACTAGGGGGTATCTTCACAAGTAGATATGTTGTCTTGGATGTTTTCTTCTTTATTTGTAATGGTACCTTTATATTATAGTACATATGTATTTAACTAAACTATTACGAAATATTAAAATGTAAATATAAGTTAATGGTGCAAGTTTGTCTGTAGATAAACATAGTAAAACTAATATATATATTAGTATTAATATATTTATATATATATATATATATATATATATATATATACATATATATATATATATACAATTTACTACTATATGTACACATTAAATACATGCGTATATACCATAAACCACATATGCAAAAACATTTAAATATATATAAAAATATATACATATTTATAAAAATAATATATTGATTTATAATTTATAATAAAATGTAACCTTTTTTTCTATATTTAGAAGCATTTGAGCATTTGTATGCCTTGTATATGGCTGTATTAATAGCATCAGTCCCTATATCAACACTACCATAATTTTTCTCTAGAATATCTATTGTTAATGATAATTTTATTAATAATATTATATTGGTTCTCAATAATCTATAATACATATAATAATATAGAATACAATTTAACATAGAGTTCTTAATATATAATATAAATGAAATTATATTCATAATAGTGAAGAGAAAGTAGTAGCCCACACATATATGTGTACGTATGTACGTATAGTATAACCCAGTACGCGCATACACACACGCGCGCATGTTCACTGATAGAACTCGTATTAGTGGCGTGGCGCTGGGTATAAAGTTACAAATGGTGTTCCGAGATAATCTAGTAATGGTAGCGCTGCGTATATCTCGTCATTAGTGTCCCCCCCCCGCCCTTTACCAGCGCGGACGCCACCTAACGATCGATATTATTTAATGAATGAGCGTTCCGTCATGCGCGCAGCACGACCACGTCCTTAGTCTTACCGTCGGCGACCGCCATGGCCGTGAACGTTGCTGTCGTTATTGCGTTGACGCTGCTGCCAGTGACCGATGTGTGAATAGTGACGCGCGCGCGCGTGTGTGTGACAATACTGTGTATACGTACATATAAACACTGCGATGTTGCTCGGTCACCATGCTGAACCGCTGTACAGCATTAGATTACGAAGTCCGTTTGCAGACGATCAACAACAAAAACTAGCCAATCAGGTACGATTATAATAGTTTACACATGAGATTTGACCATTTCTGCTATATACATCTATAAAAAAACTTTGTTCTTTGGTTAAAAATATACTCATCTGCTTCTTAAAAATTGTAGCTTTAAAGTTTAAGTTTGGATACATATCTATATATACATATCTATATATCTATATCTATTTACCATGTATACAAAATATATATGTATACGTTATTATACTATAACATATGTAGTTCTGCTTTATATATAAATAAAATAATAATAATATTATAATTGATTATTATAAATGTGTTTATTATTTATCCTATAATATATTTTAATTAAATGTATTCATTATAACCTATATGTTATAATAATATAGAATATTTATATTCTTACAATTTATTTGTCATTTATTTCAATATATATAGCCTATATTATTACTATATAATATAGGTGTTTATATTAGTGTACGTATATATTATACATATACTTTATTTTAATCATTAATTTATAATCTATCTATGATATATAAATTAAAATATATACCTAATTATAATTAATTTATTAAGTAATACATTAGTATTATAAGTTATTTCTATAATGTTAACCGTTATGTAAGATTATCGTATTATTTTATTTTGACATTAGTGTAAACAAATTGTAATATATATATATATATATAAATAAGGTAATTTATTTATTTTCTTTAAATAATAATAGTAATGAAATATAATGAATACAATTTGATTTATATCTATGTTTTATATCTATGTTTTATATATATATATATATGGCAATATTATAAAATTATATATGATATAATAATAATAGCATTATATATAATATAATAATAAAACTATATATTGTATACTAATAATAATAATAATAACAATACCGAAGTATGCTGCAGTTGTTAAACTAGGAATTACGAATGATAGATACTTCTAATATAATTGCATAATAGACGCGTGTTTTATATATATATATATATATTTGTGTGTGTGTGTAATAATCATGAATGATCACTGTCACGTGTCATCACCATGGTCATCATCATCCATTATCTAATCGATTATGTAATTGTAAACCAACAACAAAGTATTACATCATCGCTATATCGCTCAGAATAACGCCGCTACATTCAAGGGAGGCCACTGTAACATCTGCACACATTATGTGTAATAGTTGTACTACATTTCATAACATATTCTATATATATATATATATATTTATATATTAATTTATATATATTATTGATATAATATAAATTGATTATATATATACAAATATATATATATATTGATTTAATTATATGCCTTACTATCAACAGGCAAATTATCGATAATATTGTATACAATCTCTAATGATTTCGCATGCTGATATGTAACATCGATATTATATTGATTCTGTAATAAACTTACTGCACACTTTTGCGCAGTGTATATGCATAAATACATATACATATACATATATATATATACCAGTGTTTAAGATATGCATTAATGTTGTTTAGGATACTAAACATATTTCATTTATTTTATTACAGTATATATATATATATACCATAAAATCATGTAAGATATTCTATTAAAACTCTATAAATAAGTATTCATATATACATGAATATATGAGTTACAATGTAATGTATGTCACACATGTATTATCAATAGTTCCCCTGTGGTGTAGTCTATGATGTAGTCTATGATAAGCAGGCCACAGAAAAATCGTGCAATGCATTTGATTTTATGTTTACTCTAGGTAAATCTATATTATAACCCATATAGCTTGTATTATTACTATTTTAAAGCTACATATATACAGGTTATGTATGTTAGTTATGTAAAAGTATATATATATATATATATATATATATATATATATATATATATATATATAATATATCTAATGCTAATTTACACTTGTTATTATAATTATTATAAAATACCAAGAACTAAACATACCAGGACTTTAAATAGTTACATACAAGCAAGCACATACAAGTACTTGAACAAATTAACAACTTATACTTAAAAATACAAATACATATACAAATAAACACAACTTCAAAAAACAAAGAATTACATTTTAAAAAATAAATAAATAAAATACAAATATATAAATAAATTATTATAATAAAATAACAAGAAGGTCACGAAAAGAAGAAAGAAACTGGAATTAAATGGAACCTCGTCTCATTGGGAAGATTCTTATTACAATTATTACAAGAACAAACTATTATACATTATGAAATCTCCTTAATAAAAGTTATTTATATAATCACATTAATAAAATTTATTTATATGATGTATTATATTATAATATATATATATATATAAATATATAATTCGTTTATCAACAAATCCTAAAATGTCATTGAATTGGATTGTTATGTATAAATACATTTTTACTGGTAAGCTAACATATTTATTTTTTTATAAATATTAATATTAATAATTTAAAAAAAACTGAGTTAAAATATTTATTGATTATCATTTAGTAAATTAAACTGTTTACAGTGTAGTATACCTTCTAGAGAAAAATCAGTTAGATTACTTCTGTAGTCATTTTTTTCGTATCCAATTATACTAAAGTCTGATTCGACAGCTGCCGTTCCTGGAAATATACAACTAAGGCCAGCTGTAAATTCTTTTACATTTTTATATAATTCTGAGATAGGTTTCCATGCTTCTTCATATGAATCATGTTCAACTCTGGTAAGTTTATTCTTTACTTCAACTGAATTTGCTATTAAAGTCTTCATTTGTTGCATTTCATTGTCAACAATATCGATAATAGTTGAAATAGCATATGTTTTTAAGAATCTTATTCTTTGATTATTTATCATTTTAATAAAATCTAGAGTTTTCATTTTTAATAATTCTAATGGCTTAATTACTGGTAGTTCCTCTATAATCGGATTATTATTGTTGTCTCTCTCTGATCGAATACATTTTATATTTACAATCAGTTCAATAATTTTATTTCCTATAAAATTACAAAGATATTACCAAAGATCTTATATATAAACACTAAATCCCACAAACATAATAATTTACATATTAAGTATGAAGTATGAGTATTCTTCAACTAATGACATTACTATATGAATTCTATACATTTGTATTTATAGTGTTAATAATTTGTATATTTATATGTAATTTATGTAAACTTTAGATAATTCTTACTCTTTCACGATTATTTTTGTATGCACTATTTAATAAAAAATCGTGCATATTTAAAACGGATAATCGTGCATATCGTGCAAAAAACACGATTTTTCTGAGGCCTGATGATAAGGCAAGCTATCAAACAATGGTCCTCAATTTGCTGCCTTCAACATACACATTGTTATTATCTTTATTAAGCACACAACATATATATATATATATATATATATACAATGTATATTGTACATATAACCTAATGGCAGTCAGATTTTGTGTAAACTTTTTTTTATATATTTATTTTTTTCAAACTGAAAATTTTTTTATTAACTTTAGTAGTTTGTTTAGTTTTTCATTCAATATTAGTGTAGTACATTTATTCAATCATTCAGTGAATCAACATTTATTAATTTTAAATATGTTCTTAAATTTATAAATTATTTTTATTTTAAATTTAAATCCCTAGACTCAATCTACCAACCTTCTAAATTATAGATTCCAGAACCTTCTCTGAACTGTGTCTACAATATTCTACCTTATATTATTAGAATGTACAACATACACAATTATTTAAATGAATCTACAATATATTTGTTAGGTAATTCTAATTAATTTTATTTAATAATTATTTCATTTTTATTCTTATATAAATAAATCTGATTACTATTTCTATTATCGTTGTTATTATTACTATACAATTAATTTAATGTCTATTTGAGAATATTGAAAGGCATGCAATTATATTTAATGATGAGAATTATGATGATAATTGTTTTAATATAGTACATAAATCTGTATGAATAATAGTTATAATAGTTATAATATATTATCATTATCATCAATGTGAAGAAGAGTCAATAACTTCGTCCGTTTTTATAGTTTATTCAACAAAACCTATTACATATACAAATATACAATATATACAACATGTATTTATAAATGCCTACCATGGTATCCTCCACGAACAAGTTCTATAGCGAATCGTATAAACACGTTGTCATCAATCTGACTATAATACAAACTATTCTAATAATTATCGTGTGTCGCATGAATTCAATGTGCGCTGCCGCTCGCATTAATTGTAGCACATATCACGTAATAACATATATGAAGCCTATGTAATACCGCTAGCAAACAGTAATCCACGTCTATGCGTAAACCAGCTCTACAACATATATATATTTATTTTTTATTTTTGTGAGTCCTTTTATCCCATCCAGGAATCCAATTGAAGTTTTTTGTTATAACCAAGTATTCTAATGTCCCTTCGAAGCCGTTCTCTTGTTAAGAAATTTATGTTTAAAAGAGAGCCGATCATTTTATATACATAATTATATAAGAACACTTATTAATATTAATACCTATTTTATGGGTTAAGGTAGGGTTTGAACCCACATCCAACTGACTGTGTGTGTGTACTGTGTATCTATTTGTGTGGTTTCTATTATATATATTACAATTTGTATAAAAATATACATACAATTTACTTTTACACATATATATATCTATATATAGAAAGCTAAATATTAGTTTATGCGTATTATTCATTTGTAAGGATATACGATAGTTATGATATTTATTTCTTTACTATGTGTGTATACATAAGAGATACATATTATTCAATTATTAATGTTGTCACCTAGCCTGTATTTGACATATATCTCTTCACATTGATTGCTAATAATTATTCTATCCCTTATATATTCATCTGTTGTCCATTGTATTACATTGTTTTTCCATTATTTTTCTATTGTCTTTCCGTTATTTTTCCATTTTTTTTCATACGTTCCTACATCTCACTATAGATCATTATTATCTCACTATGATCATAAGATCATTATTTTATATCCATGCAATACTTTTATATAAACATAAATCTAAATTATCACATTAATATGACATAACGTAGTCCAGCTACTTTCAGAGTACTCCTAGATGACTTTGCAATGTTTTTCGTTACTACTTATCTATGTGATTATATATATCACACACACGCACCATAATCTACATACTTTCCGGATTCCTAAACACACACACAGGCGCAGTTGATTGCGCAGTCTATCGGGGAGGCATTCCAGGTAGCATACAGTGAATTCCTGCGAGCCAATGGCATCGACGATACCAGTTTGCAGGGGAAACACGTCGACTATCAGGAGGTTAGATGTACGATAATCAATGTTTCGTAATCATTTATTTCATCGAGTATGTACTATAATTGAATATTATGAATTGTATGAATTTTATTTTAGATAATCTTGCTATAAATTGTAAGGAATATATTTAATATTATATAATTTAAACAATTTTAATATGATTAAAAGATGGTAAAATTTTTATTGATATATTTATTTTCAATTTTATTTTTAATTAGTATGGTACAGAGTTGGTCGGTTGTTTTTTAACAGTTTTTTTGGTTTTTTTGGTTTATTTGGTTTTTTTAACATTATAAAAGCATTCAATCAAAAATAAGGAATCGATTAGGCAATGATAAGGCTGCAAAACTTGTTTTTTTATTTCGAGAATTAAATTGATTACATTTTCTATTAGAAATCATCTAATTATTATTATTATTATTTTTAAATTATTATATTGTTACAATTTGTAACTTGTTATTTTATTGTGAGAATTATATTGATTATATTTCTAATTACTGTATTGTTATTTTTTTTAGTTATTATTTTGTTACAATTTGTAACTATTTTTTTTATTATATTTTACTTTATTTTTATAATAAATATATGTTATTAACATTTAATATTAATAATATATTATTGAAAATTAAATAATATATAATATATTCTAATTAATAATCTTAACATTTAATTATAAAAAAACCAAAAAAACCGCCAACCCTGGTATGGATATATCTATTTAATATCAATAGATTCAAATGAAAACCTATACTTTATCTCCCTTTCCTCACCTCACTTCACCTTACATCACCTGACTTTACCTGACCTCACCTCACCTTACTTAACTTCATCACAACTATACCTGACCTTACATGAACCCGATCACCTGAGCTGACCTATCACTACACTATCCCCTAGGTGCTCAATCAACAGGAGATATTCGGTGATGAGTTAAATCTGTTCGCCGGCAAACAAAAGGAAGTAGTGATCGCGAAACCCAAGGGGGACACCCTCGGCGTGGTGGTAGTGGAGTCAGGATGGGGCTCCATGGTGCCCACCATAGTGCTAGCTAACATGTCTCCGGGGGGAGTGGCAGCTAAGTGCGGCGACTTAAATATCGGCGATCAGATTATGTCAATTAATGGCGTCAGTCTAGTCGGTTTGCCCTTGTCCAGTTGTGAGAACTACATCAAGGTCATTACGTAATAGAGGGACAGCCTTATTGTTCCCTGTTACTAAATAGGAACACGCAACGTTAAGTTATAATTTAATTTTATATTAATAATTATTAATATAAAATGATAAAATTATATATATAAACCGAGTCACATATACAGTCACAAGGTTTCTATCCATTTTCAATGATCACAGAATGTAATAAAATATAAATATTATTTCATTGTTTGCAGATTATAATTTAAGTACATCTAAAGTCAATAATTAAAATTATATGTTTTTTATATTAAAATAGATATCATTTTTTTAAATATATCATATTTGATATTTTAATCATGTGATAATATATAAATATTAATTAGTAATATAGTAGTTTATTAGTATATTAGCACTAATATACTATAGTCAAAATAATCAAACATTATTTTAATATTCAATTAAATAACACTTCACAATAATTAAAATATATATATATTAATAATTTTTATATTTTTAATACATAAATATTATACATTTAAATGACCTCTAAACTTATTCATTATTAACCGTCAGGCTTCAAAAAACAAAACAGTCGTCCGTTTGTCTACGATAAGCTGCCCCCCAGTGGTAGAAGTTATAATCAAACGACCCGATATTAAGTATCAACTTGGATTTAGCGTTCAGAACGGTGTGGTTAGCACTAACATCATCATCTTCTCTAGTATGCTACGGTAGAGGTCGCACAGAGGTCAATGGAATAATCATTAAATTTCAGCTATATTTACCTTGGTCGATTAGTTTTGTGGCTTATCTATACCCATGTATCGTCGATAGTATATCTATCTGATAGTTTTAATCATATATAATATATAATAATTAAATTTTAATAATTATAATAATTTGTTAATAATTTTAATATATAACTATTTAATAATCTTTGTGGGCAAAATCATATTTGAGCTAAATTAACAGTGTGTAATCAGCCTACATCTACGGTGCATACGTAATAGTACTACTACCACACCCTCCTATATATAGTGTATACATAAAAGTACTACCACTGCCCCCTTTGGTAGATATGTTCATTACTGCGCGGAGGTATCGCGGAAAGGGGCGGAGTCAGAGTAGGTCATCGCATCATCGACATCAACAATCACAGTGTTGTAGCGGTCGCGCATGAAAAAATAGTCACCCTACTGGCGACCAGTATAGGAGAGGTTCGTAGTAGTAGTAGTAGTAGTAGTAGTAGTGGTAGAATAGTTGTGTGTATGTTAAGGGGCTGGAAATATGCACAAATCAACAAAATAATATAAAATTATTTATTCAATACTATTAATTTATTATATGTTATTATTTTTTATCTGTCAACAAATTATAATTGAAATCGATCTAGAAATTCCATAAAAGCATCTTTTATAACACATGTAAAATAAATAGTTATATATATATATATATATATATATATATATATATATAGTCAATTATATATATATAATAATAATCGAAATGACTATTTTGTAAATCTTATTATATAATATATTATAACTTATATATTGACGTTTTAATAATTTAAAACTATAATATTTATTTTATATATATCATTATTAGCATTATCATTGTATCATGAGATATTATAAACCAATTAAATAGCTAGAATCATTTGATTTTATTTTCTCAATTTCTATTTTATATTTTTCAATATTCATTTTACAATTTAAGTTATTTGCATTTATATTTATTTATAGTTTATACAAATTGGTTTTATAATTGTTTAAATATTTTTTTCTTTTTTCACTTTAGATATTTTTTACTCATAATTATTTGTACTTCCTAGTTGAATAAAAATGAGAATTATTGAATATACAAAAATGATTATTGAATATACATACAAGTAGTATAATTATTAAGTTGTTTGGGACCTCTGTAAGTTCATTTATCTTGCATGCTATTCACTATATATATAACATCATTTAAAATAGCCATCTGTATTACTCAGGGTTCCATTATTTTTGGTAAAAAACTGTTTTTACTGGGAAAAAATGGCAAAAAGTCCAAAATCTATCTTTACCATGTTAACTTACGGTAAAAATTGGTAATAACCAGCACTGGCAAAACCTAGTACCCACAAAATATAATACCTTTTAAATAAAAATGTTATTGAAATTTAATGTATTATTGATTCATTTATATAATCAAATTTATGGCTAATTAATCTAGAAGCTTTATTTGATAATTTAACTAAACATGTTTGCACTCTGCTTTAATTATGACATTTATAGTAACTTAATTAAACAAATCCCATACTGGATTTTAAGGTCTGCCCCATTCATATTGTAAAATTAACAAGTTGATGTAATGGGACAATTTCATAAATTATATAAAATCATACTGTGCTATATATATTCATACAATTGCACAATGAAATTATTACTATTGTAAAAAAATGTATATAAAAATAAATATTCTATTCAGTATTTTATAGTTATATATATATATATATATATATATATAATTAACAATATCTATTTAAATATCATATTATAAAATCAAACAATACATTCAAATAATTTCTCAATTAAAACATTATTAGCTCTATTGTTTTATATATTTTTTTTACATAACAATTTACTAGTATAATAATAAATATATTATTCTATTCAGTATTTTATATAAATTATTGAATTATTAACTTATTTATTTAAATTTCAATATATTATTTATTTTTTAAATTTTATTATACTAATATAAAAATAAATATATTATATTACATTCAGTATTATGTATATATAATATTATTTATTAAAAAAAATTTATCTTTTAATAAAGTCAAAATTAATAAATCTTATAATTATAATTTCAATGTAGTATTGTTTAACATTATAATTGTATATTATCTATCATATAACAAATCTATAATTAATATATAATTGTAAATTATATAGACAATATTAGGTTTAAGGGGATTTCGCACAGATGCCATTTGAGGAATTTACATGTATAAGAATGGGAAATACAATGGTCTATTCAAAGTGTGGCACACATAAATCATTCATAGAATCTGGCTAATTTTTATTATATGTATTGTAAACATAATATAACAAAAATTAGCACAATGAAATAACATCATATTTATAATATACAATATTATATATATATATAAATAGATATATAACAAATATTATTTATTTTTGTAATATTTCTATGGAATGTTTATATTTATAACCATTATAATAATTATAATAATTAGTATACTAATTATATTATAAAAAATATGACGGTATTTCACTCTTTATACACATGTCCTTTATATAATGCAAACAAAATTAATAACATAACTCCTAATAACATAATTGTTTTTTCTGGACAACACTGATTATGTGTACATGGATAGCGCAAAAATACCAACTGGTAGTAAAATGCATTACAAAATATAACTATCAATATCAAATAAATATATGCTGTTTATAATATTCTAAATTATTGAGTCTCTTTCCTTGTGTTTCATTGGTTGATATGATCACGTGATACCGTAGTTATAGCAATGATTATATAAATAATATAAGTGTAAACAAAGTGCTTTTAATTTTTTTTATATCTGCAATATATAATTTACAAAACATCAAATAATATATATTAGTTAGGCTTGTAGATTTCATAATAATTGAATTTGTATCAAAGCACATCATATAAACCACTTTTTATGTGATTTCGAGACTGTTTTCATTCATAATTTGTTGACGGGTACTAAATATCATGTGAGAATATTATTTTGAAATAAAAAAAAAAAAAATAATAACATATTTTATACTATTTTTATCTGTGCCCCATTAATAATATAGACATTGGATTTAATTATATGGACAAAAATAGTTTTTACCATGGCAAAAATCTATTTTTATCTGAGTTTTTATCTGTAATTATCATAGGCAGTAAAAACATAGAACATTGGTGTTACATATTAATTTACAAAGTTAACTAAAAATATGATTATTATCATTTTAAAAACATTCTATCTACATTACTCCACAACTATAGTATCAGTATATCACTATAGTATCAGTATATTTCTATATTACTATATTATTAGTATATTACTATAGTATCAATATATCACTATAGTAGTGTTCTACTCCTATATTACCAATCTGTGATAAGTTTGAACTACCATAATCAGGTCATTCTTTGTATTATGATTATATGTTATTTAATGAATGTTAATTAATGATGCATTATTGCCAGATTCACATGAAGACGATGCCAACATCAATATTCCGCCTTCTCACGGGACAAGATATTCCTCACTACATCTAAACATGTATTATCACACTATCATCATATTATTATCACACTATTATTACTACTATTATGACTATTATTATTATTATTATTATTAATATTATTTTAATAATTTTAATTATTTATTTATTTATTACGAATACAAATATTAATTGCTTGTCAATATCGTAAAATTAATAAAAAGTATTCCACAATAATTACTCTTCATTAAATACATATTATTCTGTGTGTGATTCTTCTCTGTCAGGTGATTAACGCTGTCCTATTACCCATGTCCTGCATAACCACCGACTCTGACAGATTACTGATGCCAATCCTCGACGAAAGTAATATCTTAGCTTTCACTTGCGACTCGTTGATCAGCTCCGAGATTGTTTGAGTTCTAAAAATAGAACACATTCTTATTAAACTAATTATATGAATTAATTAAATAATAATAATTATATAATATATATTAGAAGAATTTTGTTTGTTTTCTGTTTCATTTTATAGTTTATATAATAATATGCTTTTACTTCTAAAGGGCTATAATATAGCATATTTTCTGTTGTTGGTGACCGTTAAATATATTTTTAATGTTAGTTACTTGCGATAGATTAGGCTTATCTTGAAAATATATTATTATATAAGAAAATTGTAATATAAAAATCTATTTTAAATTATAAAATATACTTTTATATATTTTGTATATATATATATATTTCCAACAAATTTATTTAGACGTTTTAAGGAATACTGTAGTGTTTAAATATGAATAAATCTGTATAACTATAAGTTTTATTATATAATATTACTCTGTTACTTGTTGTTTAGTGTATGTTATCTAGAAATAACATAAAAAGCATCTTTTGTGAGACACAATTATAAAATTAATGTTTTATTTGTAAAACTGAATGTGATTTTACTTAGAATAATAATTTTACAATACCAATGTACATGTAAATGTAATAATAGATAAAACTAATATAGATATCTAACTAATTTTTTGATATATATAAAAAACATGTATAAATAAAAATATAATCTTATGTATATAAATATAATGTTAAATAATTGATAACAAATAATATCAATAGAAATACTATGTTATTATATACTAAATATTATGTATATTTTATATATGAAATATGGTATATATTATTAAAGATAGTGTACATTTTTAGTCATATATCCTTTATATATTAAAAAAATTAGTTAAATTCATTGAGTAATTTTATTTAACATTAATGTTGAATGGAATATATATATTTACTATCTATATATTAACATGTAAATAAATGTATAAATTAACATAAAAATACTCAGTACACCTTAAATGGATAGACAGTGTCTATTAAACACCCTTCGAATCTAATAATGTGATTTAATATGCATGTCATATAAATTGACAAGGATTTCTTGCATATTAGGTAGTAAGTTAGTACTACTAACTATAATTTCAATATAGGTAACTAATTATTTGTGTGTTTATTTCATTCTTATTATATTATTTATAAGGTTTAATGTGAAAATATTGATTTTTTTTTAAATATAATTGTATTTAGTATTGTATTCATAATTTATATATATATATTTCATACAAAAAAAACATGGTTATTATAGACGTAGTACAAAGATTTTTCTAAAGAAATATATAACATTTATGCGAAATCGTGTAATTCTATTTTGTATACAAAAACCAACAGCGCCACCTATATATGGTCAATTTTCGGAACTATGTGTTGTTTATAATGTACATTCGTATCAAACTATGCACTTTTAAAATTAAAAATAATATGCTTTAAATTATTATTTTTATTATGAACTTAAGTGTTCATTACTAATATATAACAAAGCAATAGGATATGTTGGTTTTAAATGCTATAAATATTTATGTGGCGAGTAAAAGTTAATTTATATTGCATGTAATTTAATAGAGCAATGAAAACATTGTAGTATGTAAATCGCCGCAAACCTAAATCTATTTGATACTGCTTCTAGCAGCGGGATGTATGAATACTAATCACGTTGCGTATATAGGGAGTGTTATATCTTTGCTTTGCAAAATATTTGGTTATTATTTATATATTCTGAAATTTGTAAGTGAATCTATATTATGTAATACTGCAGGCATTTTTAGCTGGATGTATGTTCCGGAAAAAAATATACATAGAAAAGACACAGGTACAGATATATTTTATTAAAATTCTCTTAAAATCATGATTTTTACATGTTTATATAATATATTAAAAAATAATTGTACACAAAATTATAGATAATTGATTTTTGATAATTAGATTAATATTAACGATAATTTTAATAACAAAAAATAATAATTTATTAATATTATTTTATATAAAAACGAAGGGTGCGCGCACCGCTGCAGAACTAGAATTCACGAGATCTATTCTCCTACAACGGTAATATTGTTATCGGTACCTTATCTCATTGCTGGACAGCGTAAACTTCTTAATCTGGAGTAACTCGCTCCTCAAACTGGCGACGTCCGAATCCACAAGTTTCAGGTAAGACTTGGTGCTGAGATGACTGTTCCTCTCTTCCGTTAGGTCAGCTTCCACGTTCACCATCTGAACACGCCCGGGGTAGCTCGGTTATATACACCCCGGCGATATAGCGGCGCTCGCCCCTACCAACCCTTAGTTTGTATTCCTCTAGTTCCTCTATCTTTTTCAGCAGCGACTTAATCTGAGGTATGTTTCGTTGTTTGTGCATTTCCAGTTCCTTCTTGATCTCTAGCGACATCTCCTCGACTACTCTGTTCATGTTCTCTCTGTGCAGGTGGTATTGGTGACAGGTACGATAAGAATACTTGCCAGATATAATAGTACCTTAGAGGCATATACCCTTTTATATATTATAACAAATGAGTTCAATTGAGGCATTTTATTTAACATTAATGTTGAACGACACTATATAATATATAGTATAGTATAGTATAGTATATACAGTGATGGGCACGATCACGACTTTTCACGATCGTCGATCAATTTCGTCGATCATTTTCTAACGATCGTCGATCTTTTTACTCGATCATTTTTTAACGATCGTCGATCGTGTAATTATTTTGATCGTCGATCTCGATCGTATTATTATATAAGCGTATGAATTCCGGGCTGCTGCATGAACCACTAATGATCCACGCAGTACTCGCGAGTACTCACCCATTCACGCCGTCATATCAATATATTTATATATATATATATACCAATGTATCTTTTTTACTAATGTAATCGTAATATTTTACCGCGCGAGACATGCAAGATCAAACAATACGTTTAATTATCTATAGATAGATATCTATAGAGTATACTCTATAATAGAGTCTCTACGCCAAAAATGAGTCAAACTGTCAATTTCCCTGTGGGCATATTATATAGAACTATAACTTTATTAATATTTTAGATCATTATAAGTTCTATATATTCTATCAATAGTGCCATTATAGCAACAATATCTAACCCAAAACTTAAGTTAAATTGGTTAAGTAATTACGTAGAAGAAAAAGATATGTCGTTATAACATGTAGATATATCTACATTTAAGAAATATCTTAATAGACATATCCCAGATAACGAGGTTTATATAACTACACCAGAAAAAAGCGAAACTAATTCAGATGAATTCTATGTTATTGATGATAATTGACCATCCACTTCTAAATAAACGGTAGAAATATAAATACTTAATTATATAAATAGTAAAAATACTAATTTAGATATGCTAAATAATTATCCTATTATAAAAATGTTATTCATAAAATACAATTCTATACTCCCATCATCCGCCCCGGTGGAAAGAATGTTTAGTATTGCTACCAATATAAATAAACCGAAACGCAATAAACTAAATGATACTAACTTTGAATTGTTAGTTCTATTCACAGAGCTAGAGAGAAATTTCTCTCAGGCTCTATGGTTCTATTGAAAGCAAATTCATTATATTAATATTATTTTATTATTAATTTGATCGTATTTCAACATTTTCATAAATAAAAGTTATTATTATATCCACTATTTTGTTATTTCTTGATATAAATTATGTTTAATTTTATTTCACGATCGTCTACCGCGATCAGTTGCTGACGATCGTCGATCATTTTACTCGATCATTTTCTAACGATCGTCGATCGTCGATCATTTTCAAATGATCGTCGATCGCGATCAAGATCACGATCGCGATCGACGATCGTGATCGTGCCCATCACTGAGTATATAGCATACCCATCTCACTATTTATATTATGTAATCTATATATCTAATTATTACTATAATATATGGGTATATGGGCAACAACAACAGAAAATAGTCATATTATTTTGAAGCCCTTTAGAAGAAAATATTATATCAATATTATTATAATTAAACAGAAAAAAAAATTATTAAAATTCTTCTAATAAATATATATTTTATGATATCGAGTCAGATATTAATTTATTATATTATTTATTTAAATTTGAAACATAATACATTAATAACGGAGTGGATATCTTGATAGGCTAGATACTCATGATAAGAATGATAAGCTTTTGTAATATTGATAAGCCTCTATATCTACTCTGGGTCAACCTAATCTGAATACTATCTGAATACTAATATAATAATGATAATAATATTATTATTATTATTATATTAGTATTATTGTTATATTATAATATTATTATTATTATTATATTAGTATTCAGATAGTATTCAGATTAGGTTGACCCAGAGTAGATATAGAGGCTTATCAATATTATAAAAGCTTATCATTCTTATCATGAGTATCTAGCCTATCAAGATATCCACTACGTTATTAATGTATTATGTTTCAAATTTAAATAAATAATATAATAAATTATTATCTGACTCGATATCATAAAATACTTTGTTAGATAGTTAATCATTACTAAAATATATATATATATATTATATAATAATGTTATATTATAATACATACCAATATAAACTTAGTTATATTACCGTATCCAAAGATGTTATATATTAATACCTTCGCCCGTTTGATTTCTATGACCGTATCTAAATACGATAACAATATGACCACCCATGAAGAAGTTAGTGTGCTTTATAACATAACAGGTGTGATGTAACGTATGTCATGTCCTCTACTAATCAATGTCCTTTCTTGATTACCCAGATAATAATAATAGCCTCATAATAGCATAACTAATAGCCTCAAATGTTTACATTATGCTATTATACTGCTATTATGTTGCCGTTAAAAGTCTATTATGCTGCTATTAACTTTTAATGTTATTATTCTGCTATTATTACTGATAAGTTAAATAACTTTGGTATGTCTTCCAAACAAGCATTTCAACTTTCATTTAAATTAATCGGTCGAGATCAGAATAGACGTCTTCCTGACCATTCTGACTCCTATCTGTGCACTGCTTTTTCCAATTTCTTTCAACGAAAGATATCTAATGTTATCGATTCTCTCCCAAGATTTGATGTCGCACTATTTGATGTTACTTTCATTACCTCTTCAAATCATTGGTCTTGTTTTACCCTTCCATCTCAGGCATTTGTTCTTTCATTAGTGACTTCCCTCAAATCTCACTCCCCTTTAGATCCTGTTCCATTGGTCTTACTTAGTTCCATTTCTCCCTATATAATTGGTTTGATTACTAATATTATCAATGTATCTCTTATTACTTCTACTGTTCCACAATCGATGAAACACTCGTATATTACCCCACTACTTAAAAAACCGACTTTAGATCACTCAAATTTGACTAACTACAGACCAATATCCCAACTCTCGTCAATATCAAAGACTTTAGAACGAGTTGTTTCAACCCAGTTAATACATTATATAACTACAAACAATATTGCTGATTGTTTTCAAAGTGCTTATCTTCCACACCGCAGCACAGAAACTGCCCTCAACCTTATTTTCAATGACATTCTTTTATCTCTTGACACCAAATGCCCATGTTATCTTATTCTACTAGATTTATCGTGCGCTTTTGACTCTCTTAATCTTATTATTCTTTCGTATCGCCTGCGTGAGATAGGAATTAATGGTCAAGTACTCAACTGGTTCATGTCCTTTGTCTCAAATAGAACTTCTTCTATTAAAATTAATTCTTCTTTATCACAACCATTTACTAACTCATACGGTGTTCCGCAAGGCTCCGTACTCGGGCCCATTTTATTCATAATCTATATATTACCTATTAGATCAATATTTCTTAAATATCCTCATCTACATTATCATCTTTATGCAGATGATTTGCAAATTTATACGTCCTTCCCACCATCATGTAACACTGAATCTATTCAATTAACTATTTATAACTGCATTACTGAATTAATTACATGGTTCTCCACTAACTCATTATCATTAAATATGGCTAAAACTAATACCATTATTTTATCTAGATCCTCTTCCCCTTTAACTATATCCCATCCTTTTTTACGCTCCCTTCCTATTTCCGAATCAGTGACTACACTAGGTATTACCTTTGATAACAAGTTCAATGTATCGTTGCAAATAACAAATGTAATTCGTATAGCTAACTATTATCTTTACAATATTAGAAAGACACGTAATAAACTTACTTATAACTTAACGAAGTGTTTACTCGACTCCCTTGTATTCAGTAGACTTCGTTATTGTTGCTCATTATATACTACTCTCCCACTTTATTTAATGCACAGATTTGAAAATATTCAACGTCGTGCGGTTAGAATACTGTACAAGCTCAAACGTCGTATGGATGTTTCGATTACATCTCTGATGATTTCTCTTGGTTGGCTTCCGTTTCATTCTCAATGCAAGTTTCGTCTCCTGTGCATAACGCAAAGAGCCATTTACCGATCTATTCCCAAATATCTCGCTACGTTAATATCAATTCGTTCCGACTCCCGACCTTGCCGCTCTGGATCCACAATGGTTCTACACCAACCAATTACTTCTACGAGATTTGCTGAAGCAGCATTTGCTGTTGCAGCACCAAAATATTGGAACTTATTACCAACTGATATACGTATAACTAAATCTGAGTCATTATTTAAACGTAAATTATATAAATATTTTCTTTATTTGTAATTCCATTTAATATCATTGTTCTCGTTATTATGTATTGTTCTAGTTTTCATTCTTTACTATTATTTTTTGTTTATTTTTATTTTATTATATATGACGCCGATAAACATATAATGTTTTGTTAGTCAATAAACTATTTAATAATAATAATTATGTTGCAATTAAAAATCTATTATGCTGCTATTATGCTACTATTAATTTGTAATGTAATTATGCTGATATTATGTTGCTATTATTATAATAGCATCATAATAGCATTACAAATTATAATAGCAGCATAATAGACTTTTAATGGCAACATAATAGTAGCATAATAGCATTACAAATTAATAGAAGCATAATATCCTTTTAATGGCAACATAATAGCAGCATAATAGCATAATGTAAATATGTGAGGCTATTATTTATGCTATTATTTATTCTCTTATGAGGCTATTACTGTTAGCTGGGATATTAAAGGACTGTGTGTAAGTGTGTGTGTGTGTGTGTGTGTTCGTGTGCACTTACTAACGTCATAGACTTAAGATACGGGCAGTCATTCACTGTACAACTGGGCTTGATGTTTCTTAGCTGAGACTCGAGGTTCGAACATCTGAACGGTTGCAGTACATGAGTGTATAATCATTGATGAGATTAGCGAATATACTTAATAAACGTCTATAACTTTTACAAACTGTAATATATGCTAGTTTGATTAATATATATATATATATGTATGTGTATATATTTTTAATAATTTTAATATTTTTAATTTTTTTAATAATACGAATATTAAATTATTTCTATTATTAGAGTGATATATAAAATGTCACCGTATAATGCGTACACCACTACCTAGTATTAATGTACGTCTGTCATTCACGACTGTAACACGCCTACCTTTTCTCTAGCAGGTCCCTATTGCTGATCTCGGCGTGCAGTGCGCACTCGGAACTGTTCAACGTGAACTTCACCTCGTTGATCTCCTTTTCGAACAGCGACATCTTGTCGTGCAGCGCCCCGTTCTCTTTGTTCTTCTTCGCGTTCATGTCCTTGCAGCAGATCAGCTCCTCCTGCGATGATGCGCCGCCGAAACATTACGTCGATTGCGCGGTCGGAACGCGTCTAGCACTAGGTCTGTATCCCGTTTGTTAAGAAACAATGGGGTCGACTTTAAAATACTCGTTTCGGTATTTGACGCACTACGTTTCATGATATACTAATACGAACAATGCAATATAGTATATATTGTAAGATATATATATATATATATTAGTTATTATTATAATTTAAAATAATGTAGCGATATATTTAAATATTTTAAATTGACGTCGTAATCAAAACAAACGGGGGGGAATATTCGATATGCTCCTACAGCATTACATCAAGAAGATCTACTAACTTGAATTAGTTTAAATTCACTTTTGTAGTTGAATATTTGTTTATCGCTCCTCTCTAAAAAGATGATATTGTCGGATTTCAATTTATCGTTGCGCGATTTTAATAACGTCACTTTCTTTTCGTTGTCCATTGATGATTCATTGAATTCATTCTGAAAACGGAAGAAGTAAATTCTTTATATTTAATACTATTGAAATATTTATAATATTTATTTTTTTATTTCGCTATAGTATTATATGAATGTTGGCATAAATCCTATTTTCTATAGTTTGATATATAATTGTTTAAATAATTATTATATAGTCTTAAGACTCTTATATAATTGTGTTTATTTATGTATGAAATAAACTAAAATGAATTAATTAACAGTTTATTAGAATACATTTATAAATAAACCTGTAGAAATTCAAGTTGCGTAGTTAAAGATAGACTATGATTTTCATGAATTTTGGAATTCTCGTTAGAAATTTTCAGGTTTTGTTTATTCTTTTGTAATAAATTCTTTTCACTCTTTAACATAATTTGGCAAGTTACCAGCGAATTTTGTAGTTCTTTTTGAATAGCGCATAGTTCCATCTGGAAGGAAACGTGGTTACAAATTCATTACAAATGTACATTATCTTACCCTTTCTATCTTTAAGATTCCAATTTTCTGATCCAATAGTTTAGAGTTAGTTTTAAAGTTTTGATTCAGCGACTTCGTGTGGTTTGCTTCCTTCTCGAGCTTCTTGATGTTCTCGCAGAGGTTGTCTCTCGCTTTCTGAGACTTCGTGAACAGAATCTCTATCTTTTGTAACTCGGTGACGGTCTGGGTACATATCAAGTCGGTTTTAGTACGCTTGTATTTAGTGTTATTTATTGAAGATGTAAATAACAAGCAGAATAAGTATACATTGATATAGTATAAAACATGTATATAATAGGTATACATTTATATATATATATAGGGCTCCTTCCAGACCATTAAAATAGGTCTTCAAATAATATTTTGAAGTGATCTTATATAATTAATATACATAAATAATGCATTCTCGTTAAAACCATGGATGCCTACACGAACACAGCTCGAAGCAACATTAGAATGATTTAGTTATAAGTTAATACAAACTTCATCTAAATTCTGGATGGGATGAAAGGATTCCGCTAAAATAAACTAACAAAACAATATAAATATATCGATGTTTAATGATTATTATGTGCACATGTATACACGTGTGAGCCTGCGAATGAATCACTATTGTACCTTTGTGAGTTGATCTCTTAGTTCTGCCCGCTCTTTCTCCAAGTTGTTTACCTTATCCATGCTATTCAGTTTCAACTGTTGCAATTCAAACTGTACGCTCTCCTTGTCCTTCTGCTTGCCCAGACTCATCTCGAGCAGATCTCTGGTCTCATTCTTCATCTCGTCTATCTGAACACGGGGATCAGGGGCGTGTCACTACTGTATATGTTCTACTACTACTACTACTACTACTACTACTACTACTACTACTAGTACTACTACTACTACTACTACTACTACTACTACTACTACTACTACTACTACTACTACTACTACTACTACTACTACTACTACTACTACTACTACTACTACTACTACTACTACTACTACTACTACTACTACTACTACTACTGCTACTACTAATACTACCACTACTACTACTACTACTGTTATGTTGAGTAGGAGGTATATGGTAACGACAGCGAAGGCTTTAGTATGTTTATTAGATATAACGTAATACAATGTGAATGATACATTGCTCGATATTCATACACATGCGAGGCATGTGCAATGCACATTGTGCATTCAGCCGAATCGGTTGGACGAGTCCATTATTTACATGGGCGAGTCCATCAATAAATGGGGTGTCGTAATAGGATAACAACTACCACCATTTATTTGAGGATAATTAAATTAAAATTAAATTTATTACACCTAATCCTTAATAACCATACATTAACTTTGTCGTATTCTAAATATGCAGCTATATCTTATTAAGAAGTTTATTTAATCAGAAAAAATATTAGTTAGGTATTGTTTATACTTATGATTTAATAGATATCTATAATATATAGTTATAATATAATTGATAATCATAATAATATCATATAATATAATAATAATAATAAGTTTATTAAGTTTATTTTTAATAGAGGGTCAATAATATATAGTTATAATAGAGATGATAATATAATGATGGGTGTGACTAACATGTTCTTGGAGCTTAGTGTTATCACTGTTAACCGTGTAAAGTTGATTGCGTATGTCGCGTAGGTCTCTTTCTAACGTGGATCTCTGCATCTCCATGTCGTTTAAATCACTGTGGTCGCAATTCAACAAGATAGAGACAAACTAGTAGTCGTTTCATTTATAATAATACACATACGTATGTATATATTTATATATGTATATATATATGTATATAATACGCAGGTATTTATATACACATATATATATATATGTGGTAGTTGCATATCATATCATATATTGGTAGTGAGAGTAGAGGTAAATGTCTGGCATATCGAAGTTGACCGCCAAGTTCATTTTCATATTTAATGTGGGCATGACTAAATTAATATATAGGTCGTATATGTAAATTTTAAATGTTCAAATATTCCAATATTCAAATTAATATAAGGCGTATGCAGATGTATAGAATATATACTAATATATACGCATATATAGTATATAATATACTATATAATATATTACATATGTTATATAGAATTATATAACATATTATATAACATATTATATATATATATTTACGAATCGCTATTTTGGGATTGCTTGAATAGTTTGGTTTTCTTTTCATGGTTTTTTAGCTGCATTAAATTAAATTATTAAATCCCGAAGTGAGCCTATACAATATTGTGCTTAGTACATGTTTTTATTGTATTTAATACTATGTGCCTAGTTTATTAAGAACTCGTAAACAGATATTCAATAATTATATAAGCTTAAATATTATTTATTATAATTAATAGTTAATATAATGAATTCTATTTATAGTATATACTATATACTATATAGTATACTATAATCTATAGATTGTTTACTTATAAGTTATAACTCATAATTATTATAATAAAGTTATTTTTAATTTACAAGATGTATATAATTATTATATACATCTTATACATTTAAATTAACTTTAGCATGAGTTATAATTAAATAATCTACTATAAATATAATTCATTTATAGAATAATATAAATTATGTTATATAATTCATATTCAAGTTATATATTAATTCAAGTTATAACTATATTATATAATATAATTATTGAATAACTTTATTTATGCACATATGATATCTGATATATCGTGGAATAATTAAATACGGCACATTTGACATTTCGTATTCAGTAATTACTGGTTCAGTAAAACAATTACGTAATTAATCAAGCTCGCGGATAGTATTATGAATGAATGAATGAATTGGTTTATTTAAAACACTGAATATAGCGAAAGCCTTCACTGATGTATAGCATAGTCTAACATAATATAACGTATGTATAACATAATATAACGAAAAACAAATAAAAATAAACGAGTTGATTTTAAGATTTGTAGTTAATAATATACAAATAAATCATATCTGAATACCAATGTATTATATAAATATATATATTAGAGTATATATATATATATATATATATATATATATATATATATATATTTATTTTGTATTAATATATGTGGGTTATTTGATTTAGTTTTGTTCTACTTGGTTTTTTAGCTGCATTACATCCCGAAGTGAGCCTATAAAAACTCAACTCGTCCTTTGTAATCGTAATCCCTCATCATATAAGTCATACGTGAAACTTAAAAACAT
This sequence comes from Osedax fenrisi, assembly GCA_964019155.1. Classification (NCBI taxonomy): domain Eukaryota; kingdom Metazoa; phylum Annelida; class Polychaeta; order Sabellida; family Siboglinidae; genus Osedax; species Osedax fenrisi. The sequence continues at coordinate 10,978,365 of OZ025239.1, read as the reverse complement.
ACACACGCACTAGATTAATTACGTAATTATTAACGCCGCCCGCTACACGAGTCGGTAGTTACTGAATAACAAATGTTACATTTTCTCTATGTAATGCATAGCCGAGATATCAGATATCTATGAATTTAATAAATAATTTATATTTATTAAATTTGAATTTTATACATTTTAAATAATATCTAAACGTATCATCGTATAGCATATGTTAAATGGACGATATAAGTTATATCATATAACATATATATTATATATTTGTGTATATTAATATATATTATATACATCTGAATACGCATTATATTCATTTAGGTTTCCTACATATTTTAATATTCGAATATTTACATATTGGATTATTTGAATATTTAATATGTTCATACAATGACCCCATAGACATAGGAGCGAATTCGAATTCGAATTCGCTCCTATGTCTATGAATGACCCCCATCACATGACCTATATATTTAATTATCTTTGAATATTTAGCCACGCCTATATTACATATGAAAATATTAGATTAGAAACACAGCTAACAGTAATAGCCTCATAATAGAAGCATAATAGCATCACCAATAGCCTCAAATGTTTACATTGTGATATTATGCTGCTATTATGTTGCCATTAAAAGTCTAGTATGCTGCTATTAAATTGTAATGCTATTATGTTACCATTAAAAGTCTATTATGCTGCTATTATAATTTGTAATGCTATTATGCTGCTATTATAATAAACATATATGTTGCTATTACTATAATAGCAACATAATATCATCATGAGAGCATTACAAATTGATATCAGCATAATAGACTTTTACTGGTAATAAAATAGCAACATAATAACACAATGTACACATTTTAGGCTATTATTTATACTATAGTAATATATGATGTTGTTATTATGAGGCTATTGCCAATACCTCCTAATATCAGGTTATTACAAGACCTCCTATAGCTAGGTTATAGGAGGTCTTGGTTATAACCCCATACATGTATAAATATATATATATATATATATCTATTATATACATTTTCTTCGATTTTAATCATAAATGAATATTATAAATAATACACCCATTAACCTAGTAAACCATAACACCAGATTTAAATACCATTAGAATCTAATATAATTTAAATAATCAGATTTTCGAACATTCTGATTTAATTCAACCGACGTAAGCGTTTTTAAAACATCTTTCAAATGCTTTAATAATTGTGCTCAGTACAAATTATTATGGTGTACAGTGTACACTGTACACATCAAGAGCAACGAGTACCGCGACTTGATGCTGTGTAAAAGGGGTGTATTATCAAGACCTCCTATAACGTCGTTATAGGACGTCTTGGTATTATTAAAGGGGTGTATTATTAAATAGTGGTCAGATACCGAGTAGTTGTTTACATCACATAATTAATAAATTATTAATACATCCGTTGTCAATTTATTTTAATTATTTTAATTTATTTTCTGTATAAAATTCCCAGCAAACAGTAATAGCCGCATAATAGCAGCATAACAGCATATTTAATAGCCTCAAATTCTTACATTGTGCTATTATGCTGCTATTAAATGACTATTATGCTGCTATTAATTTGTAATGCTATTATGCTGCTATTATGTTGCTATTTGAAGTCTATTATGCTATTATTATGCTGCTATTAATTTTAAAAGTATATTATGCTGCTATTATGCTGCTATTATAATAATATTAATATTATGAGGCTATTACTATTTGCTGGGCAACACTAGTGTGTCCGGATACCTAGTGAGGGAGTCTAGGATATACACGCGGGGCCGTGACACTCGTCACCGTGACACCTGTCACCGTGACACCTGCCACAGTGACAGCTGACACCACGAGGCGTACCTGTTGGCGATGTCGAGTTTATTCTTAATAGCGTTGAGGTCGGTGATGTTCTCGTTGAATATCACCGTGTCGTTCTCTATCTTGTTCCTGCGTTAAGATCATCGTCATTAGTGTGTGCACGACGAGTGTCATTATATGTTCATGATATATATTATGTGAGTATCTATAGATCTATAATATATAGGATATATAGATATATTCTATATAATATTTCCTATGTTGAAAGTAATATGAAATTATAGAGTATATAAGGATATGGTAAGATAATATATTATATCGTAATACTATGAGATAATATAGCATACTATAGTAATGTTCAGCGATGTAAGTAGGCCCTATAGGGAATATTATATCAAGGTATTTTGTACAATGTACAGTGTATAGTGTACAGCAATGTAAGTACATATCATTAGGTGCGCTGGAACGATTTTGTATGTAGGGGGGGGGGGTACAAACCAATCAAAATACATTTTGTGGTAAAAGTGGGGGACCAATACATAGGAGGTCCCACTAGATTTTAAAGTGGGGGGGACATATCCCCCCAGTCCCCCCTGTTGCAACGCCCCTAAATATCATATACTATATATATATATATATAGCGATGTAAGGACATGGCTTAACCCATTTCAAGATATAGATACATCGATGTAAGGACATGACATACTACATATACATGGATATAAACAGCGATGTTAGGACATATCATAATGTATAGACAGATATAGTTAAACTTAAACCTATGTAAGGACATTTCATAAGTTACTTCTCATAACGTATTTGTACAGCGATGTAATGCCATCACATAAGCTATATCAAGATATAGATACATCTACTCAATGATATGAACTAATCTATAGCAAGGTGTATGTATATAAATCGATGTAAGGACATAATAATATATAGCTATATATATATATATATATACAAGGACATCAAACTTAGTTTCGTTGTAGGATTTCTCGAGTTCGTTCTGAGAATGAATGAACACTTTCTTCTCGGCCGAGAACTCCCTCTTCAACTTGTGCAGGTCGCAGTTAGATTTCTCCAGATTAATGCCGCTGTTCACTTGGTATTCGCTCAGCTTTTCAGATAACTTGTTTAGATCTAGGCGAAGGCGGTTGTTAATATTCAATTCTAGCGAAGTTCTCATATCTCGCGATACATAATATAGACAGTGATGGGCACCGATCCTTTTTTTATACTGGATCGGCGATCCCGTTTTGGAAGTACTAATGCTCCGCGAAGTCTTAATTGGAGTATTCCGTGTAAGAAAGATTAAACAAATAGATAAGAACAATATCGAAATCGTAATATATAAATTTGATCACAAGATACAACATTTGAGTCTAGTTTGTTAATGGGACATTACATTTTTATTAATGTATATTTTCAAGACCTCCTATAACCGAGGTTATAGGAGGTCTTGATATTTTACTATAGGATTAACTTTACTAAGTCATCTATTACCTATAAATGATAGCTATAATAGCCTAGGCTATCATCTAGTATATATATCACCTACTAAGCTATATATGTCGTATTGTAATACTTTATTAATAACTAACTATATAATCTATTAATAATCTATTATATATTCTATACTAAATAGGTACATTACTGATCATCTTATAGTGCTGCTGTAGCGCTGACCTGCTAGTATTAACTTCTTGTCGGATTCCAAGGCAGCTATTTCTTTTTCTCGTTCTTTTGCGTAATCTTTCACACCTTTCAGTAGATCTAGGTCACCTCTTAAAGTGTTTAGCTGTGTCTGCATAATAATATATAGTGTTATAAGTGTGTCTATGATTCAGATAGTTTACTTTAGATAATATATATATATATATATATATATATATATATTACTATAGTAATGCTTTAATTTGTTTAAATATCTAAAATATAGAAATATAAAAATATGTATTATTTATATCAATTTATAAAAACAAAAATATTTTATATTAATTAAGTCAATTATTTTAGAGAAACTTAGTTTGTATAGTTAAGTAAGTTTCTTAAAGAAAACTGTTTATATAAATCATATGATTGGTTATAATAAATTATAATACGTATTATTACATGTACATAGGATAGTAGATATCATAATAGTAATTACTACACGTATATGAATCAATAGGTATTGTATATAATACAAGTCTATGTAAGTCTATCTTACTATTTACCATTAATTTCTCATTTTCATTTTTAATCGTAACATTATCTGTCGTAAATTTAATTTTCTCACTTTCCAAATTATCAACTTTATTCGTGAATTTTGAGAGTTCTAATAAATTAGTTTCCTTAAAGTTTTTATCTTGTGTAACCTGTAATATAGAACGAATTCCTTATAATTTATATATATATGAAAGCAATATAAAACAGCATATATATGAACATACATATAAAAATATAGCACATTAAAATAATACCGTGGTTTGTACGTCTCTTAAATTAATGTCTAGTTGAATACATTTCTCAGTTTTGGAATCTAGTTTCGTTCGCAGTTCCTGAATCTCTTCCTTGGAAGCGTTGCAAACTTGTTCTAGGCTACAGTAGCGTTCTTTTATGTAATTTAACTCGGTTTCTAAGACCACCATGCGATTGTCTTTACGATGGAAATCATCCTGTAGTTCTTTCCGCTCGCTTTCGTTAGATTCTAACTATTATTGAATTAGTTGTAAATTATTGATACTTTATTTGCGGTATATTTATTTGTAAATTTATCTAAACTTCACAAAATATATTTATAAGAATAATTTAAAGTAAGCAGTATATATTTAGAAATTATTTCCTAGTTATTAACTTATTTTACATTATTATATTTAAATCATTGCGTTTAATAAGTGTTTATTGTAGTTTACATCCACGAATAACATCAACAGTAAATTATAATCATTAATAATCGTGTTAAGTTCAAATTATAATTGTTATCTGTGCTTGAATCAATACCTCCTATAACCTCGGTTTTAGGAGGTTATATGAGGTCTTGGTTGTATTCTCTATGACCTTTTTAAAAGCGATATTCAAATCTTTAGATTTACGTGATAATTCGTCCTTCCAAATTTCCATTGATTTTGTATCTTCGTACTTCCTCGATGATAGTTTATCATCAGACTTGAAAGTAAGTTATAATACAATATTTAGTAATTAATGATGATCTTCATGCATGTAGTATGATTCATTTATATATAAGTTTTATATACAATCCTACTTATAGGTAGATTTTTTATATTTACTAAATAATACATCTTCTGTGTATACAGTAATTCTAGTGGCTTACACCATTACTTATAGAAGGCTTTACTTTAAAGATAAACTTTATTTAATTATATCCTAGAACAATCACATTATTGTAGGGATAATAACAAGAAACTTTCTCTATAGATGTAATAGAACTTATATTAAATTATATAATACCAATTTAGATAACACATATTATGAGTTAATGAGATAATTCTCATTAATTAATGAATATATAATATTCAAATTATATAAGAAATTAAACATTTAACAAAAAAAGTCAAATAAAATATGTGTTTTCTATACGTAGACTCATTGCACCAACTGACCACACATTGATATGAAATCACTGATTATAGTCTTGTTGATGTATTTAATCACATATTAGATAATTAATATATATAATATATAATAAAATATATATAATATATTTAAAAATGAACTTCAAATTTCCTACAGAGATACTAAGATAATCCTCGTGATTCATGATGCTATATTGACCTACATAAAACGGGAAATACTATAACAAATATAATTTAACATCGAGTTGTATTAAAATAAAAATAAATGTATATGTTAATTGCTAAGTTGGGAGACAATTTGTAACCTAAAAGAAAGTGTGCTATTACATAACAACTTTCACCGATAATGTACAACTGGGGAGGGGTACTACTGGGGAGGGGTACTACTGATAAGGGGTACTACTGATAAGGTACTACTGATAAGGGATACATCAGGTAATCTTATCGATATAATGCCTAGCGATACGTGCGAGTGTGCTAACCATCTCTTTCAGTACGCTGTTCAATGATAGCACTTGCAGGTTGAGATTTTCGTTGTCTTTCTTTAGCGACTCCACTTGGAACATTACGGATTCGCAATCTCTTTTCTGGCGACTTATCAAGGGGCGGTTAAGCAAGGGTAGGACGTGATATGATTTTAATAGAGAAAAGTGTAAGCTATGATTAATAATATGTAGCGATAATGTGGCTGAGTTGAGGAGAGATAAGGGTTAGGGTAGATACGGGTGAGGAGAGATAAGGGTGGATGGAGATAAGGGAGATGAGATATAGGGGTTGGGGAGATAAGGGTGAGGTTTTTTATTTAATTTGTTAGATTTTATAGTAGAAACGATAAATGTCTACATCGCAGGCATTACAGCATGATAATGCATCATTAATTTCCATGATATATACATATATTAAATCTATTAATATATATTGTAGCGTATATCAGATATATATATATATATATATATATATATATATATATATATATACTATAGTAGCATACGTAGGTATGACTCTTAGGGTAGTGAAGGAGAAGTATATATATACAACGTTTACACTGTACACTGTACAATGTACAATGTACACTGTACAATGTACAGTGTACAGTGTATAAAGATATGAGGAGCTGATATGCCTGACATAATCATATATAAGGAGATGATATGCCCGCCTATATGTGTAGACGATATGCCTGACTATATAAGGAATTGATATGCCTGCCTATATAAGGAGCTGTTCTAGAATAACTTACATGATCGTGGATTGCAGTAGTTCGGATTCCTTCTCTTTAACTTTCAGTATCGCTCTGACCGTGTCAAGTTGTACAAGTAACTACACCACAATGTATATAGTATTTATAGTGGTATAGGTTATAGTAGAGCCTACACTATAGGTATATCTAGGATTGCATGTGATATGATAGACTACGTGAATAAAGAACTTGTATGGCTGAATGGCTGTACCCCATTATTGGATAGGGTGGGGGGAATACAATACCTAGCCTCCCCATTGTAATGAAGTAGTTTACTTTAAATTAGCAGGATTTTATACCATTAGAATACCTTTTTAATTAATATTATGTAAATATATAAATATCATATTTAATTTAAATAATATAAATATAAATTAATATTTGTATGGGATAATATATTCTATATCTACAGTGAATAATATAAATACCATAGAAAATAATTCGTTATAAATTATCGTGTATATACACTATAATTCAAGAGAAGATTAAGGTGAGAAATACTAAACAAAAACTCAATATAGGCCTACATCAAAGATTTTCCGAAGGAAAGATATAACACTTACGCGAAATCGTGTAATTCGAATTTGTATACAAAATACCCCAGTGCCACCTATAGCGGGTTACTTTTAGGAACTATGTGTTGTTTATAATGTAAATTCGTATTTAACTATACACTTTTAAAATGTTAAATAATATGCTTTAAATTAATATTTATATGATGAAAACTAAGTGTTCATTACTGATATATAACAAACAAATATGATATTTATGTTTTAAATGCTATAAGTATATATTTAGTAAGTAAAAGCTAATTTATATTGCATGTAATTTAATAGAGCAATGAAAACATTGTTGTATGCAAACAGAGCCGAACCTAAATCTATTTCAATGATTTCGATACTACTGCTAGCAGCGGCAGGGGATATTACGAAATTACGTTGCATGCATAGGGAGTGTTATATCTTTGCTTCGCAAAATCTTTGCCTACATGTATCCTACGGTAGGATTCCTACCTATAATAGTTTAACATAGTTAAGATTAGTAAAAAAATACATTAATATATTTATTGAAATACCTACGTAAAAAAATATATTCATTAAATATATATATTCTTGATATGCGTAGGTGTTAAATCCTATATGTTGAATATGTGAAGGGGAGCCCAAATGAATGTATTTATATAGCAATATCAAAGCCAGTTGGGAATTGGTAATACATCTAAAGATGTTACATCTTGATATTGGATACATATATCTACATTCCACGAAGGAGGGTACGGCGTTCCTCCTATGACTCACCATCGAATCCGCTTCTGAGCATACATATATATACTATAGTACATGAAGTAGTTTAGTATACTATAGTATATATACATTCTATACGGTGCTTTTTTAATGATTTGAAAGTTGGGGAGCAAATTCCAAAAATGGGTATGTAAATAAATTATATATGAAAATCATCTAATAAAATAAATATCTTACTGATTTATATTAAATAGGATTACGCTATGATTTATCTGTTTATTTGCGTGGATACACATTTAAAATGGGGGGGGGGGAGAGCTAAAACTAAATATATTTAGTATAGTAGGGGCAGTTTACCTAAAAATTAACCATTAAAAAGTCACACCCACTAGTGATACGTAAGGACATGATGTCCTACTACTCCTCCCACTCGGTTACTAACGTATTCGCTGTTCTCGTTAGGCTGACCGTCTAGTTTCACTCCGTCACCACTCCGCACACCACTCTGCACACCGGTGCGCATGTCAATATCGCGAAGCTGTGACGTCACGTCGCTATGACGGGTCTGAAGCTGAGCTTCACATCTGGACAACCGGTTGCCGAGGTCGTCTCTGTCGGCGTTACTATTCTAGTGGAAAAGTGGGCCAGTAGATAAGTGGACAAGTGGCCGAGTGGGCGAGTAGGAATAAATGATCGGTTCTCGTTAAAACCATGGATGCTTAACATGATGGAGGTACGAAGGGACATTATAATGTGCTCTATAGAGTCATATATGGTTATAAGTGTAAACTTCATCTAATTTCCTGGATGGGATGAAGGACTCCACCCAAGGAACTCTTGTCAATATGTTACTCCTCCCGGGGTAACATATTGACAAGTATTATATCTTCCTACAGGTCGTACAATTGATACCTCTAACTAATAGTACTATAATAGTATACTATATTATTAATTAGTATACTATATATACTTATACTACTTATTTTATAGATTCGTAGGGTTAAAATAAATAGTACGCGAAACATTCATTGCGTGCGGTAGTTCTAGTGATGCGGCGTGACCTTGGATGGGGGGGGGGCGGGGCTTAACTCTAACCTTGAGCTTCACTAATATCTGTTGATACTCGTGTTCGAATTTAATGCCCTTCATCTTCTCTAGCTCAATATCGTGCATAAGTTGTGCAACCTCAGGGTAGTCAGGCTACGATACGTGTATGACGCATAGTTAGTGACGCATAGTGTATGACGCATAGTGTATGACGAATAGTGTATGACGAATAGTGTATGACGCATAATGTATGATGAATAATGTATAACACGTATTATAAGTATTATATAATTAATAATAAAGATATATACATATAGAGATAAATTTCTATAGAATATACTGTGATATCACATAATTCATTATTGATATTGCACGTATTACAAATTGGTTGTAACGCATTACCTAACCTGACTCATACGTTATGACTAATGCTACATTGCCACCATGCAAAGCGTATTGGTTATGGACCTCAACCCATAATCATTTAGGGATATGTTAACATAGTTATACCAATATATGATCATTGATTACATTTTGAAACATATATATATATATATATATATATATATATATATATATATATATATATATATATATATATAGTGTGTATATTATATATTCATTATTGAAATCTCTAGGAAAGTAATGTAATATTTATTGAAGTAATGCGTATTCTTCATAATGTACTAAGTAGGCCAAAGTTCCCCGATATCGCCCATAACTAGAACGTCGTACTTCCGGTTATATGTTAAACGAGAGAGAGAGAGACGAACTTTATTACCAGAGTCAGTGTGTGTGTCTGTTGTATCGTTCTCTGCTGTATCTCCTCCCTCCTTCACCTGTGTTCATATTAGGTTATGTATTATATGTATATATTATGTATATATATATATATATATATATATATATATATTACATATTAAATTATAAATTAGTAGGTAAGTTTGAATGCTCGCTAGGTTTGTATTCATTAATGATGGTAAAGATGGCGACAATCCTACACGGTATACTACAGTCACATAACTAGAGAGAAGGCTCTAGCTTCTCTCTAGTTCTGTGACTACAGGCATATTTCCTATCCGAATCGCGTAAATGCATATATGCATGTATAAATGTATGTATACACATCAGAATATTAGGCGCCGATTCTAATGTCTATGAACAACGACATCGACACTGACTTTAGACGAGTAGCGTTCTAGTTTAGACCACGCCCCTTTCAGCTCCTTCTTGTGAAGGTCACATTGACTAGTGGCGGTATTGTACTGCAGAGATAGCGTCTCCATCTTAATCACCTGACTTCTCAGCTCACTTTGTAGCTCACAGATCTAGGCCATTGTTCAGTTACAGTGTACTTAATATATCTCGCTTGTAGGTAAATACTTGAAGGACATGAACATATAATTCATCGATATATAACAGTGAAATATCACATACACACACACACACACATATATATATATATATATATATATATATATATATATATATATATATATATATATGTATATTGGTAATATTATATGATATTATAATGGTTTACCTAGAATAATTTGAATAATTGCGATTTCTTCTTTCTACACCATTTTATAATCTTTAAAGTATGAAGTTATTATTTATGAAATATGAATTATTAAGCGTAACTAGCTCTAAGATGCGCGCGCTAAGAATGACTGCCGCAGTGTGTGATGGTGGTTAGCTACAGGTGTTTATTATCGATGTTGACACTGTTCATTGATTACTACACATGCGCTAACGGGGTCTCTACACTAGACACCAGGTGGCCACTAGATAACAGGTCGCTAACTACAGGTGATCTTTAGTTATGTAAATACTAGGTAACCACTTCCGTATACATAGGAGATACTTAACAACTAAATATTCATATATTGTCCCAAAATGTATAATCGTAATATTAATGAATCTTCAGTAATAGATTGTCACGTATTTCATAAATAAATATAAATATATAAATGATAATACTTTGGTCACTAATAGTAATGACTACTACTACTACTACTACTACTACTACTACTACTACTACTACTACTACTACTACTACTACTACTACTACTACTACTACTACTACTACTACTACTACTACTACTACTACTACTACTACTACTACTACTACTACTACTACTACTACTACTACTACTACTACTACTACTACTACTACTACTACTACTACTACTACTACTACTACTACTACTACTACTACTACTACTACTACTACTACTACTACTACTACTACTACTACTACTACTACTACTACTACTACTACTACTACTACTACTACTACTACTACTACTACTACTACTACTACTACTACTACTACTACTACTACTACTACTACTACTACTACTACTACTACTACTACTACTACTACTACTACTACTACTACTACTACTACTACTACTACTACTACTACTACTACTACTACTACTACTACTACTACTACTACTACTACTACTACTACTACTACTACTACTACTACTACTACTACTACTACTACTACTACTACTACTACTACTACTACTACTACTACTACTACTACTACTACTACTACTACTACTACTACTACTACTACTACTACTACTACTACTACTACTACTACTACTACTACTACTACTACTACTACTACTACCACTACCACTACCACTACCACTACCACTACCACTACCACTACCACTACCACTACCACTACCACTACCACTACCACTACCACTACCACTACCACTACCACTACCACTACCACTACCACTACCACTACCACTACCACTACCACTACCACTACCACTACCACTACCACTACCACTACCACTACCAATACCACTACCACTACCACTACCACTACCACTACCACTACCACTACCACTACCACTACCACTACCACTACCACTACCACTACCACTACCACTACCACTACCACTACCACTACCACTACCACTACCACTACCACTACCACTACCACTACCACTACCACTACCACTACCAATACCACTACCACTACCACTACCACTACCACTACCACTACCACTACCACTACCACTACCACTACCACTACCACTACCACTACCACTACCACTACCACTACCACTACCACTACCACTACCACTACCACTACCACTACCACTACCACTACCACTACCACTACCACTACCACTACCACTACCACTACCACTACCACTACCACTACCACTACCACTACCACTACCACTACCACTACCACTACCACTACCACTACCACTACCACTACTACTACTACTACTACTACTACTACTACTACTACTACTACTACTACTACTACTACTACTACTACTACTACTACTACTACTACTACTACTACTACTACTACTACTACTACTACTACTACTACTACTACTACTACTACTACTACTACTACTACTACTACTACTACTACTACTACTACTACTACTACTACTACTACTACTACTACTACTACTACTACTACTACTACTACTACTACTACTACTACTACTACTACTACTACTACTACTACTACTACTACTACTACTACTACTACTACTACTAAACAAACTATCCACTCATCTCACTCCATACTATAAAAACATAATAGACAGGTCTCTTATATCAGGTATTGTCCCCTCCCCAATGAAACATGCACATGTAACTCCAATAATAAAGAATTCATCACTAGATAAATCAGACCTATCAAACTACCGCCCCATATCAAACCTATCGTACATTTCAAAAACTCTCGAAAGAGTAGTCTGCTCCCAACTTTCAAACTACTTAGATAAACACAAATTATTAAATAAATTTCAAAGCGCCTACACTAAAAATAAAAGTACCGAAACTGCATTAACCCACATATTAAACAAAATAAGACTGTACCCAACACAATACTGCTCCATCATCATCCTACTCGACCTATCAGCTGCATTTGATACCATTAGTCACAACATCATGATTCATCGACTGGAGTATATCGGCATAACTGGTACGGCACTCGCATGGTTCTCTTCCTACCTTAGCGACCGTACCTACTCGATCTCCATCGAATCACACACAACTGACCCCAGACTTATATCACATGGAGTTCCTCAAGGCTCCGTTCTTGCTCCCATCCTCTTTAATATTTATATATCTCCCCTATTAGACATATTTGATATCTACCCTGACATTTACTTCCACACCTACGCTGACGACTTACAAATTTACTGCAACTTACCCAACCCATCAACAAACATAGCCACACTAAACAAATGTCTAGAAGACATTCGACTATGGCTCTCAACCAACTCGCTATCACTAAACACCCACAAAACACAAGCAATACTAATCAATACTACTAAAACTGTTCCAATCGTCCCACTCATTCAGATAAACAACCATAACATAAAATACTCCCCCTACGTAAAAAATCTTGGAATCACCATTGACCAATCACTGAATTTTACCCAATACACAACAGACTTATCAAAATCCATTAACCGAACACTACACACAATACGACTAATCAGACCATCCATAACTACCGAACTATCAAAATTACTAGCAACCTCCCTTATTCTTCCACGACTTGATTACTGTAACTCCATACTTCATGGACTCCCCAAAAACGCACTAATACCACTCAACCGATTACTTTATTCCACTGCACGAACTGTCTACAGAATCCCCAAATACTCCAGGACTCACATAACTCCATACCTAAAATCTCTTCACTGGCTTCCCATCACACAACGTATCCAATACAAAACCTTACTGATATCCCACCAAGTCATTCATCACAATCACCCCGACTACCTTACTGACATACTAATAGAAAATAAACCATCTAGAATACAACGTAAAATCAATAAATACAAATTACTTATACATAATCCAAAACACTTATCACGCAAACAAGAAACCGCATTCTCAATTTCTGCCCCAAAATTATGGAATAACCTCCCTTACAATATAAGAGAAATCACCTCAACCCCACTCTTTAAACGTAAATTAAAAACACACCTGTTCGAAATCGCATATAAATAACCCACGAAAACACGGCCGAAAACTCACACGATGTTGATGGCAGTGTATAAACCATTAGGTTACAAGGTTACAAGGTTACTACTACTACTACTACTACTACTACTACTACTACTACTACTACTACTACTACTACTTCTACTACTACTACTACTACTACTACTACTACTACTACTACTACTACTACTACTACTACTACTACTACTACTACTACTACTACTACTACTACTACTACTACTACTACTACTACTACTACTACTACTACTACTACTACTACTACTACTACTACTACTACTACTACTACTACTACTACTACTACTACTACTACTACTACTACTACTACTACTACTACTACTACTACTACTACTACTACTACTACTACTACTACTACTACTACTACTACTACTACTACTACTACTACTACTACTACTACTACTACTACTACTACTACTACTACTACTACTACTACTACTACTACTACTACTACTACTACTACTACTACTACTACTACTACTACTACTACTACTACTACTACTACTACTACTACTACTACTACTACTACTACTACTACTACTACTACTACTACTACTACTACTACTACTACTACTACTACTACTACTACTACTACTACTACTACTACTACTACTACTACTACTACTACTACTACTACTACTACTACTACTACTACTACTACTACTACTACTACTACTACTACTACTACTACTACTACTACTACTACTACTACTACTACTACTACTACTACTACTACTACTACTACTACTACTACTACTACTACTACTACTACTACTACTACTACTACTACTACTACTACTACTACTACTACTACTACTACTACTACTACTACTACTACTACTACTACTACTACTACTACTACTACTACTACTACTACTACTACTACTACTACTACTACTACTACTACTACTACTACTACTACTACTACTACTACTACTACTACTACTACTACTACTACTACTACTACTACTACTACTACTACTACTACTACTACTACTACTACTACTACTACTACTACTACTACTACTACTACTACTACTACTACTACTACTACTACTACTACTACTACTACTACTACTACTACTACTACTACTACTACTACTACTACTACTACTACTACTACTACTACTACTACTACTACTACTACTACTACTACTACTACTACTACTACTACTACTACTACTACTACTACTACTACTACTACTACTACTACTACTACTACTACTACTACTACTACTACTACTACTACTACTACTACTACTACTACTACTACTACTACTACTACTACTACTACTACTACTACTACTACTACTACTACTACTACTACTACTACTACTACTACTACTACTACTACTACTACTACTACTACTACTACTACTACTACTACTACTACTACTACTACTACTACTACTACTACTACTACTACTACTACTACTACTACTACTACTACTACTACTACTACTACTACTACTACTACTACTACTACTACTACTACTACTACTACTACTACTACTACTACTACTACTACTACTACTACTACTACTACTACTACTACTACTACTACTACTACTACTACTACTACTACTACTACTACTACTACTACTACTACTACTACTACTACTACTACTACTACTACTACTACTACTACTACTACTACTACTACTACTACTACTACTACTACTACTACTACTACTACTACTACTACTACTACTACTACTACTACTACTACTACTACTACTACTACTACTACTACTACTACTACTACTACTACTACTACTACTACTACTACTACTGCTACCTATATTGTAGGTAGGAGGTTCTCCACTACCACTACCAATTAATAGATAACGATTGTAATTATTATAGTGACATAACATATATGGTTATATCTCAACTATCAAATATACAGATAATCGAATACAAACTATTCATAGTAACTTTACCCAGACGAATTAATTTACTCTAATTACATGATTAATATAATCACATGACTAATAAAATCACATGACCAATATAATAACATGACTAATATAATTAAATGACTAATATATTTCAAATGAAATAAGCCTATAGAGAAATAGGATTAATGCCCATGAAATAGTATAATCTATTGTCAATATGTTACATTGCGTGTGTACGTGTGTACGTATACGCGTATAGATGTGCGCGTGAATGTGCGCACCGCATCGCATCGTCGACGTATGTATGCTACGAATTGTTTATTACGATGATTACATATGCATTACATGACTCTACGACATAATCAATGTTATTATCAATGACTATCATTAGTTTTAATATACACTATAAGTGGACGTGTTTACACTATAAGTGGGCGTGTTTACACTATAAGTAGGTGTGTTTACACGGGAAATAAGGGCGTCACAGACTATTTGATCGTCGTAGACAGAATATACGTCCCCTTTCATAGCGTCGTATAAGCAAAGCCCAGGGCTTTGGTATAAGCATGGACATAGGTATATGTCCTTGGTAGAAGTATGACGAAATACACGACTGTGATGACGTAACGAGACTAACCGTATTCGTCAGTCCTTTGTTCGTCGTGTCGAGGTCAGAGTTCACCGAGTTCACGGACTGCAGGTCAACGTTCAGAGCGTCGTACCTGACCGACATCTTCATGTTGTCTAACTCTTTCTGTTGCGTAATAGTCAACGAGTTACGTCATATAGCGTGCGTTATGCAATAGGTTACGTAACACGATATGTTGTTGTGTCATCTACGTAAACATCCGGTGCGTATTTAATCTAAATGTTCAACTATAATGCTGTGTAGTATTTTATTAGCGGGCAAATTAATAACCTATATATAATGGTAATGACTTGTTGCACTACTAGTGATATGTTATTGTTATTGTTCTTTTATTTGATGCAATACTTTCATCTCATCTAGGAACTTGGATGACCTTTTTTGACTTATTAAAACACAGATCTAAAGTCCTTCGAAGCCGCTCTCGTGTTAAGCCATTCATGGTTTTAACGAGAGCCGATTATTTGTTACACACAATTATATAAGATCACTTCTAAATATTATGTTAATACATATATATATATATATATATATATATATATATATATCCGGATGGGTTAGGAACCCGCGTTATACTGCACGACGTGCACTGCACGTGTGTCTGACACCTTGGCCTGCTGAGCTAAATAGCCAGTTTCATCATAGTATAATATTAATATAGTATTCTATGTATCGATACTAATGCGACCGCCATGATAGTCTTATGAGATGCAGATGTACTATATATAGATTATTCTATAGAATATCGGAACTCAGATCTATATTTAGAATACCACATGCGATTTTCACCACATGCGATATTACATGATATTACATCATTTTAACGAAAGGCACGTGACTTCACTTAATCAGGGGAGATTAGAGAAAGTTCGCAGAAAGTCGATCACTATAAAACTGTGTTTTAAATAAGGTATTCTGTTTATATTTCATTATTGATGAACCCGTATAAAACAATATAATCTACACTAACATAACTATAAATATACACTAATAATAACAATCGACGATACAAATAAACACCTGTTACGACAACAACAACAAATACAAGAACTAATACTACTATAGTTGTATACCACAGAGTAACTCTTACTGAAGAGTCAGGCTAGTAACATCTAGTCAAATGATCCGTTTTGCTGGTCATTTTAGAGTGTGATTTTTGTAGCACGGAGATATGGACAGGTGGTCAGGTGGACACATTACCAGTGTATCTACTATCTGTCCACCTTTCTTTACACCTCCTTCATAATTTACATTTAGAAAAAATAATATTATTTCTTTATCTAATAGATAATTTGTATAATAATGTATCTATGATTTCATGTATATATTAATGTACAAAAATTGTATATATTAATAAGTATAAATAATGTTTTATAACTCTATCTATTAAAAATAAACATGCATTATAT
>OZ025239.1:10840426-10955426 GCA_964019155.1 Osedax fenrisi | reverse complement strand
CCACGGCGTCTGTTAGAAGGGGGCGGGGCGCGACTGGTTACGTCACCTATATTCGTGCGCTACGATACTACCGAGGTCGTGACCTTGACACTAGCCGCGTGTGCGCCTGTAACCTCGTGCGGTGCGGGCCTCTCGCCGGGCGTTCCCCTGTGCTGGCCTCTGTTCTCCATTGTTAAACTTCTCACTTTGTTATTTGTAGGTATTTTAATAATATTAATAGTATTAATAGTATTATTATTATTATTATTATTATTATATATATATAAATTGATATACGTGTGTGTGTCTAACGTTTGCTACGCCGGAGCCTGTCAGCTAAAGATTTGTTGTCTGCAGAAAGTGACTCATTCTGAAGTTTAATTCTTCTCAATTCGCACTGGATCACTTCCTAATTATTATTGTTTAGTATTGTTTAGTTTTAAGCGGTGCTTGTTATTGATTGCAATAATATAGACATACTCATTTTAATGATGTGAATGAAAATAAATAAACTGCCTTAGTGGCGCAGTTGGCTAAGGCGTCATACACATAGGTAGTGGAATGCGGTTTCAAGATATGTCAGCCGGACAGTCAGTATCCGGACTAGTGATGTAAATGATGCTCAAATCTAAAGCATGATGCAGTCTCAGTCTCAGTTACCTAAAGTCTTAACTCGGCTCGGACTCGTTTTGTTAGAGTATCGGCTCGGCCAGGGCTCGCTTGGCTAGAGTCTCGGCTCGGGCTCGTTTTTTTTCTGAAAATGATAGTCTCGGCTCGGCATCAATAACCAAAAGTCTCGGCTCGGCATCAAAAAGCTCGGTATTATTTACACCACTAGATGAAATTTACATTATTATTCACTGAATCGCGAAGTTGGCGCAGATTGTTTTTACCAGGTACCCGGTCGTACCCGGTGCCCTTAACGAATGATACACGATGATAACTATTGTAGCAGTGATGACGATAGTGCTTCGAACGAACACATCGCATGTACACCGTACACATTGTACACACTGTACATTATACACTGTACATTATACACTGTACATTATACACTGTACATTATACATTGTACATTATACATTGTACATTATACATTGTACATTATACATTGTACATTATACATTGTACATTATACATTGTACATTATACATTGTACATTATACAATGTACAGTATACAGTGTGCGGTTAGGTAACTACCCGGATACTACGAACATCCCATATAAGGGCATTACCTTATAAGGAGGTGTATTGTAGGTGGCGCTGTTCACGTGTTGTGTATAACATCGAATTACACGGGTGCGTTATATCTTGCTTTAGACATATCATTGTTATGTTGGTAATTCGCATTATAATGTATTGAAATCAGACACAAACACACACACACACACGCACACACATACACACACACAATTATACACATACACACACACAAACACACATACACTATGGTAATTTACCTGAGATTTCGTCACCTCCCTAGTTTTGTGAAATAATGAAATATTTCTATATCTACGTACCTAGATATGTTTGAATGTGTATCAAATATGTATATATAGGGGAGTATAGAATATATATATATATATATATATATATATATATATCATAATTACACATACTACTTTACTATAGAAACCTATTCAAGCGTATATTCTAAGGGGAAGTTGGGAGACTTGAGCCACTTTTTATAAAAACTAAACTACATTTAACACACTAACATTAACATATTTTTAGTATATTATAATAATTGGGGTAAACAAATAAAAATAGCTCATAAAGTGGTGATATCTCCCCAAATAAATGGCATACTTGAGCCTAAATATTACGATATAATGTAATTTATCAATGAAACAACACTATGGTGTATTGCTAGCATGAATTAGTTCACGTACAGATAATTTCAACTTTAAAAGAAACTCAATTTCAAAATGTACAATACTTTGGTTATTTTTAGTTTGATTGCAATTATTTATAGACTATATTATTGCCTACACTTATATTCACATCAAAAATAATATAAATATATTCTATAGCGGAAATAGAAAATTTACTAGGTTTTTTTGGAAGGTTGTCGATAGAACTGGCAATTATATTCATTAATACATTTTTATATTTATTGCGAGTAAATAATTATAATTATGTTTGCTATAATTAAATTAGGAATAATTTGTAAAAATATATGCTAACTTTCATTTTATAATTACATTAATTTAGTGTAGCTAGTTGAATGTATGTACATAATTATATTATTAATACAATGTATTTATACTAATGCACGTCATTGTATTAACACTGTAACATGAATATGTGTGTGTGTGTGTGTGTGTGTGTGTGTGTGTGTGTGTGTGTATGTGTATACGTAGGTATGTAACTAAGGAAGAAGATAAGACATATATATGTGATTATTATGACTGTTTAATATGTATAGAATCAACATTTGTCCATACAAACGTTGGGGAGGACATATTCTACATATTCTACATCATATAAAATATATAAATTATTCAATAAGTATACATCATTTAAATAAATGTTTTAGAACATTTTATAAATAATGGTTTGACCCCCCTGTTGGGTGGTTCAATTCTCTTTTTCAGGTGTTTATATTTAAAATGCTTATAAAATAAATCGCATATAGAATTTAATTTGTTTATTTATTAATATTTATTAATATTAATATCATAATTAATATAATATAAAATCATAATGTATTCATATAATATATAAATATTTAATAGTATACTATATATAATAGTATACTAATATATATTACATTATTTTATTTTTTATATCGATGTAAAATGAATTCTAAAACGGTTTTTTTTGTTTTTCAAATAAATAAAATTCTAGAACACATGTTCGTAAAAATATATATTTTTAAAATGTGAAGTTATCTTAAATAAACCTTCACCCTATAGTGAGTTACTAATTATGATTTTTAAATTAGTTCAATAGTGAAATATGATTATTGTTTTGTTGGCACATGTATCAGTAGTGTTCAAGTCTGCCCACTCTTGCCCACTGGTCGGGTATACCCTACACATGTATGTCATATGTAACCGGTCTGCAATAGTATACGTATATGTTACGTGCACACACACACACACACACACACACACACACACACATATATATATATATATATATGTGTATGGTGTGTATACTTGTAGGTAACTAACTCTGCTATGATTCCCCCGTGAAACAGAAGTAGTTGACAGCGATACACGCAATCGTCTCTATGTTAGGTAGGTAGGTAGCGTTATATGTATAGTACATTCAGTACGCACACACACACACATACACATACACACACACATATATATCATGTCATCATTACATATTCATTACCAATTCTATACTATACTTACATATGTATGGACATATTTCACTTATAATATACGACGTATATTATATATATATATATATATATATATATATATATACATATATATAACTATGTTTACTATGTGTATACACACAGGTATGTAACTAACTCTCCTAGAATGAAACATAGATACAGAAGTAGTTGATAATGTTCTCCTTAACAGTCTCTATGTAGGCGTGATGTGTTATATAGACAGTATACATGTAGTATATTCAGTATATATATATATATATATATATATATATATATATATGCAGTATATGTAATAATTATTTATATATTAATCGTAGAAATTTCACTAAATAAATATGCAATAAAAATCTCGAAACAAATGTATACAATAAAAATGGCCGACACTATAGTATACGACACTATTTGGTAGACGCATGCGTGTTATTATGATCAGTGTATAATGTACAATGGAAACATATTTACCGAAGGGAAGATGGTTAACTCTACCGAATTATTGAAATAAAAACGACACTAGCTCAAATGCGACGGGTATACCCTATAGGAGAATTAAAATATAATTTGTGGATTTCGATGTACATCTATTTACATGTAAATTCGAAAAAAATACCATAATATAATTTAAATTAAGATATATATAAATATTCGGTTAATATCGAAAAGTAATTACTTAAGTGTTCCGTAAAAATATTATTTGCAGATATCAAAAGTGAATTCATAACAATTTTACCGAATTTTTCAAGGTCAAAAGTAGATCTGATCAGTCATTGTTATTTACATGTAAACTGTCAATACCGTGAAAATCTCTTAATTTGAAAATATATATTTTTAAATATAATTCATATATCTATTATAATATAAAAGTATATTAGTCTGATAATTAGATGAATTACTTCATGAATTATTAATAGTAAATATAACTTACAATAATACATTTGTATCCATCTCGTGGTTTTTATGGCAACTATATTAAAATAATTACAAAGCTTAGATAGGGACCATCTTTGCTTCGCAAAATCTTTGATAATGGTAATAACTAGAAGAAAGAACCGAATGTATAACAACACGGTAGTACACACAGTGGTATTGTGTCCTACTGTGTGTGTAGTATACCACATGTATAATAATATAAATAGACACCCCATACGAAAGGTTATTAACGTCAACGTTGACCCTATTAATATTAGTGGTAGGTCTATATATAGAGGTTACACCAGGTCATATATAGCTATACCCCTATACCTATAACATGTATAATGTAGGATCGAAAGTGTGACTTTAATAAGTTTCGTTACATTTGAACATAAACGATTGTACATTCATGCACGTAAGATATCGTCTACACTTGCCTAATGAAACCGCTCATTTACAACAACAGTGAACAACACGATACAACTTAGGCTTAGATTTATATGATAATCTAGGCGTTTTCGAAGAGATGTCATTTGTATCCATTTACGTGAAATAGATTGTAATGCTGACTATTTTGAAATATAGGTGGCAATACTATCGTTTTAAATAATTTAAAAAGCGAATTGTCAAATTATTGTTAAAAAGGTTACAAAATATGTATACTTTTCTATTGAAAATGGATCTATTGATTTATTAAATTTATCGAATATGACTGTATATTTTAGGAAAATTGATTCTAATTATAAAACAATGTCATATTCTTAAATAAAATACTATTAATTAAATATTTATTATATTCAAAAAAGACTTTTCATTTATAATAGTGATATATTTTTTAAATGTACATGTAAACAAATATAATCTAAAAATAGAATTATAATTATAATACATATAAATATGAATATTTAATCTGTGATACAGAAGGCGTACTGTTTCATTACACATTAGAGCGACATATGCTTGCTGCGCAAATCCTCGCGACAAGGTCAATCGTAGTCGTCCAATGGACACGTCGTTCATTTCAAGGTTAAATACCTGACACCTTCACGGTACTGATTAGATTGCATTCAAGATGCATACACGCTATAACGTACGAAGTATGTCATATGAGCTCTATCGTCGCTAGTAGACGTAGAGCTAGAGAGGAAGCTTCCTCTCTAGCTCTATGCTGTTAGATAATGATTCTATTGTTAAATACATCAATATCTAATGTGTAATGCGTTCTATTATTTAGTAGAATATTCTATTATCTCTACGCATTCTGATACGCATGCTGATGTACAATAGCCGGCTATGTAACATGCAGCCTGCTTATAAGTATGAGTCATACTATAAGTATGACTCATATTATAAGTATGAGTCATATTATAAGTATGACTCATATTATAAGTATGAGTCATATTATAAGTATGACTCATACTATAAGTATAGGTATATGTATAGGCACATATTTTCAGAAGGATAATCTTTGGTATAGGTTTAGGTATATATCCTTTTAGGTATATATTTGGGTTTATATATAAATATATATATATATATATATATATATATATACGTATATATAGGTATATGTGACGTAATTACTAACTGTGCTCTGATTGGCTGAACCAAAAGAAGACAGTGAACCCGGCGGCCTCTGTTATCATAGCGATACGTGTAAGGTACGTACACATATGGGTGTGTGTGGGTGTGTGTGCGTGTGTGTGTGATGTCATTACTAATAGGGCATCTATTGTTCCTCGATAAACAGTAGGATTATATATGCGCATATTAATATAAATACATCTGTATTACTTTAGTAATAATATCGAGTAACTATGCCGTATAAATATAATATTACATTATTACTAAAGTACTATATATATATAAATATATATATATATATATATATATATATATGCAATACATTATATTTATACGGCATATTTACTTGATATTATTACTAAAGTAATACAGATGTATTTATACTAAACACGCTCATTATAACTATGGTTAATCGATAAACTCGCGCCCAGCACACTCCACACATCTAGGTACAAGCGCACCTAGAAGTGGACCGCACAGACGCTAGATCACCAACTGACCAATCAGCTAAGCGATCAATAACCGGATACCGATGTAAATATTGTGCTACGACGTACATTGTACGTATGTGTGTATGAGTGTGTATGCGTGTGTGTTTGTGTGCGTGTGCGTGTGTGTATGAGTGTGTATGTGTGTGTGTGTGTGTATATATGTGCGACGCGCACACTATGCGTGTAGGTAACGCCGAGGTGGTGACATTGTCTATAAACAACTCTAGTTCTCCCTATACGCCACGACCTTGACTTATCGTCTGTTATATTCCGTGAGCTTTACTACTCAACTATATATGTTGTGTGTCTATGTAGTGTGTGGTGTGTACCGGGTTGTGTGCATGTTTAACAGCAAAGAAACTAGACACACATGATATATGTACATCTATTTGAAAATTATAAATGTAAGCCCAGACTCCCATAATGCAATACGATAACAGTTTTCTACATCCAAGGCTATCATTCAAAGCACCGTAGTGATTATGGTTTTTAAGGACATCCTATACTCGGTAACATTTCAATACATAAACTCCAAAAGTCGACACGCCCCTATTACGTAAGCTATGTCTGGTATGGGTCACGTGGTTTAGTAATGTATACATAACGATACATGCATGCACGTGTGTGTAGTGTATGTCATCGATATAAAGAAAGTTTCTTTATATCGATGGTGTGTGTGTAGTGTGTGTATTAGTTTATGTATGGTAGTAGTAGTATTTCTATGTGTGTGTGTGTGTGTGTGTGTGTGTGTGTGCGTATGTGTGTGTGTGTTTCACATACGTGATACAGAGAGCGATAATACGGGCTGTAACATGTGCTGCCAGTGGTACGTCGGTCGCTCATCACCGGAAGTAAACAATCATCTGTCACGTGACATTCAGCCTTGGCACGGCTACCGATGTCGTGTTCTCCGCTATGTCCTCGGCGCTGCTATTAAACAATACGATATGGCGAGGTTACGGCTATGTTTCGTAGCACCCATTAGGGTAGTTCGGCTAAACGTGGGGGTGTGTAACAATGAGGGTAGAGGAGAGTTGTGGAAGTAGGGTCATAAATGTGGTGTTCAAAAAGTAGGGGTTCTTAAAATAAAATTATGAAAGTTTAGGTTCTTAAAGTAGGGGTTATTAATGTAGGGGTTCTTAAAGTAGGGGTTCTTAAAGTAGTGGTGGGGAGTTTGGTGATTTAGCCAATCGTAAATGCTGTAATGATAAACTCGATATGAAAGTATTGAAGTCAATATCATATGCGTGTAATGCATGCAGTTATGTAGAGCTGGTAGTGTTGACGCCAATCTATGTGCATGAGTCATTGTGCATGACTCAGTGTGCATGAGTCATTGTGTATGAGTAATACGCAACTATACATTAGTTAACTAGTATCTCGTGATGACCTACATTATCTATAATAGTAATACTAAGTTACTATCTCTCGGGTATCCCTGATAACATTCTCCTATCTTGTCTATAGCTCGCTTTATTACTCGCTGTATTACTGCAGAGCTGCGAGGTAAAGCTACATACACACACAATGTGTGTGTGTATGTGTATCACACATACACACATACATACATACATATATATATATATATATATATATATATATATATATATATATAGCGATATCCATAATGTAAATACTTAAACGTAATAATTTAATAAATTATACTATATATATAGTATACTATTATATAGAATTGCTGAACTCGCTTTAAGGATAATTTACATCGCTACGAGAAGTAGTCAGGAAGAGGTATACGTCATCACGTGATTACATAGTATGTACGATGTACCGGTAGCGGACACACGTGCAAACATTACAACAATTACTACTAGAAGGGACACCCTGCCTACTTGTAGTACGATAATGTATCAACATGCAGCTGATCTATAGATCTATACAGATACACACTTGTTAGTCACATTATAATTGTCAACATGTATACATATACACACAAACATATATATATATATATATATACGACTCTATATATATTTAAAAATGCATGTGTGGAGGATACACAAGCAGTTGGACGCGTGTTCAAGCCACGTCCGGACCATTAAAATAGGTATTAAAATAATATTTAGAAATTATCTTATATAATTGTGTATACATAAATGATAGGCTTTCGTTAATACCATGGATGCCTTAACATGATATCGGCTTCGAAGGGATAGTAGAGCCATATATAATTATAAGTTAAAACTTCATATACGTTCCTGGATGGGATTAAAGGACTCCACCAAAATAAAATAACAATATATATATATACACATTATATTATATACTATTAGTTCACTTGATTATTTCTGTTCTACATATTATCCTATATATATATGTTAACATTGAACAAATACATTATATTTTGAAATTTATATTCCCCGACCTCTATCCGCCGCCGCCGCCAAGCAAACGCTGTGACGTAATCAACACTGTGACGTAATCAACGCTGTGACGTAATCAACGCTGTGACGCAATCAACGCTGTGACGTAATCAACGCTATGACGTAATCAACACTGTGACGTAATCAACACTGTGACGTAATCAACGCTGTGACGTAATCAACGATGTGACGTAATAAACACTGTGACGTAATAAACACTGTGACGTAATCAACGCTGTGACGTAATCAACGCTGTGACGTAATACACGCTGTGACGTAATCAACGCTATGACGTAATCATAATTCGTCGCCAGATTATATTCAATGAAATGATATTAATATGCTCTAGCTCTGACCTACCATGTAGCTCGTGTAAATCATTCTACCACCATGTATGCCTCTTCCCAGCATCAATTATATCCAAATCTTGGACTCATATCAATAGTCCCCCTCCATCATATGCCCTTGCCATTTTTTTCTTCCCCTAATTTCACATTTACATGTCCCTCTTGCCTCCTAAACAACTCATCAAATACATCTACTACATTCTCCTTTCCTCTAGTTACCCCTACTCCTATACATCGTAATAATCCCCCCATCCGACCTCCTATACCTGCCCAATTAAGAATTCCCAAACTTATGGAACTTAAAACTTTCCCCCCATCCTTCATAACCGCTAATATCCCATCACCTTTCCCTTATCATAAATCGTATGCATCTGCTATTATATCATCTTCCTCTCCTATCACTATTAAATCTCCTATCGTCCACCATGTACCTCCTAATTCTACCACACCCTATACTCTTCATATACCTCGTAAACGTCAACTAAATAATATCATTCGTAACAATTCACTTGTCATTGAACATTTAAAGACCTCTGATATGAATACTGAATTCATTTCATCAATCCTTATACATATGCTACTGCCTAAAATATCTATTTCTATAGTCAAATTTAAACATAACAATGCAATCATCCAATTCTCTAGTAAATCATTTTGTGACATGTTTTTCAGTAGATTTAGATCTACTAAATTTAATCCCCGATTCTCACACCTATATATACGAAATTCCCTACCTTATAAAACCCGTTTATTAGGTAAAATCCTTTATCATGCATATATATATTAAAACTAACCCCTATACATACTAAACCCATATTTAATACATATACAAAGTCATTTGAATTACGACTTATATATAATTATATTGACTGGTCTCTTCCACCTATTACCATACCTCCAACTCTCCTTATTCACTGGGAATCTTCCTACCTTAAATTTAAATCTTCCGTTCCCTCATTTAGTAATCTCTCCATTAATACTAATTCAGACCCCACACCTAATAATCCTTCTGAAAATTCCAACTCCCCTTATATTCCTGTAATATCAACTCCATCTATTGATTTAAATAATTCCACCATCACAAATGTCCCAGTTGTTGATTCACTAAAATATAATCATATATCTACACCCTCTCTAACTAAATCTGCATGACTATCTGAACACATTGCCCTAATAAATATTCGTTCTCTTCGTTCCAATGCCTCACTCTTATTACCATTCCTTAAAAAGTGCAATTTCAGTATTATTGCTTTAACGGAAACATGGATCTCTCAAGATGATTCCGACATATTTGCCCTATTTCACAATTTTGGTTATACATTAATCTTATCGCCACGATTATCAGGTCGTGGTGGTGGGGTTGGCTTCCTCGTAAAAACTTCTCTACCTTTACCATGTATATCCATATCCCATAACTTCTCCTACTCTGACTGCTTAACCATATCATTCACCCAAAAACACAAATCTATATCCATTACTGTCATTTATAGACCGCCAAAACCAGAATTCGCTTCCTTTCTAAGTGAGTTTAACGGTCTTGCTACTGATCTCATTAGTTCACCCACATACCACCCTATTATACTTGGTGATTTCAACTATCATTTTAATGCTACCTCAAATCCACATATTATGTTCACTAATTTAACACATTCATTATCCCTATCACAACATGTCAATTTCCCAACTCATATAAATGGCAATATTATTGATCTTGTATTCTCCAGTTCTCTCCATTCTGAACTCGTGGTGAGTAATATTTCTAGGCTTGATCTACTTTCCGATCACTTCCTTATATCATTCAAAACTAACTTTACTATCACTCTTAATCAGAAAACACGTATTACATACAGACCCATTAAGAAAATTAATTCCATGATATTCTTAGCTGACTTACATTCTGATTTAGGTGACTACTGTTATTCTCCAGTTGTATTAAATTCCATACTATCCCATCTTCTCGATAAACATGCGCCTTCAAAAACTATATCAGTAACTCTACATCCTGATACCCCATGGTTTACTTCCCACCTCATGTCCTTGAAACGATCACTTCGTAAATCTGAAAGAACATACATATCCTTGAGATCTTCATCTTCTAGAGCTTCATTCATTGAGCAACGTAAGATCTACAAGTTAGCAATTTCCTATGCCAAATCTAGCTATTACACTCAGGTTATAAATGATCTTGCTTCTGATAACCGACGACTTTTCAGACTAGCTAATAAGTTGTTATCTCCCCCAAAACCAGCATTACTACCATCTATAATTAACATTTCTCCATTACAATTAAGCTGTCTTTTCTCCAAAACATTTTCTAATAAGATTGACTCCATCATAATAAAGATCAATAACCATACCCTTACTGCCAATTATCCTTCAATCATAGTTACCCCACCTATATCTGTTTTCTTAAGTTTTTTTCGTCCGCCACATATATCTCTCATATCTAAACTACTAAATGCATCCTCTTCGATATCTCCCTCCGATCCTGTTCCACTATCTATTTTTAAACTTGACTCCGATTATCTATGTCCAACTATCTGTAACATCATCTCATATTCCCTAAATTCCGGTACTGTCCCTTCAATTTTTAAACAAGCAATAATCACTCCCATTCTTAAAAAACCTTCACTCGATCCTGATTCACTTCTCAATTATCGCCCAATTTCTCAGCTACCTTTGGTGAGTACAATTTTGGAAAGAGTTGTCTCTCGTCAACTAATCTCATATTTAACCGCCAATAATCTCCATATTCCTCAACAAAGTGGCTTTCGCCGAGGACACTCCACAGAAACAGCACTACTAAACGTAATTGATGTATTCACTTCTACCCTTAATACTAAAAACTGCTGTCAACTAGTAATGCTGGACATATCCAGTGCTTTCGATACGCTTGATCACAAAATTCTACTGTCCCGTCTACACCTGCTTGGAGTTAGAGACCTTGCCCTCTCATGGTTTACTTAATATCTATTTGACCGTAGTAGCAGTGTAAAAATATATAATTCTTTTTCTTCCCCTTCTCCTATGAAATATGGTGTTCCCCAGGGATCAGTACTCGGTCCTTCACTTTTCTCAATTTATTTATACCCATTACCATCCATAATATCTAAATATCCAAATATATATTACCATCTTTATGCAGATGACATACAACTATATATGTTTCTTCCAACTAATTCATCACCAGGTCTCAATAATCAACTCTCTAATTGTGCTAATGACATTAAAGAATGGCTTATTTCTAATAATCTTCTCCTTAATACTTCCAAAACTACATTGTTGAATCTTTCTCCATCACCAACTTACTTCCCTCCTTTTCTTATTGATAATATTGTAATATCTCTTTCTCCTACTGCATCTAACTTAGGTGTACTTTTTGATTCTACACTTTCCTTCATTCCTCATATTACTGCCATCACTAAATCTGCAAATTATCATCTATTTAGAATTAGAAAAATACGAAAATCAATTACTGTATCTCTTACTAAAACTCTAGTTAATTCCCTTGTACTCTCACGCATAGATTACTGTTCCTCAATCCTTATAAATATTCCATTATCATCTATCTCTCCCTTAAATCGAGTTATTCGTTCATCAATCCGTACAACATATAACCTACGTATTCGAGATCATTCCTCTACTTCCTCATACCAACACATATCTCCATGGTTCACATTTAACAAACGCTCTGCTTATCGAATATTATCTATTGTTCATTCCTCAATATACTCGTCAAATTGCCCTTCATATATTTCTGCTTCTCTAGTACAAAGAGCTCCCCTTCCATCACTTAGAAACCATGCATCTCACCTTCTATCTACCCCTATTCTACGTCCCTCAAAAATGAATACTCGGGCACTGAGTTATATTGGTCCTAAGCTATGGAATTCACTCCCGCCCTATATTAGATCCATAAAATCGCATAAAACATTCATGAAATATATACAACAATTGATCTCAGGTGGTAACCTGAATTATTAATATTGTTTGTCATTATTATTTTATTAATTAATTTCCGTACGGCTTATTCTATTTTATTGTATTATTATTATTGGTATTTATTGTTTACCTACTTTTATTATTTGTATTCTATTATATACACCTTTGAGAAATCATTTATGATTTATTTAAGTGTCTAAATAAACATTCAATCAATTAATAATGTGAACTTTAACCTACTAAATATTATATTGACGGGGAGTCACGTGGTAGTCTGACACGCCCACTGACGTAACACAACACATCTAATTATTACATAATAATTGTGTACGTGTAATAACGATAACGAATGAGATATGCACTTTGGTCTATATGACGTAACCTTCTCGAATAGGTAACTCTTGTGCGATGAGATGTTGCAGTATTTGTTGTTTTGCGCCTGATCATCCATCATGACGGTGTGGGGCGTGGCAGGGGGCGTGGTAGGGGGCGGGGTAACCTGTTGAGGTTACGTAACATAGATATGTCTATATGTCAAGTGTTCATATATCTTATAATTTAGAAATATATTTTATATGTAGTGTAATTATCATATATGAATAAAATAACAAATAGCATATTATATGTAGTATATGATTTATAATATATACTATATATTTATAATATATACATATTGTTATTTGTTATTTTATTTTGGTGGAGTCCTTTCATCCTATCCAGGAAGTTAGATGAAGTTTTCACTTATAACCAAATGGCTCTAATTTCCCTTCGAAGCCGCTCTCATGTTAAGGCATCCATGATTTTAACGATAGCCGATCATTTATTTATACAAAATTATATAAGATAATTTTAAATATTATTTTAAGACCTATAGGTCTTAACATATATGTTAATGGTCTGTATGGGGGCTTGAACCCGCGTACTACTGTTATATATATATATATATATATATATATATATATATATATATATATCAAAACTGCCAGTGTGGCTCAGTTGGCTAAGGCGTCAGACACACAAGCAGTTGAACACATGTTCGATTAATTAATTAAATTGATTAATTAATTATTTTAAAAAAATGGGTCTTAAAATATTATTTAGAAAGGATTTTATATAATCGGTTATAAATAAATGATCGGATCTCGTTTAAACCATGGATGCCTTAACACGATAGGGGTTTCGAAGGGACATTAGAGCCATATATGGTTATAAGTGAAAACTTCATCTAAGTTCCTGGATGGGATGAAAGGACTCCACCAAATAAAATAACAATAACAACAACATTATATATATATATATATATATATACATATATATATATATATATATATATATATATATATATATATATATATATATATATATATATATATATATATTACATATGCATACACATATTAAATAAGATTTAAATTAATTGGTTAATCATAATTTAATATATATATATATATATATATATTATTGTTTAATAATATTATATATAATTGACGTAGTTTAAATTATTTAAATAACTTCTATTTAAAGAACTTAATCTAGGTCAATATACATAGTAGTATGTATAAACTATAGTGTATACAGTCTGCCACTCTAACCTCCATGTTAGTCTTAACCGGAAGTACTTTAGTACTAGGTGCCGGGGGTGGTCGGTCGGCTTCCGGAGAAACGTTGACCTTTGATCTGTCGTGCGATATCCGTTTTAGATTAACCAGCCCGTTAGATAGGTGTATCAGCTTGTAGAGGTCATCGTCAGCCAGCGTAGTTACGTCATCGTCATAATCACGTGGTACACTAGCGGTAGGTGGCGTTACCAGTTCCGGTTGACCTAGTCGTAGCGAACGTGTCGACGCGCACGTAACGTTTATGTCTTGTACGAAGTGGGCGGGGCCGGCCGACTTTGATTGACAGTCGACGGGGAACACACGCTCCTCCTCTTCCTTCTTCTTCTCGGCAGCGGGTGTGTCGACGGCTAGTCTAGAAATGCTTTTCCGAGCGATCGCCGCTTCTCTCGACCGACTAGATTCGGCTTTACTCGGGTCGGCTTTTTTCGTGTCGGCTTTTTTCGTGTCGGCTTTACTCGACTCGGCTTTATTCGATTCGGCTTTACTCGGTTCGGCTTTACTCGTGTCTACTTTACTAGTGGTACTATTACCGATACCTATAGTTAACTGCTGACTCCTGGCGGTAGCTATGACAGACTCTATAGATGATTCATCACGGGCGACTTTATCTACCTGCAATGTGATTTAGCGTGAAGCGTTATTGATAGTGGTAGTGGTAGTGGCAGTGATGGTGGTAGTGGTAGTAGTGGTGGTGGTAGTGGTAGTGGTGGTGGTGGTGGTTGGTAGTATTGGTGATATGTATACACATATGAACTCAGACGCTTGTATATTATTAATGAACATATCACCGGTCTGACCATATGTCCCACAATTATAATACCTACCTCTCTGACTATATGAGAGGTATTACGAACCACTGTCAGCTATGTGAATGTGTCGGGGAGAGCAATTCTTATTATAGCTATTTCAATACATATATATATTTATAAGTTTATTAATTTATATATATATATATATATATTGTATATTGATATATTTTATAAACAAAAATATGTTATATACGTATGTCATCTATATGGTTGTCCTACTAGTCTACGGGAATGTATATATATATATATATATATATATATATTTAATTTAAAAATTTTCAAAACCTAACGATATTATTCAATAATAAACGTATTTGTAAAGTAATAAATCTAGAGATTACGCATAAGATATATAACACATTATATATACATAGCACACACACACACACACACAAGCGCCCCTGTGTCCCGTGGTTCTGCCCCACACACTTATTGAATGCTTAGGTATCGACATATATCTAAGCTCCGTACGCGAGTTTCTATAGACTCTATGGAGTCTAGACAGCATAGTGTATATAGGCTAACCTTCGGGTCGCTGTAGTTTAATGTATTCTCAGCGGAGGTTGTCTCGGCCGTGGGGGTGGTGGGGGTGGTGGGGGTTATATCTTCACGGGCCTCCTTTAGCTCTACCTGCGTCAATAGATATATCAATAATGACGCAATCAATAATGACGCAATCGATATTTACGTCATATAGTGTGACGTCATCGAACGTCACATAAAATCACTAACGCGCTTTCAATATATTACGTAATAACTGTACGGCCGTAGCTCTCTAATGAACCGTGACCAGTGAGTCACCGGTAACGGGGTCACGTTGTCACTATAACTCGTGGGTCACGTGATGATATTAAGATAGTCACGTGACCGATACTTTCATTAATAATACACAACGCTCGCTGTCTATCTATCGCCATGTTATTAGTGGTGGTGGTGGTGTGTATACACTGTATATAGGTTATACACTGTATATAGATTGTACACTGTATATAGATTGTACACTGTATATAGGTTGTACACTGTATATAGATCATACACTGTATATAGATTGTACACTGTATATAGGTTGTACACTGTATATAGGTTGTACACTGTATATAGATCATACACGGCTAGCGTTCGAGTGTTTCATGTATTATTGATTACGCGCGCATCTCTATTTAATCATACAAAGATAATGAGATTTCGTAATGAGTCTTCGTATCATATTATATAAGAGTGTGTGTGTGCGGTGTGCGCGCTCCGGGGTAAGTAAGGCGCGCGCGCACACGAGTGCGGTAATGCGTCGCACTCGTCACGCTAGGCGTCACCTGTTGGTCGGTGTTGTTGTCCTTGCGATCTTGATTTATCTCATCTGAATTCGGTTGTTTCCCTCTAGATTTTTTCCTTTTCTTTTTATCAACAACGCCTATTTGAATAGTTATAACGATATATATATATATATTTATATATATATATATATATATATATATACATATATGCATGTATATAAGTAAATATCACTACATGTATTTAATAAAAATAACCTTTGTTAATTTTGTTCTGTTTCAATAATTTCTCGATATCTTTTTCTTTCCTCATATTTAAATTACAATACGTGTGTACTTACGGTATATTGGTATACTCGATACCGGGTCGGGTATCGTTGGTCGAGCGTGACCGTCAGTGTATTAACACACGATGTACACGATGTATACAATAGTAATATCAATATATTTATCTATTTACAAAAGTAAAATCGTTATTTCAATAATATATTATACTTTGTTTACCGAGAATTTAAATTTATTGTATATATTTAAGAGATTTAATAGCGTAATAATTTAAATTGTTGTTATTTCTATTTTAGAGGTCATACACGATGCATTGAACTGATACGACACATTTAAACTTGAAATATTGCGAGCGATAATAGGTATTATTATTTTAATTTGAAAAAATAAATTTCCTTTTATTTTAAGTCGATTTTATCGATTTTATCTATTTATAAATTCCCTAATATTTATATCCGTGTCCAACATTTATTTACTCTTAAATTGATGATACATATATATATATATATATATATATATATATATATATACCCAACTATCCAATTTTAGATACCCTATAGGTATACTGATGACTATATTTCTACTATTATCAAGTAAACTAATTCAATTTCAATACTGGATCCTGTACCCATAACTGTACTTAACACAATTAATCATTTCACGACTCCATTAATACGACACTCACCTACCGACTGTATAATACCTAATACAATACCAGCATATTTCAAACAAGCTTCTAGAATAAAGAAAAGTAATGGATAATAATGTGCTATCAAATTACAGGTATACTTCTCAATTACCTACATTAGCTAACATATTCGAAATAATAATTAGTAAACAATTAACCAATCACCTAAATAGCAACAGTCTTTTTGATAAATATCAATCTGGATATAGGATATTTTATAGTACCGAAAAAGCTCTACTCTACATTAGTGTCAACCTCCTACATAACATTGATAATTACACTCTTACGTAAGTAATTCTCCTTGACTTATCTTCCGCCTTTGATACACTTGACCACAATATACTTTTAAACCGACTAAAGCTATTAAACATTAACACCGATGCATTAAATCTACTGAAAGACCACATTACCAACCGAACATATAACATATAACTAAAATCCGTATCTCCCAATAAACCCCTTTTATTCGTTGTTCCACAATGTACCGTTCTAGGATCATTATTATTGTTATATATTAGTAACATACTACTAAAAACGCATTCGAGAATAGCGTTCGCTATTATATTTGTGTATAAATCATCATCATCATCATCATCATCATCATCATCATCATCATCATCATCATCATACTTAATGTATAACATATATCTATCTATATATATATATACAAAGGCTATTTTCATTTATGAAATTGTGAAAAATATTGCCATTTCTGTTAGCATTTGTGTGATAGGAGAACTTAGAATTATTAGGCTGACCAAGATGTTCATTGAATTCACTTCCTATTACCATCATATTGTGTTTGGGTATCGGTCTTGTGAGGGATGCCAATTCCAAATAGAATTGTTCAACTTCAAGTTCTTCGCTTAAATTTGTTGGGCTATAGATATTATAGTGGTGTTTGGATTTCCATGGAAAGTGTCTATCATTATTGTTGGTGATATAATTTCACTATTTGAGAGAGATAACTGTATGATCTTGATTTAACGAGTTGACCAATTCCGCCTGTAGCCGCATTTACAATGTTTTTCCATGCTGAGCAGCTGCTAGATTATTAATTACATTTTTTTTATTAAATCTAGATTATTAATTTCCAATTGCCATAGGATTGTTATTTTATGAGGATGTCATCATGTATGGCTCTATGTTCTTGAATACATATGATATCTTGACCTGTAGTTTCGGCAGAGGTTATTAATTCTGGTATTTTTCAAAAATTAAAAAAAAAATGTATACCACTTTATAGTATATATATATAAAAAGTATATATATATAGTTTTATTATATATATATATATATATATATAATAAAACGACTGAAACAATATGTTACAACTTCTCACAAATCATTTCATATGTGGCTACCAAACCCCCTCAGGTGTATACTACGTATTCCGTAAACCCATATATTCTTTCAATCATATCTCTGATCTAATTCAAAAACATACGATATAAATTCTCTTCGTTACCTGGGGCCGGTTGCTGGGACATTTGATAATTTTAGCGTACGCAACGCGCTAGCAAAATTGGCCTGCGCCATGTCCTTAGCCATATGCAAATCGAGTTGTTCCGACAATTAAAATAAATGTCCTAGCCTAGCTAATTCTAGCGCGTATTATCTCGGCGACTGTCCGACTATGCGTATCGTATAGAATAAAAAAGAATTTTTTATGAAACTTTAAATCCAAAATAAATAAAATATGCTTATGTTATATTCAAAACAGTGTGAAATAACTTAATACAATAATATATATTAAAATAATTAATTATTAATAATTATATTATTATAATTCAAGTAATAAATATTAACTATTTAAATATACAACATATGCGCACTCACTATTTTTAGTTAATATAAAGTAGCGCCACCTATAAAATTATTTTAATGTGTCACTCAAATCTAAAAATATTATATTATATTCAAAACAGTGTGAAATAACTTAATACAATAATATATATTAAAATAATTAATTATTAATAATTATATTATTATAATTCAAGTAATAAATATTAACTATTTAAATATACAACATATGCGCACTCACTATTTTTAGTTAATATAAAGTAGCGCCACCTATAAAATTATTTTAATGTGTCACTCAAATCTAAAAATAGAATATAGTTATAATTATAATTGAAATATATAACAATAATACGCGCATATAATGTATATAAATTTCAACTTAAAACATTCTCAATCATATACAAGTGTATAAATAGAAAACATATATATTATTAACTATAGTTTGAAGACTAAACAAGTTTGATTATTCCTCTACCTATGCATTTATGCCAAACTCTGAAATTATTTTATATATATATATCTGAATATACACCTATATAATTAGGTCATACAAATTATGATATTTTCAAGTTTTAATATATATATATATAAATATGTATATTAGTTTGATTAATTAATAACATTAAATACATATATTATGTTATTATTATTAATGATATGTTAAGTGAATATTTATATGTACATTATATAATATAGAAACAATATTTATATATGTGGATTCACATTAAATTTATAATATTAAAATGAACAATTTATTTTAACACAGCCTTATTTATTTCGATTAATAGGATCGATTAATCGATTAATATATGTCTTAAATATAAATTTATATTTATACTTTAATATAAGTACAGTATATATAGTATATTAATTAATTTTATTGACATTATTGAAGTTTATATTGAATATAATATTCTGAATATATTGTAATTATTTTAAAGATAGATTCTATAGTTTATTGTATATTATATTGGGTTATACTCGATAATATTTGTAATTATATTATTATAATAATTATATATTTATATAATTATTATAATTGTATATCCAATACATACTACAATACAATTAAATTGGGAATAAAATGGGAAATAAGCAAAACATTTTATTTAATATTTAGCTAACGCCAGCTATTAGTTGTCCTTAATAAATGGGTAAAATAAACGCTGCGTGTTTAATTTATATGTCGGAACAACTCGATGACTTTAGCTTAGCATTTTGATCATTTTTACGCGCTAGAACATCGGAACAACCGATCGCTAGCAAGCGCTAAGGCGAATTTGTTCGCCTTAATGACGCGCGCCTACGCTATTTATTTTTCATCCGAACAACTCAATATCGTAAAATAAGCGTAGGATAAGCGTAGGCCAATTTTATTTTATCGGAGCAACTGGCCCCTGAATACTTCTCCTCTTGTCTCCAAGACCTCCTATAACCTCGAGGTTATAGGAGGTGTTATTATCTCCCGTAACTCTAGTTGATAGTCCCCTCACATTACAGAGCTTTTATATATCCCTAAAATACCACTCTTTGGATTGCCCTCCCTCCTACCACACGCTATATTAGATCCCTCATACAGTATGAGTCATACTTTGCATACATCTACTTCTTCCTTTATCACTTCCTTTAATCACTAAATCATCCAACTTAGTATTTCTGTATTCGTTATTTTGTCTCATTTTATCTTCAACGTATTATTATTATTAACTATTATTATTAACTATTATTATTAACTATTATTATCGTAAACTATCATTTTTACGTCATTACATTGTTCTTTTAGTATTATTGTCTTCCCTCACGATCGAAGGGGGGGGGGGTCAGCGACAATATACCGTTATTCATCATCATATATATGTATGTGTATGTGTGTGTGCGTGTGTGTGTTTGTGTACTGGTATGTGTAGTGGTGTGTATAGTGGTATGTGTAGTGGTGTGTATAGTGGTGTGTGTAGTGGTATGTGTAGTGGTGTGTAGTGGTATGTGTAGTGGTGTGTATTGGTATGTGTAGTGGTATGTGAGTGGTATGTGTAGTGTTATATGTAGTGGTATGTGTAGTGGTGTGTAGTGGTGTGTGTAGTGGTGTGTAGTGGTGTGTAGTGGTGTGTAGTGGTGTGTAGTGGTATGTGTAGTGGTATGTGTAGTGGTATGTGTATGTGTGTGTGTGCGTGTATGTGTGTGTGTGCGTGTATATGTGTGTATGTGTGTGTGTGTGCGTGTGTGTTTATGTACATTTTACGTATGCCTCTAGATTGAGTATACATTTATATTTTCACAATAGTTGATGTAGTATTCTAGCTATAGCTACATGTATATACATAAGTGCTTAGTTACTATGGAATTATAGGAAAAATAGTACTTAGTTATTCTAGTAATATATATACATATATATATATATATAGAATAGTACTTAGTTACTTTACTATTTTAGGTACAATATAAGTATTATACTGGATATTTATTTTAATAATAATTTAATTAAACGATTTTGTTAAATTTAAAATTTTAATTATTAATTAACAATAAAATTGACTAATTCGCTAAGTGATTATTGGAAGGTTATTTAACACAAACACAAACACAAACACACGCAAACACGAACACACACACAACTCATAGCTTTCAGTAAAGTATTTACATCGGCGAAACAAATTGATAACACGTTAGTTAACGCACACACACACACCACTACACATACCACTACACACACCACTACACACACCACTACACATACCACTACACATACCACTACACATACCACCACACATACCACTACACACATCACTACACATACCACTACACATACCACTACACATACCACTACACATACCACTACACATACCACTACATATAATTGTATATATGTATGGGTACTATAATTCTTACTTTTCCATGTTTAGCATCTAGTAGAATATGTCTACTAATATATATATATATATATATATATATTAGTATAATAAATTAAGGTACATTAGTATAATTAAAGCAAGAAATACCTCTAACAATTGTCATTCATCACACGGATGAAATTGACGGACGGTAAATATATACCGTCGATTTTTATATATTGTATCTCCCCCTACGTTTTTCAGGTATATTTAAATGTAATACAATCATATATATAATCTGTAGCTACTTATATTTAAATAAACTGTCATTCATATATAAAGTAAACAGTTAAGTTATTTAAATAACTAATGTAATGACACCTATTATTACAAAAATTATTGATTTTCATCCGTAGATTTATTTTCTGTCCTTCAAAAATAGGATAATTTCTATTTATATTTTAAATCCGTCAAAAGAGAGATCCGGTAGTTTCGGTAGTTAATTTAATCCGTTTGGCGGATGCAATCGATAGACGGAAAGTGAACAACGAGATTGGTTCCGAACCACTACAATATAAGACATGCCATATATAGACATGCCACATATAGATCTGACATATATAGACCTGACATATATAGACCTGACATATATATACCTGACATATATATACCTGACATATATAGACCTGACTATATATAGACCTGACATATATAGACCTGACATATATAGATCTGACATACATAGACCTGACATATATAGCCAATGACTATTACTCATATATAGACACAACTTTAAACCCATATTTATACTGCAAATGTGCACCATTAGTAATGGTCCATTACTTTTAACTATAATACACAATTAATACACTTTAATACCATAAATACACTAGTACATACTAGCTACTTTAGTACTCTAGCTAAACTAGTACCTTACTATAGTTACTTTATTCTGAACATTATTAGTGGTTGAATGTAGCACACTATAGTGTTACTTAAGCTTAACATCGTGTGATACTTATCTAGATATCTCTATCTCTACGTCTATATTGGGATGTCTAAAAATAGAACTAGGTGCGGGACTATTTATAGAACCTCTCGGCCAACCATTATTATATAACTTCGGAGGTGTGAGATTATAGCGCTTTCGTAATTAAAGTAATATTTAGTTGATTTTCTGCTTTCAACTTAACGTGTCCATTAAATAAATATTTATAAAATGGCAAATACAAACATTTAGGGTAATTACAGTACTATATATATACATATATACACACACACACATATATATATTAGTGTAGGTGTGTATGGTAGCGAGACTTTTATGCAATTTTATTATTAACATGCCATGTTAAATAAAGTTATGTATTTATGTAAATTATTTATTTGTTTATTTGTTTATTATTAACATTATTGTTGTTGTAAATATTATTAAATATTATTGTTGCTATTATATTATTAGAACTAAACTAAACTAAATAACATTAACAACTATTTCCCTTTAGCAACACAAAGCTGCACACACCCTACACATCTAAACAAACTAAAGTTAGTACGGCGCATCTCTCACGCACCTATCACATACATATACATATATGGTATAGTGGTTACTACAAGTGTATATATATATATATATATATATATATATATTAATATAATACTACATACATATATGTGATAGTGTATATATAAACTATAAACTATAGACTATAGACTATAGTTTAAATATTAACCGACACGTGAATTTCCCCGTACACACGCACACATGCACACACGCACACATGAACACACGTGCACACATGAACACACGTGCACACATGCACACACGCACACATGAACACACGTGCACACATGAACACACGCACACATGAACACACGCACACATGAACACACGCACAACAAAATATTCGCATTTATAATGCAATCTCTTAATATTTTCTAAACAAATATGCTCCACTGATCTATCTAAGCATAGAGTTAGAGAGCCATTTATCTCTAGCTCTATTTATCTATGTGATCTAAGGATGTTATTGTTTATTTAGCACATAACGCATGCGCAACTATTATTAACTGTGTATCTATCACACACACACACACACACACACACACACACACACACACACACACACACACACACACACACACACACATACACACACACACACACACACATATATATATATATATGAAATGCTAGTACATAAAATCTTGAGGTTGTATTGTACGCAATGACATCGAAATATTTAATTCAGTAAATATCCTGTACAATTGGGAAATAAAACGCAATAATATTGAATTTAAATGAATTCAATAATATATCCGTGAACGTATTATAGCATACCATATACTGCTATAGGCTCATAAGCCTATTATATATATAAATACATATATATAAATATATATATATATATATATATATATATATATATATATATCACACAGAATCTAGAAACATGGCTGCCCTAAGACAATCAACTTCGGCCCCGTCCGTGGTCGACTTGACCAAGATTTCGTCCGCCGAGGTGATGGCAGAGTTGAAGGTCACCAGTTCAAAGGTCGAGGTCGACAAGGACGATGACAGCCAAGTCGTCACTATAGTGGAAAGCGTGCCCAACAACAGAGTAGATACACCGGATATCATAGCAACGATACTAGAATCTGACGAACCGGCAGCAGACACTACCGTGAATCGTATGGAAAACTTGAAGGTCACCATGCAATACGTCATCCCAGATTTCGCCATTAAGATGGGTTAGCTGGCAATACGCGCGCACACACGTACGCACACGCACACACACGCACACACACGTACACACACGCACACACACACGTATGTATCTACATATGGTAAGTAAAGTAATCAGTGATAGTGGTTAGCTTATAGTTTGATCATCATCATGATTTGTGATTAACTTATCATTATACGATTACAATCATATTACAATCATTGATAAGCCACTATGCTTTGATTACGAACTACACTTCTAAATCATTGATAGTAATACGATTGTAATCAATGATTGTTAACTGATCACTAACATTGATTCACGATCAGTTGGTAATCATTGATCGTCAACTTTAACAGAAAACATTTACCTCAATGATATTAATATAATTATAATCAATGATAGTTTTAAACTGATCACAAATTTAAATAAATGTTCGTAATCGAATCTGTGATCGTAATCAATACATAGCCCCACTATAGTCATCTGATTTCCTTCTGGATTGTAATCTGATTACGAACTTTGATTGCTTTATTAACTGGGTATTAACATTACCTGAGATAATCTGTCTACTGTTATGTTATTGAACTCTGCAGAGTGGGCTGCCAAATAAAGGTGTATAAAACCACTGTATACATATATACTATATATGTATACATTTGTATATATTATATAGTGTACATCAGTTATTATAAATGTGTTTTAAGTCAAAAGTGCGCTTACTCTGTATATAGCTATTAACTTCTATTATTATTGTTATACCTTGTCACCCCCATTAGGTATTATGATAATTGTTATTGTTGTTATTACTAATA
Source organism: Osedax fenrisi (assembly GCA_964019155.1). Classification (NCBI taxonomy): domain Eukaryota; kingdom Metazoa; phylum Annelida; class Polychaeta; order Sabellida; family Siboglinidae; genus Osedax; species Osedax fenrisi. The sequence continues at coordinate 10,929,593 of OZ025239.1, read as the reverse complement.
TTAATCTTAGGTTATATATTATTATTTAAACTCAATTGCTAATGACACTTCCAAGAATATATATTTCGTACAGCACCCAAGTGTTTTTTATAAATAAATATATAAATAAATAAATAATAATAACTAAATATAATGTCATTCAAATCACGTTTAACCCATGACTCATACACTTTACGCAGTGGGAGGTCTTGCTGTAGGTTCCGTGCTGTCCATGATATTATTCAAACGTTAGTGTCCTCGCTCATGTCCTAACGTATTACATAACACCGCCACCGTACGACGCCACTATAGTAGTATATATATTATACCGTATACTGTATACTGTACACAATGTACAGTGTACAGTGTACACTGTACACGTCAGCATTCATTACAGCGAAATAACTATACAACTGAGGCTACACTTATCATATATGATATTATAAGTGACCAATGTATTTGCGAATACATAATATTTTCCGCGATTAAAAACCGCGCAAATTCGTGCATATATTCGCAAATTCGTGCGAATATTCACGAGTGCGTCCTCAAACTGTGGTTATAGTTATCGCTATAGCGTCATTCGCAATTAACGATATTTCATTGGTCGATAGATGACGGGCAAACAAGAACGTCGGTTACAGCTAATAGTTTCATCTTTACGCAGGTAAATTCTGGCCGATGACCTTTGGCCTCGGCATCGGAGCGGGTTCAGCGTTAACTACATGTATTGAGATCAAAGACTACAAGACGAAACTTAATCAAAGGGATCTCTTATTCAAACGTGTCAAGGTCATATATATCCCCATCACTTGTAGCGTCAGCATCATCATCACCATCACCATCATCATCATCTTCATCATCATCATCATAGTTATCATCGTAAACATATGTCAGATATCTGAAACATCTTTATTACTATCAACATCGTTATCGTAATAATGATCACACGCGAGCCCAGCATCATGATTAGCGTAGTTTCCATCTTCTAAGTAATAATCTAGATGTTCCAAACTAACATGTCTATAGGCTATCACACTCAACCGAAACTGTACCTAACACGGTCACTGACTCTATGTTAAAGTCCCTTGATAGTAACCATGTACGGTAGGATAGCATAATTACATAGAATAATTATTAGTGCTTGATTTATCATCAGAAATTGATACGATTGATCATACAATTATAGTTATTCGGTCTGCCGATATAGGTATTTCACATAATGCTATAAATGTATTTAAAATAGTATTATATGATATATAACTGACTCTTACGAAATAATGTAATATTAAAACTTAGTAAAACTTAACTACTTAATATTTCACCTTACCAGCAACTTTTCCTAATATACTTTTAGAGAATTCTATAATTCATTCTAAACCTATAATACAAATTGTTGCTTTATTTTTAACGAAAAACTCAATTTATACCTCACATAAAATCTATATGTAAATCATCTAATATTTCACTCTATAATATAAAATCCATTTGTAAATTTATATCTTATAAAACCTACGGAGATATCATTCGTTCGCTAGTTTTCTCGCGCTTAGACTTTGCTAATTCACTATATTCCTATCTTACTAAACGTAGAACATTACAAATTAATAAAATAACTAGATCTTATGTCCGTTTATTTCATAATTTAAATTATAATAGTAATATATCCATTAATCTATTAAAAAATACGCTTATTCTCCTAAAATATAATGATATATATTTTCTAAAATCTGTTTATAATCTAAATAAACCTACAATAGTTTACAATTTTATTTATTCTAAATTTCCAAATATTAGTAATAATAATATAAAATACATTACACCCTCTCTTCACTTAAAACTGCCACTTCTATTAGATTAACTATACCTACATTTAATTAGTACACACTTCTTGGTATATCGTTTAGTGTAACTGCCCCTAATAATTGGAACTTGCTTCCAATTAATATTAGAAACATTAATAATTTTAATTCTTTTCGACGCTATAAAATGTCTATTGTCTAGTTATTAATTGTGTGTGTATTTATATATTTTAAAGTTTTAATTTAAAATTTAATTTTATATTTATATATATATATATGTTTTTTGTCGCCATTATTATACAACTTTGAGTTATGACATTGGACCACTTTTGAAAAATATTCTGACCAGTTTAAAATAACTATATATAGTATACTTCTATAATATGGATTAAAGAATAAAAGTGGTCCGAGTTTTCTTCAAAAGTGGTCCGAGTTTACCTGGTCCGAGTTTACTGGTACCCAATTATATTACTTGACACGAAATGAAATGAATTTATTTTTAAAAGAAACAGTTTGAATAATATATATAATAAACAATTATTGGTGAATAAAAATAGCTCCTTTAATGCATATAAGAAGTCTTTTTTAGACTTATGTGAATTATTACTTATAGCTAGGTAACCTACTCACACATATAATCCTACACACATACATATCATAATTACATATTAGTAACCACTCGCTAACGATATACTAATAATAACGTGCATTATTAATAGAGATGCATTTCACACAGGATGGTGACCTCAGTTTCCTCATGGCGAGGGAATAGAGCCGCGTACGACGTCATAGGAAGAGGAGGCGGAAGGGAGGGGGAGATGGAAGAAGGGAGGGGGGTTAGGCGATGTTGGGAGGGTGGGGTAACGGGGTACAGGAATGTCGGCATGGACGGCGACGGAAACAATAGCACGGATGGCTATTATAACGTATGGAGGGAGACAGAGAAATGGAAGAAGGGGAGGGCCTGAATAATATTAGAAGTGAGGGGATCTCGACAAGGCAAGGTATATAGGAATATTGCCAGGGTGGTTTATTTTGCGTCCTTTAAATATCGATAATTAATTTAATTATTATGAATTTTTAATATGTGATCGTAAATAACGAACCCTTTACGGGAACATTGGGTATTATGGGTAGGGTGGGGGGGGGGGGTAACGGCTGGGGCCAGAAGGAACAATGATCGCTCGTGAATAATCGCTCGTTTGAATATTTACGAAGTTTCGCTTATTTTTAAAATAAAATGTGATCATAAAATATTGTTATTATTATATTTATATAATAATTTATATATATATATATATATATATAAATATATATATATATATATATTGTCTATATAGTCTATATTGTCTATAGAGTCTATATTGTAACTACCATATTTTAATAGACTACATTAGATATTAATTAGATATTATTAATAATGATATTAAAAATAAAAAGTCACATAACTAAAGTGTTAGTTTGTTGTAACAATGTTTAGAGTTACACGAGTTTTCAAGAGTTACATAATTTGCAAGTAATGACAGGACGTCGTCCGCTCGCTATCAAAGATTTTGCGATGCAAAACCTTCAGAAAATCTTTGTCGCTATTTCTGAAATGATTACTTTGTATACTCCCAACTAGATACTTGTCAGTGGTGTATTTAATTATATTTCAATGATTTCAATATTTGAATCAAAGATATCAAACGATATTTATTTATCTGTCAAATACAAATGCATTCATATTTTTAAATTGTATATATTATTAAAAATACGAATTTATCTATAAAGTACACTGTACACAATTAGGGTAGAAGAGTAATTAAAAGTAGGGTACAAGCCATGTCCGTATAGCCGTACCCTAATTAGGGTCCATCATGCTAAATATGAATACTTGTACCCTAAAAAGAATTAGGTGTACCCTATCAAATTTAAGTCTTCTGTACCCTAATTTATTATTGATGTTGTACCCTAATTAACTATTTATATTGTACCCTAATTTATTATTGATGTTGTACCCTAATTAACTATTGATGCTGTACCCTAAATTATTCTTGTTTCTGTACCCTAATTTATAACGTTGATGTACCCTAAATTATTATTAATGCTGTACCCCAATTAACTATTGATGCTGTTCCCTAAATTATTATTTTTGCTAGACCCTAATTTACTATTTCTGTTGTACCCTAAATAACTAATGATATTTAACCCTAATTTATTCTTGTTGCTGTACCCTACTTTATTAACGATGATGTACCCTACATTATTATTAATGTTGTACAATAATTTATTTGTGATGCTGACCCTAATTTACTATTGCTGTTGTAAACTAAAGTATACCTATAGGTTCGAATTGAACGATGTTTTTTAAATTATATATTCCAATTAATATAGTTTGTATTACATTATATTATGAATTAAATTTAAGCATATTCGTATCATTGATTTAAAAACGAGTTTTTGCATTTATTTTGTATATAATTAAAATTGTTATTACTGGACCATGACGCATATGATCATGATATGACCATATGCAATACGATAAAATCACTCAAGCGGAACATTAAAATATGTATGTCTTACGAAAGGTCCAATCCTTATATTGTTTTAGAAAGAAACTAAAACATTATTTAAACACTTCTTAATTTATTTTTGTATACGCGTTATTTAATCTTTATACCTAAGTTAATATAATTGAATTTTTTTGTTATTTCGTATTTTCTATTCGTTTGTTTTTATTATTTTTCATTATTGTTATACACCAGAGAGGGCACCCGCCATATTGGTGTTTAAATAAACAATTCAATTCAATTCAATATCAGAAATATTTTGAATAATTAAAAAATAAAAAATACTTTTTTTAGACTATTTATATAACTATGAATATTTTATTCATAGATCACAATTTTTTTTGTAGTATTTATGGTTTCTGAGATACTGAGAGTGTCCGTATTCGGGCACTGTCCGTATTCGGTTACTTTCCCCTACTATCTATACTAAAAATAAAATGATATATTTAAAATACACCATATCAACATTCCTCGTAATTTTGTGTATTTTAATTGAAGATATCATACTATTGTATTGATACTTATAATTTAAATCCATTGATATAGATGGAGTCACTTTAATCTATTTCGACGAAAAGCCAACTGTTTTAATATTTGACATATATAATATGACTAATATCCAATCAAAACCACTAATGCCATGTTGTTAATTTATTGATAAAAGTGCCTTGCATTGCGTGCGTCAATTGATTATCCACTTTCTTTATATCGATGGTCTTTATATCCTTCGGTTTTCTTTTATAATTTCTCACCATCTATTAAAATATAAATATATTATTGACAATTTAAATAACAAAATTAAATGATTTGTATAACACATTTATATACACTAATTGATAAGTATGTTAATTAAGTATTAATAGCATTCATTTGTAAGGATGGGTTACATAAGTAATAGTCATAATTAATATTTACACCCAATAATATATTAAGTATACTATATTTAAATTATTTAAAATAATTACTTAATTATTTATATAAATATTTAGTTAAATATTTAATAAATTAGGTTATTATTATTTAAATAATTAATTAAATAATTTATAAAATATTTGGCATGAAAAACGGGGAAGCTTGTAAGAATCATATGGTCAAGCTGGCCCGTGTTAATGTATCCAACCTGACCCATATCATTATCAATATATAATCCGTATATAAAATTATGCTAATATTATGCCTAATTCGTGAATTTGAATTTTTGAATTTTGAATTTTATAATTTATCGTATATTAAATATACTTTATTTATATACCATTAATAATTCTATGTTATTAAAATATATATTAATAATGTCAAGTTTAAACTTACCGTAAAATCAACGAGTTTTTCATAACATATTAATAACTAAATAATATTTAAATATTTAAAATAAATAATATTTGAGTTGTTATAATAATGTTAAATATAGGTGGAGATACATGTATTATAAATTATTTTAAGATCGTTGATAGCAGAAATAATAGAAATGGATCAAGCTGCCACTTTGGTCCACCGTAAATTATATAAATAATAATGTAATAAAGTTAATATTAATTATTTAAAATTTAATTCGACTATTTTAAAATATTGAGTTAAATTTATAGTTATAATATTTATTTATTCATAAAACATATGTATTCAAATTAATTAAAATAACTGATGTTTTATATAATATGTTTTATTTAAAAAATAAATTTTATATATATCTCAAGTATTATATCAATTATCAGTAGCAGCAGCAACGTCAGAAATCCTTAGGGATTAGTTTATGATATATTAAGAAGTGTATTATCTTTATGATAAAAGCAATTCTTATATCATAAACACTTGAATGTGTAGATTACGATTTACACGTTCCGGATTAATAATAATTATTATTATTAATCCTAAACTTTTAAAATGATTATAACTTTTAATTTATCTACTATCTTTACCTAAAGTAAAATCGAAATGTCGTACATTATGAATATGAATCAAGATGCCTTTGACATACGTGTTGAGTTATCATAAATTTACAATTAACAATTTAATCTACAAACTATGGATATTATCATAGAATATGACTATTATTTTAACAAATCTGATTATTATAATATAATTAGAGCGACCTAGATATAATAGTGTTATCAAATCCCAATATAAAATATCGCCTATTTTAATCATATTTAAATTGTAATATGTCACTTCACCCAACCAATAGGAAACATTGCTATTTCATTATATTATATATATAAAATATGTTAATGTATCTGGTAAAAAATAAACCAGATAAAAATTAATTTAAAACAATATTATGTTATGTATTTATTACAATAGAAATATCATACCTATATATATACGTTTACTAGTAATATTCATATTATTCAGAATTAGTTTCATTATTAATTTAGTAAACATTTAATAGGCGCATTTCTTGTTATTTATAATCAATTATATTGTTCATAATAATTATAGGTTTTATTATCCATAACAAAATAAACTTAAAATTAAAAAAAAACTAAAATATGAATTATATTATGGAAGTTAATAGGCTTTCTAATTATACTAATTATATTACAATGGCATCACTATACAAATATTATTCTCGTAGAAATTAGTTAATCATAATTTAAAAAAAAGCACGATATAATATTTCACAAATTATATTTATACCTACTTATGCACACAATTATGTAAATATATGATTATATATGATTATATTTATATAAATATAAATGTAACTTATGTTGTATTCTATTGTTTAATTTAAAAATAATATTAAATTAAATTAAAATATTTATAATATAATAGGTTATTCTAAGTAGGGGAAAGTAATCGAATACGGACACTATCGGTATATCAGAAAGTATGAATCAAACAAAAAAATATGAATGAATACAATATTCATAATTGTGTAAATAGATTAAATAAAGATTTTAATTTTTTTAATTATTCAACATAGTGCTGATATATCCAATAAACTGATTTTTTAGTATGCTTTTAAATGTATGAACAAAAGTGTCAACTTAAAACCTTCTCAAGAATATAAAAATGTATCGATATAAAACTAACAATATATTATTAAAAACTAAAGCATTCTAAACATTATATACATCATTTCTATATTTGTTATAAAATATAATTATTTAATAAGCATATATCTAGAGGTCATATAAGTCCGTAATACGGACACCCTATATTAGGGACCGCGGAACCGGGGGTCGGAGAGTCACGACCCCACCCCTTAAAATACTGGGGAGGGGGGGGGGGGGCTCAGAATATCTGTGGACCCCCCAGTTCTAGCTTCTATTATAGCTTACTTTAATTTTGTATGGTATAAAATATATTAAAATATAATAAATTCTGCTATTAATAATTGTCTATGTACGAATACAAAGATATTAGTAAATAGTAAATAGACATATGTAAATTGAAATTAAAATGGCATCTTACAAAAAATCTGTATTTATTTATTTAAAAAAAATCTACGCAAGATCATGTAGAAGAAATTAATGAATCGCCTAAATAAACACAATAATACCACTCAATGGACTACTTTATTCAGCTGCACGTACTATATATAGAATTCCCTAATACTCTAGAACCAACATTACCCCCTACCTAAAATCACTTCACTGGCTCCCTATTACACAACGTATACAATATAAAATATTACTTATGATTCACCATGCCACATATTATAATAACCCCGACTACCTGACCGACTTACTAAATGAACATAATCCCTCCAAACCACAACGTACCATATACAAATACAAATTATTCATCCAAAACTCCCGCAACCTAACAAGAAAACAAGAAACTGCTTTTTCATTAGCTGCCCCTAAACTATTGAATAGCCTACCATATGACATAAGATCAATATATTCGACCCCCATCTTTAAAAGTAGGTTAAAAGCCCATCTTAACATGGCATATACAAATTATTTTTGAAAACACGGCCGAAAACTCTACTAAGAAGTTGAATGGCAGTGTCTAAACCATTAGGTTACAAGGTTACACGGTTAAAGAAGCAAGTACTCAATAGAAGAAAATAATGTATCTAATAAATGTTTAAGTTCTGCTGATTTATGCATAGCCATATCATCTTCACACCCATACTAACATTCAGCAGTTTCGTGTTTATGTACATAATGTAACAAATAATGAACAATTATTAAAATTGCAAGATTCATGGTATAAAACATGGCTATGGTTATATTATGATATAAATCGTACAGCAGAAGTATGCTTCACTTGTTAAAAATATCAAAATAATAACACAATGCAATAATTTAAAACTAAAGATAATTGTTTTATTACCAAATGCTTTTCAAATTGGAAAAAAGCTATAGAAAGATTTTTAAATCACCAAAATACTGATTACCATATTCATTTTACCTATCTATCATCTATCTGCCATGTATGTCTTTATTATGTAATCAATCAGGTGAAAATAATAAATCAAATCGAATTTTGTTGAGAGATATATTTTCTAGTCTTATGTATTTAGCAAAACAAAATATTGTTATATTGGGAAGTAAAGAAAACGATGGAAATTGTATAGAGTTAATGGAACTTAGATCAAATGAAATACCCGAGTTAAAAAACATTCTATTTGAATATGCTGATCCTTCTATAAGACAACGACATATGTTAAGTAGAGATATTCAAAATTAAATATTACAAATGTATTCTAATACTGTTACACGATATCTATTACATTTATATATGTCTGACAAGGCCATATATGGTATTATGGTAGATGGGACTCAAGATATTTCTGGAAAGGAGCAAGAGTCCATTATAATTAGACCCATTGATGATTATTTACAACCCATAGAGTTATTTTTTTGGATTGTATGAAATACGCTGCACGCTGATTGGTTATATGTTGTCCGTATTAAGACATCTAGAGTGTCCGTATTAGGGACTTGTATATGACCTCTAGATATATGCTTATAACTTAATGAATATTTGATAATAAATATAGAAATTATATATATAATTTTAGAATGCTTTATTTTTTAATAATATAGTGTTATATTCTATATCGATACATTTGTTTATACTTGAGAAGGTTTTAAGTTGACATTTTTTTTCATAAATTTAAAAACATAATAACAAAATCAGTTCATTGGATATATCAGCAATATTTTGAATAATTAAAAAATAAAAAATACTCTTTTAAAATATTTATATAATTGGGAATATTTTATTCATTAACATTTTTTTTGTAGGATTTTGGGTTTCTGAGATACTGAGAGTGTCCGTATTCGGGCACTGTCAATATTCGGTTACTTTCCCATACTATCTATACTAAAAATAAAATTATATATTTAATATACACCATATCAACATTCCTCGTAATTGTGTGTATTTTAATTGAAGATATCATACTATTGTATTGATATTTATAATCTAAATCCATTGATATAGATAGAAGTCACTTTAATCTATTTCGACGAAAAGCCAACTGTTTTAATATTTGACATATATAATATGACTAATATCCAATCAAAATCACTAATGCCATTTTGTTAATTTATTGATAAAAGTGCCTTGCATTGCGTGCGTCAATTGATTATCCACTTTCTTTATATCGATGGTCATATCCTTCGGTTTTCTTTTATAATTTCTCACCATCTATTAAAATATAAATATATTATTGAAAATTTAAATAACAAAATTAAATGATTAACACATTTGTATACACTAATTGATAAGTATGTTAATTAAGTATTAATAGCATTACTTTGTAATAATGGGTTATATAATAGTAATAATTAATATTTACACCCAATAATATATTAAGTATACTATATTTAAATTATTTAAAATAATTATTTAAAATAATTACTTAATTATTTATAAAAATATTTAATTAAATATTTAATAAATTAGGTTATTATTATTTAAATAATTAATTAAATAATTGATAACATATTTGGAAAGAAAAACGGGGAAGCTTGTAAGAAGCATATGGTCAAGCTGGCCCGTGTTAATGTATCCAACCTGACCCATATCATTATCAATATATAATCCGTATATAAAATTATGCTAATATTATGCCTAATTCGTGAATTTGAATTTTTGAATTTTGAATTTTATAATTTATCGTATATTGAATATACTTTATTTATATACCATTACTAATTCTATGTTATTAAAATATATATTAATAATGTCAAGTTTAAACTTACCGTAACATCAACGAGTTTTTCATAAAATATTAATAACTAAATAATATTTAAATATTTAAAATAAATAATATTTGAGTTGTTATAATAATGCTGAATATAGGTGGAGATACATGTATTATAAATTACTTTAAGATCGTTGATAGCAGAAATAATAGAAATGGCTCAAGCTGCCACTGTGGTCCACCGTAAATTATATAAATGATAATGTAATAAAGTTAATATTAATTATTTAAAATTTAATTCGACTATTTTAAAATATTGAGTTAAATTTATAGTTATAATATTTATTTATTCATAAAACATATGTTTTCAAATTAATTAAAATAACTGATGTTTTATAATATGTTTTATTTAAAAAATAACTTTTATATATATCACAAGTATTATATCAATTATCAGTAGCATGAGCAAGCAGCAGCAAATCCTTAGGGATTAGTTTATGATATATTAAGAAGTGTATTATCTTTATGATAAAAGCAATTCTTATATCATAAACACTTGAATGTGTAGATTACGATTTACACGTTCCGGATTAATAATAATCATTATTATTAATCCTAAACTTTTAAATTGATTATAACTTTTAATTTATCTATTATCTTTACCTAAAGTAAAATCGAAAAGTCGTACATTATGAATGTGAATCAAGATGCCTTTGACATACGTGTTGAGTTATCATAAATTTACAATTAACAATTTAATCTACAAATCTATGGATATTATCATAGAATATGGCTATTATTTTAACCAATCTTATTATTATAATATATTTAGAGCGACCTAGATATACTAGTGTTATCAAATCCCAATATACAAGGTCGCCTATTTTAATCATATTTAAATTGTAATATGTCACTTCACCCAACCAATAGGAAACATTGGTATTTCATTATATATTATATATATAAAATATGTTAATGTATCTGGTAAAAAATAAACCAGATAAAAATTAATTTAAAACAATATTATTGTATGTATTTATTACAATAGAAATATCATACCTATATATATATACGTTTACTAGTAATATTCATATTATTCAGAATTAGTTTCATTATTAATTTAGTAAACATTTAATAGGCGCATTTCTTGTTATTTATAATCAATTATATTTTTCATAATAATTATAGGTTTTATTATCCATAACAAAATAAACTTAAAATTAAAAAAAAACTAAAATATGAATTATATTATGGAAGTTAATAGGCTTTCTAATTATACTAATTATATTACAATGGCATCACTATACAAATATTATTCTCGTAACAATTAGTTAATCATAATTAAAAAAAAGCACGATCTAATATTTCACAAATTATATTTATACCTACTTATGCACACAATTATGTAAATATATGATTATATATGATTATATTTATATAAATATAAATGTAACTTATGTTGTATTCTATTGTTTAATTTAAAAATAATATTAAATTAAATTAAAATATATATAATATAATAGGTTATTCTAAGTAGGGGAAAGTAATCGAATACGGACACTATCGGTATATCAGAAAGCATAAATCCTACAAAAAAATTTAATGAATACAATATTCATAATTATATAAATAGATTAAATAAAGATTTTAATTTTTTTAATTATTCAACATAGTGCTGATATATCCAATAAACTGATTTTTTTAGTATGTTTTTAAATGTATGAACAAAAGTGTCAACTTAAAACCTCAAGAATATAAAAATGTATCGATATAAAACTAACAATATATTATTAACAACTAAAGCAGTCTAAACATTATATACATAATTTCTATATTTGTTATAAAATATAATTATTTTATAAGCATATATCTAGAGGTCATATAAGTCCGTAATACGGTACACCTTATATTAGGGACCGCGGAACCGGGGGTCAGAGAGTCACACCCCACCCCTTCAAATACTGGGGGGGGGGCTCAGAATATCTGTGGACCCTCCCAATTCTAGCTTCGATTCTAGCTTACTTTAATTTTGTATGGTATAAAATATATTAAAAAATAATAAATTCTGCTATTAATAATTGTATTTGTAAGAATACAAAGATATTAGTAAATAGTAAATAGACATATGTAAATTGAAATTAAAATGGCATCTTACAAAAAATCTGTATTTATTTATTTAAAAAAAATCTACGCAATATCATGTAGAAGAAATTAATGAATCGCCTAAAGAAGCAACTACTCCAATAGAATCAATAGAATCGATAAAAATGTTTCGAATCTCATAGTAAATAAATACATTTCGAAGGTTTCAAATTGTATTATTTGTATTAAATTAAGTATTCAAAGTTTTCAAATAGTAAAATTATTCATATCGAAGGTTTCAAATAGTAAATTAATACACTTCGAAGGTTTCAAATTGTATTATTTTTATTAAAATAAGTATTTGAAATTTTTAAATAGTAAAGTTATTCATTTCGAAGGTTTCAAATAGTAAATAGATACACTTTGAATGTGTCAAATAGTATTATTTGTATTAAATTAAGTATACAAAGTGTTCAAATAGTTAAATTATTCATTTCTAAGATTTAAAATAGTAAATAAATACACTTCTAAGGTTTAAAGTAGTATTATTTGTATTACATTAAGTATACAAAGTATTCTAATAGTTAAATTATTCATTTTAAAGGTTTAAAAAAGTAAATAATTACATTTCGAATGTTTCAAATTGTATTATTTGTATTAAATTAAGTATTCAAAGTTTTCAAATAGTAAAATTATTCATATCGAAGGTTTCAAATAGTAAATTAATACACTTCGAAGGTTTCAAATTGTATTATTTTTATTAAAATAAGTATTTGAACTTTTCAAATTGTAAAATTATTCATTGCGAAGGTTTCAAATAGTAAATTAATACACTTCGAAGGTTTCAAATTGTATTATTTTTATTAAAATAAGTATTTGAACTTTTTAAATAGTAAAATTATTCATTTCGAAGGTTTCAAATAGTAAATAGATACACTTTGAATGTGTCAAATAGTATTATTTGTATTAAATTAAGTATACAAAGTGTTCAAATAGTTAAATTATTCATTTCTAAGGTTTAAAATAGTAAATAAATACACTTCTAAGGTTTAAAGTAGTATTATTTGTATTACATTAAGTATACAAAGTATTCTAATAGTTAAATTATTCATTTTAAAGGTTTAAAAAAGTAAATAATTACATTTCGAAGGTTTCAAATTGTATTATTTGTATTAAATTAAGTATTCAAAGTTTTCAAATAGTAAAATTATTCATATCGAAGGTTTCAAATAGTAAATTAATACACTTCGAAGGTTTCAAATTGTGTTATTTTTATTAAAATAAGTATTTGAACTTTTCAAATTGTAAAATTATTCATTGCGAAGGTTTCAAATAGTAAATAGGTACACTTTGAATGTGTCAAATAGTATTATTTATATTAAATTAAGTATACAAAGTGTTCAAATAGTTAAATTATTCATTTCTAAGGTTTAAAATAGTAAATAAATACACTTCTAAGGTTTAAAGTAGTATTATTTGTATTACATTAAGTATACAAAGTATTCTAATAGTTAAATTATTCATTTTGAAGGTTTAAAATAGTAAATAATTACACTTCTAAGGCTTTAAATAGTATTATTTATATTAAATTAGATATTCAAAGTTTTCAAATAGTTAAATTAATAATTTCATTTTGATATTCGAATTTTTCGAATAATAAGATTTAGATATTCGCCATTTTCGAATATCTGTCAAATTAAAAAAATTACTATTTGAAAGAAGCGAATATTCAAATATTCTATTCGATATTCAAAACCGTTGTCAACACTAGTATCTAGCTTATACGTATATGTTCATCTGTATCTAGCTATTTACTTATATATTCATCTGTATCTATCTATTTAAATATATATTCATATGTATCTAGCTATTTACTTATATATTCATATGTATCTATAGATATAGCTATTTACTTATATGTTCATCTGTATCTAGCTTAGTACTTATATGTTCATCTGTATCTATCTATTTAAATATATATTCATATGTATCTAGCTATTTACTTATATATTCATATGTATCTATAGATATAGCTATTTACTTATATGTTCATCTGTATCTAGCTTAGTACTTATATGTTCATCTGTATCTAGCTTAGTACTTATATATTCATATCTATCTAGCTATTTACTTATATGTTCATCTGTATCTAGCTATTTATTTATATATGCATATGTATCTAGCTTAGTACTTATATGTTCATCTGTATCTAGCCATTTACTTATATGTTAATCTGTATCTAGCTATTTACTTATATATTAATATGTATCTAGCTTAGTACTTATATGTTCACCTGTATCTAGCTTAGTACTTATATGTTCATCTATATCTAGATTAGTAATTATATATTCATATTTATCTAGCTATTTACTTATATGTTCATCTGTATCTAGCTATTTACTTATATATGCATATGTATCTAGCTTAGTACTTATATTTTCATTTGTATCTAGCTTAGTACTTATATGTTCATCTGTATTTAACTATTTACTTATATATTCATCTGTATCTAGCTTAGTACTTATATGTTCATATTTATCTAGCTATTTACTTATATGTTGATCTGTATCTAGCTATTTACTTATATATTAATATGTATCTAGCTATTTACTTATATATTAATATGTATCTAGCTTAGTACTTATATGTTCATCTGCATCTAGTTTAGTACTTATATATGCATATGTATCTAGCTATTTAATTATATATTCATCTGTATCTAGCTATTTACTTATATATTAATATGTATCTAGCTTAGTACTTATATGTTCACCTGTATCTAGCTTAGTACTTATATGTTCATCTGTATCTAGCTTAGTACTTATATGTTCATCTATATCTAGTTTAGTACTTATATATGCATATGTATCTAGCTATTTAATTATATATTCATCTGTATTTAGCTATTTACTTATATGTTCATCTGTATTTAACTATTTACTTATATATTCATCTGTATCTAGCTTAGTACTTATATGTTCATTTTTATATAGCTATTTACTTATATGTTTATCTATATCTAGCTATTTACTTATATGTTTATCTATATCAAGCTATTTACTTATATATTTTCTAATAATTATATGTCTTACAGATGTGTGCGCAACTAAATATGTTGAATCACCCCCAAATGGATTAAAGCTAAAAGAAATGAAGAAGGCATCCGATCGTTCAAATAAATACATATATATATATAAATCTATTTTTACTTTTTATATATATGTATATAAATATAGATGGAATATGGTTACCAATGGGTTGCAATATTTCTGATATGCACTAGTTGCAAGATGAGTTGCTGTATTCCTATTTAGAACTAGTTCCAAATGGGTGTAATAATTCTGATATGCACTAGTTGCAAGATGAGTTGCTGTATTTCTATTTAGAACTAGTGCCAATAATCAGTAACGGAAACTCCACTAATTACATATTTTGACAACTAGTGCATTATACAGTTGCCGAACTAGGTGTGGCAACTATTTTTGGTTCCTTGGGAGGTTATTCTAAGTAGGGTAAAGTAACCGAATACGTATAGTGCACGAATACGGACACTATCGGTATATCAAAAAGCATAAATCCTACACAAAAATGTTAATGAATAAAATATTCATAATTGTATACATAGATTAAATAAAGATTTTAATTTTTTTAATTATTCAACATAGTACTGATATATCCAATAAACTGATTTTTTTAGTATGTTTTTAAATGTATGAATAAAAGTGTCAACTTAAAACCTTCTCAAGAATATAAAAATGTATCGATATAAAACTAAAAATATATTATTAAAAAATAAAGCATTCTAAACATTATATACATAATTTCTATATTTGTTATAAAATATAATTATTTGATAAGCATATATCTAGAGGACATATAAGTCCCTAATATGGACACCCTATATTAGGGACCGCGGAACCGGGGTCTGAGAATCACGATCCCGCCCCTTCAAATACTGGGGGGGGGGCTCAGAATATCTGTGGACCCCCCCAGTTCTAGCTTCTATTATAGCTTACTTTAATTTTGTATGGTATAAAATATATTAAAAATTAATAAATTATGCTATTAATAATTGTCTTTGTACGAATACAAAGATATTAGTAAATAGTAAATAGACATATGTAAATTGAAATTAAAATGGCATCTTACAAAAAATCTGTATTTATTTATCATATAGAAGAAATTAATGAATCGCCTAAAGAAACAAGTACTCAATAGAAGAAAATAATGTATCTAATACATGTTTAAGTTCTGCTGATTTATGCATAGCCATTTCATCTTAACACCCATACTAACCTTCAGCAGATTCGTGTTTATGTACATAATGTAACAAATAATGAACAATTCTTAAAATTGCAAGATTCATGGTATAAAACATGGCTATGGTTATATTATGATATAAATCGTGCAGCAGAAGTATGCTTCACTTGTTCAAAATATCAAAATAATAACACAATGCAACAATTTAAAACTAAAGATAATTGTTTTATTACCAAATGCTTTTCAAATTGGAAAAAAGTTATAGAAAGATTTTTAAATCACCAAAATACTGATTACCATATTCATTTTACCTATCTATCATCTATCTGCCATGTAGTGTCTTTATTATGTAATCAATCAGGTGAAAATAATAAATCAAATCGAATTTTGTTGAGAGATATATTTTCTAGTCTTATGTATTTAGCTAAATATTGCTATATTGGGAAGTAAAGAAAAGATGGAAATTGTATAGAGTTAATGGAACTTAGATCAAATGAAATACCCGAGTTAAAAAGCATTCTATTTTAATATGCTGATCCTTCTATAAGACAACGACATATGTTAAGTAGATATATTCACAATTAAATATTACAAATATATTCTAATACTGTTACACGATATCTATTAAATTTATATATGTCTGATAAGGCCATATATGGTATTATGGTAGATGGGACTCAAGATATTTCTGGAAAGGAGCAAGAGTCCATTATAATTAGACCCATTGATGATTATTTACAACCCGAGAGTTATTTTTTGGATTGTATGAAATACGCTGCACGCTGATTGGTTATATGGTGTCCATATTAAGACATCTAGAGTGTCCGTATTAGGTACTTATATATGACCTCTAGATATATGCTTATAACTTAATGAATATTTTATAATAAATATAGAAATTATATATATAATTTTAGAATGCTTTATTTTTTAATAATATAGTGTTATATTTGTTACATTTGTTTATTCTTGAGAAGGTTTCAAGTTGAAATTTTTTTTCATAAATTTAAAAACGTAATAAAAAAATCAGTTCATTGGATATATCAGCAATATTTTGAATAATTAAAAATTAAAAAATAGTTTTTTAGACTATTTATATAATTATGAATATTTTATTCATTAACATTTTTTTTGTAGGATTTATGGTTTCTGAGATACTGAGAGTGTCCGTATTCGGACACTGTCAGTATTCGGTTACTTTCCCCTACTATCTATACTAAAAATAAAATTATATATTTGAAATACACCATATCAACATTTCTCGTAATTTTGTGTATTTTAATTGAAGATATCATACTATTTATGTATTGATATTTATAATCTAAATCCATTGATATAGATAGAAGTCACTTTAATCTATTTCGACGAAAAGCCAACTGTTTTAATATTTGACATATATAATATGACTAATATCCAATCAAAATCACTAATGCCATTTTGTTAATTTATTGATAAAAGTGCCTTGCATTGCGTGCGTCAATTGATTATCCACTTTCTTTATATCGATGGTCATATCCTTCGGTTTTCTTTTATAATTTCTCACCATCTATTAAAATATAAATATATTATTGAAAATTTAAATAACAAAATTAAATGATTAACAAATTTGTATGTATTAATAGCATTACTTTGTAATAATGGGTTACATAAGTAATAATAATAATTAATATTTACACCCTATAATATATTAAGTATACTATATTTAAATTATTTAAAATAATTATTTAAAATAATTACTTAATTATTTAAATAAATATTTAGTTAAATATTTAATAAATTAGGTTATTATTATTTAAATAATTAATTAAATAATTGATAAAATATTTGGCATGAAAAACGGGGAGGCTTGTAAGAAGCATATGGTCAAGCTGGCCCATGTTAATGTATCCAACCTGACCCATATCATTATCAATATATAATCCGTATATAAAATTATGCTAATATTATGCCTAATTCGTGAATTTGAATTTTTGAATTTTTAATTTTATAATTTATCGTATATTGAATATACTTTATTTATATACCATTAATAATTCTATATTATTAAAATATATATTAATAATGTCAAGTTTAAACTTACCGTAACATCAACGAGTTTTTCATAAAATATTAATAACTAAATAATATTTAAATATTTAAAATAAATAATATTTGAGTTGTTATAATAATGTTAAATATAGGGGATACATGTATTATAAATTATTTTAAGATCGTTGATAGCAGAAATAATAGAAATGGCTCAAGCTGCCACTTTGGTCCACCGTAAATTATATAAATAATAATGTAATAAAGTTAATATTAATTATTTAAAATTTAATTCGACTATTTTAAAATATTTAGTTAAATTTATAGTTATAAAATTTATTTATTCATAAAACATATGTATTCAAATTAATTAAAATAACTGATTTTTTATTATATGTTTTATTTAAAAAATAACTTTTATATATATATCTCAAGTATTATATCAATTATCAGAAGCAGGCAGAAGCAACAACAGCAAATCCTTAGGGATTAGTTTATGATATATTAAGAAGTGTATTATCTTTATGATAAAAACAATTCTTATATCATAAACACTTGAACGTGTAGATTACGATTTACACGTTCCGGATTAATAATAATCATTATTATTAATCCTAAACTTTTAAAATGATTATAACTTTTAATTTATCTATTATCTTTACTTAAAGTAAAATCGAAATGTCATAAATTATGAATGTGAATCAAGTTGCCTTTGACATACGTGTTGAGTTATCATAAATTTACAATTAACAATTTAATCTACAAATCTATGGATATTATCATAGAATATGGCTATTATTTTAACCAATCTGATTATTATAATATAATTAGAGTGCCCTAGATATAATAGTGTTATCAAAGCCCAATATACAAGGTCGCCTATTTTAATCATATTTAAATTGTAATATGTCACTTCACCCAACCAATAGGAAACATTGGTATTTCATTATATTATATATATAAAATATGTTAATGTATCTGGTAAAAAATAAACCAGATAAAAATTAATTTAAAACAATATTATGTTATGTATTTATTACAATAGAAATATCATACCTATATATATATACGTTTACTAGTAATATTCATATTATTCAGAATTAGTTTCATTATTAATTTAGTAAACAGTTAATAGGCGCATTTCTTGTTATTTATAATAAATTATATTTTTCATAATTATATTATCCATAACAAAATAAACTTAAAATTAAAAAAAACTAAAATATGACTTATATTATGGAAGTTAATAGGCTTTCTAATTATACTAATTATATTACAATGGCATCACTATATAAATATTATTCTCGTAACTATTAGTTAATAATAATTTAAAAAAAGCACGATCTAATATTTCACAAATTATATTTATACCTACTTATGCACACAAGTATGTAAATATATGATTATATATGATTATATGATTATATTTATATAAATATAAATGTAACTTATTAAATAATATTAAATTAAATAATATTAAATTAAATTAAAATATTTATAATATAATAGGTTATTCTAAGTAGGGGAAAGTAACCGAATACGTATAGTGCACGAATACGGACACCATCGGTATATAAGAAAGCATAAATCCTACAAAAAAATGTTTAATGAATAAAATATTCATAATTATATAAATAGATTAAATAAAGATTTTAATTTTTTTAATTATTCAACATAGTGCTAATATATCCAATAAACTGATTTTTTTAGTATGTTTTTAAATTTATGAATAAAAGTGTCAACTTAAAACCTTCTCAAGAATATAAAAATGTATCGATATAAAACTAACAATATATTATTAAAAACTAAAGCAGTCTAAACATTATATAAAAAATTTCTATATTTGTTATAAAATATATTTATTTGATAAGCATATATCTAGAGGTTATATAAGTCCCTAATACGGACACCCTATATTAGGGACCGCGGAACCGGGGGTCAGAGAATCACGACCCCACCACTTCAAATACTGGGGGGGGGGCTCAGAATATCTGTAGAAGAAATCTAAACAAGATCTACGCAAGATCATGTAGAAGAAATTAATGAATCGCCTAAAGAAGCAAGTACTCTAATAGAATCAATAGAATCGAAAAAATGTTTCGAATCTCATTCGAAGGTTTCGAATAGTAAATAAATACATTTCGAAGGTTTCAAATTGTATTATTTGTATTAAATTAAGTATTCAAAGTTTTCAAATAGTAAAATTATTCATATCGAAGGTTTCAAATAGTAAATTAATACACTTCGAAGGTTTCAAATTGTATTATTTTTATTAAAATAAGTATTTGAACTTTTCAAATAGTTAAATTATTCATTTCTAAGGTTTAAAATAGTAAATAATTATATTTCTAAGGTTTTAAATAGTATTATTTGTATTAAATTAGATATTCAAAGTTTTCAAATAGTTAAATTAATAATTTCATTTTGATATTCGAATTTTTCGAATAATAAGATTTAGATATTCGCTATTTTCGAATATCTGTCAAATTAAATAATTTACTATTTGAAAGAAGCGAATATTCAAATATTCTATTCGATATTCAAAACCGTTGTCAACACTAGTATCTAGCTTATACTTATATGTTCATCTGTATCTAGCTATTTACTTATATGTTCATCTGTATCTATCTATTTAAATATATATTCATATGTATCTAGCTATTTACTTATATATTCATATGTATCTATAGATATAGCTATTTACTTATATGTTCATCTGTATCTAGCTTAGTACTTATATGTTCATCTGTATCTAGCTTAGTACTTATATATTCATATCTATCTAGCTATTTACTTATATGTTCATCTGTATCTAGCTTAGTACTTAAATGTTCATCTGTATCTAGCTATTTACTTATATGTTCATCTGTATCTAGCTATTTATTTATATATGCATATGTATCTAGCTTAGTACTTATATATTCATATGTATCTAGCTATTTACTTATATAATCATATATATCTAGCTATTTAATTATATATTCATCTGTATCTAGCTATTTACTTATATATGCATATGTATCTAGCTTAGTACTTATATGTTCATCTGTATCTAGCTTAGTACTTATATATTCATCTATATCTAGCTATTTACTTATATGTTCATCTGTATCTAGCTATTTACTTATATATTCATATGTATTTAGCTATTTACTTATATGTTCATCTATATCTAGCTTAGTACTTATATATTCATATGTATCTAGCTATTTACTTATATAATCATATATATCTAGCTATTTAATTATATATTCATCTGTATCTAGCTATTTACTTATATGTTCATCTGTATCTAGCTATTTACTTATATATGCATATGTATCTAGCTTAGTACTTATATATTCATATGTATCTAGCTATTTACTTATATATGCATATATATCTAGCTATTTAATTATATATTCATCTGTATCTAGCTATTTACTTACATGTTCATCTGTATTTAGCTATTTACTTATATATGCATATGTATCTAGCTTAGTACTTGTATGTTCATCTATATCTAGCTTAGTACTTATATATTCATATGTATCTAGATATTTACTTATATATGCATATATATCTAGCTATTTAATTATATATTCATCTGTATCTAGCTATTTACTTATATGTTCATCTGTATTTAGCTATTTACATATATATGCATATGTATCTAGCTTAGTACTTATATGTTCATCTGTATCAAGCCATTTACTTATATGTTAATCTGTATCTAGCTATTTATTTATATATTAATATGTATCTAGCTTAGTACTTATATTTTCATCTGTATCTAGCTATTTACTTATATATGCATATGTATCTAGCTTAGTACTTATATGTTCATCTGTATCTAGCCATTTACTTATATGTTAATCTGTATCTAGCTATTTACTTATATGTTCATTTGTATCTAGCTATTTATTTATATATTAATATGTATCTAGCTTAGTACTTATATATTCATCTATATCTAGCTATTTACTTATATATTCATCTGTATCTAGCTTAGTACTTAAATGTTAATCTGTATCTAGCTATTTACTTATATGTTCATCTGTATCTAGCTATTTATTTATATATTAATATGTATCTAGCTTAGTACTTATATTTTCATATGTATCTAGCTTAGTACTTAAATGTTCATATGTATCTAGCTATTTACTTATATGTTCATCTGTATCTATCTATTTAAATATATATTCATATGTATCTAGCTATTTATTTATATATTCATATGTATTTAGCTATTTACTTATATATTCATCTGTATCTACCCAAGTAACCAAAATGATGAAATGTACATGTACAATACAGTTACTTTAAAATAGTACTGGAAACGGTCTTTTGTTAAGTTTCTGAAATAGTTATTTGGTACATGTACATATAAAGTTTGTTGTACTATTGAGTGTAACATGTACATATAAAGTTTTTTGTACTATAGATTGTAACATGTACATATAAAGTTTGTTGTACTATAGATTGTAGCCTGTACATATAAAGTTTGTTGTACTATTGATTGTAACCTGTACATATAAAGTGTTTTGTACTATTGATTGTAACCATTACATGTATATATATATATTATTGGGACATTGTTGGCAAAGATGAGCAGAACTGATCAGCGAAGTGCTTCTGTGGGAACCACTACATGGGCAACGAAAACCTGGATGGCCGGATAATAAATTCACTGCACAACTTAGAGACAACAGTGGATACACTTCAGATGAACTGAAGACGGTGATGGGAGACAGAGATGTATGGAGAAAATATATTATGCTAATCCGATCAAGCTCGACCTTATTTTTAGAAATAAAAGTTATTTATAACATAAGTATATTACAAAAGATAAAATTACCTTTTGTATTAACTTATGCTTATACATATATATGAATAATAAAAAGGCATTTTAAATATTATATTTATTAGATTGAATTGTAATTTTTATTAGATCTCTCAAATTTTATTTTCATTTCTTTTAAAATAATCGATATTAATGGAGATGTAGAATATAATGTTGAATTGATATCTAAAATAATAATTTAATTATTAATATATAGAGAGGAAAGTATGAAGATTTTGTATATATAAATTATATTAATATTATTAATAATTAAATGCATTACTTATGTCAAATTCATCAATATTATGTCAATAAATATTGGACTAGGCTATGTGGAGAAATCAGATTATTGCCTAGAAAATATTACCTAGATATAAAAATAATCTAATAATATAAAATTATCGACTAAGCGAAGTGTTGACCAAGCAAGCTTTAACTGTATATATATATATATATATATATATATATATATGGTAATAATAATCTTAGTTTCATCTACATAGATATTTATTCAGTGGTTATTTATATATATATATATATATATATATATATATATATATATATATATATATATATATATATATTTGTATAGTTATTTATATATATCTGCCTCATGGAAGATAAAGGAGGTCATGTTATTATATATTAAATGATGCTAACCGTTTAAAAGTAAATTGAGTCTTGGAAATGTTGATCTAAAGGAAGATTTACCCTGATCACCTCCCCCCGCAACATTAAAATTCATCCATATTTCTGGAGAGGCAATTTTTATAAAGAACACCCTTGTTAATTCTTTTGAAGATATAAAGTTTCTTTTTAAAAATATGTTTTTCTGAAATTAATTAATAGATTAGAATAACATAAAAATATTATTAAGTATATAAATTGGTATTGATATTTGTATGACAAAACTCCAGGGAAGATTAGTGAAGCCAAAGCCTTATATAATATTTATCAATCCTGCAATAATATAAATTAATTGTGTACTGCATAAAATGCAATAATTAAATTAATTTAAATTATTGATTCAATATATAATTTTTTAATAAATTATTTTAATATTACAAAATTTAAATAACATATAACTATGTAAATATATATATATATATATATATATATTTATTTATTTTATATGCATACTAAATACTCTTATAATAATCTTATATAATATAAAAAACTAACAAATTTCTCATAATGTACTTTATCTTCTAGTTTTTCTTCAAATTCTTCAATTTGTTTTCTATTTTTACAATAGAATTGACTCAAATCATTTTCATTTAATGCATCAATTTTAATATTTATTTTTGCAATTTCTAAAGTATTTTCTGAAAATAAAAATATAGTAAATTGTATATATATACATGGTATATATACATGGTATATATTATTGATGGGACTGAATTATTTCATTTGGTTTCTTAAGACTATTGTACAAAATATGGATAGGCTTAATTATTTTAATTAATTTTATAAAAAAAACATGTGTTTGAATAGTTATTTATAAATATCACGATTTAATAATTATAATAATACATAACTATTGAGGTTTTTTGCTTCCCCTTAAACGTATATAAACATATATATATTTTAACATATTTGCTAGTATCACAAACTTTTATGGATATCATATATTTGGTGCAACATTTTCATAATTTCTCCATTTGTAGGTTCCACGTTGGGAGGTATCCAAGTCGGTGGTGTATTATAAGATTGAGGTATATTGTAAGAGGGAGTTTGGATATTGTAAGAGGGTTGCGGAGTTGATATATTGTAAGTGGGTTGTAGATTTTGATTATTGTAAGTGGGTGGTTGAGAAGAAACTGACATAATATTGTTATTGTAAGAGGGTCGTGGTGGTGTTTCAATATTAGTGAGATTATGGTAGGTCTTACTACTCTTTGTAGGAAATGTTGGTAAATCTAGTCTTGCTTGTTTTGATACTGTAAACAAATAAATAATAAATAGTTTAATATAATTATGTGTTGATATAATAATAATGTTATTATAATTTTGCTTTGATATAATATTAAAATAATACCTCTATTAACTGTTCCATCCTCATTTTCAGAATTTATTAATAGAGAATTGACATGAGATTTGGCTTCTATCAAGCTTTCTGAAAAAATAATAATAATTATATCAGCTAATAAATTATTTATATATAAATATGTTATTGTAATAAATATGTTTTTTCGTTACTATATATAGTAACTTAATACTATTAATTTGATTATATAATGATAATTAATATTGTCGTATACTTATACATATTACTAAACAAATATGATGGATACAACACTTAATATGATAAAGTAAAATAAAAACCTTTTGTCGCTAAAATTCTGACGACATCGTTATTTGTCCATGTCAAGGAAAATATCCCCTTTTCCAAAGATTGATGATATGCGGATTCAATTGGTAATAATATATTGTACCATATCTTTATATACATATATATATATCAAATATAATTATTTTATTAGTGATTATATGTATACATTTGTTATAACAATTATCATAACAATATTATAAATATTCATGCTTATTAAATATTTTAAAATAAATTAATAATTAGTAATAATTAAAAAATAAATTATACCTTATTATCTTCTCTGCATACCTCATCTTGAAGCCAAGTTTTTAAAATGACATAACTCAAAGGTTATTTAAAAAGATTATTTACCAATTTCTTCGATTCAATGATATAATAACTCATCCTAAAAATATATAAATTTAATTTTAGTAGGAATTAATATTAATTATTATTAAATGTTATTACCATAATGTTGTTATATATAATTGATAGAGCTACTGTCAATAACTTTTAAAATACTATTATTACTTGTGATATATAAGAAGGAAACAAATTTACTTTTGAAATTTATTTGTGAATAAATCTGATATTTTGAGGAACTCGTAAAATAAATAATATTATTCAGTAACATTAAATGAAATAATATAAAAATAAAATTAATTAACACAATCGTTTACAAAGATATATATATATATATATAAATACAAAACTACATGTTTATGTATAATCGAAAATTAAATACACAGTATAAATAATAGAATATTATAATACTAATGATATATTAGAATAAATGTTGAATTGCTTGTATAATAATTTCTCCGTTATCATATATTGTATTACAATCAATGATAATCGCACGTTTAATAAGATTATCTCTAGATATACATTTAGAAATATATGGTGATGCAGAATAAATACCGACATTATTGGAATCACATGGGTAATTATACAATGATGTGATATTATATATTTTACATAATGGTTTATGTCCGTTATCTAAAATTTTACATGCTTGATTTTCAGATATTAAATACGAATTTCCAATACAAATTTTATTTAAATTAATTTTTGAAATGAGCGGGATATATTTTCTTTCCTCTATACGGTTAACCAATTGCCTCAAAGGTAAAAACCCACTCTTAATTAAATTCTTCATCATTCCTAGATAATTTTCAAATTTGAAAGATGAACAATAATCAAGATTTTTGTATTTCAGACGATCATCAGCAATATGAGATAGCATATGTACATTGTAAATAGAAAAAAAATTTCCATATATAGTTTCACAGTCATTAATGAAAAAGTGTAATACATTTTTCGCATAGAGTATTTTTTCTGTGGTACTATTAGAATTTAATAAAATTAACAGAGAAAAACTTAAACATAAAAAATTATTATAATATTTAATAGGTAACAGATCTTTCAAAATAATATGCCCGATGTATAGTAAAAATAGACGAAATTCTGTAGCTTTCCAATACGATACATGGTCAATTTTACGAGGTCTCCGTGCAAAAATATTTCCAGGGATAGATCTTATTAATAGCTCAATGCGACTATTCATTTCTCGAATGTTAGTAATTCTGTAGATTCTATGGTTAAATACTGAATCTTTTCCTAGCCATATGTGTAGCAATCTCTTCATCACACCCAAACAGACAGCATGCATATAATCTATACTAAAACTATATACCATATCAATATCTAATTTCAAAAATTCTGAATAATTTAAATGATGCTCTTCATTACTTTGTGAGCGAAATGAATTATTAGTTCGTAAGCTAGCATCAAGTTCTGGAAAAATCACTCTTCCTTCTCTATATTCCCCTTTTTGTTCACAACGATCACATGCATAGTATCCTGAATGACCCTTGACACATTTGACCATTGATCTTGCAGGTGCGTCACAAACTATACAATCAGTTTTGATCCTTATATGTTTTCCTTTATAATGTATCCCATTCTCTTCTAGCGACTTTATTTATAATATAGTTTCTCTTAAAAATAAAGTTCCATTAGGTTTTGTAATATCTACACCATGTGTAATAGCTACTGGATATACTGTCTCTGGATATATATTACTACAAAGCAATATCGGCCAACATGAAGATTTAGATGATTTAAAGAAAGGAATACCATCAATATTTAAAGTTAAATATATAATATCCTTATCAAAATCTTGATAATTTGTTTTAAGATTTTGAATAATTTGGTTTTCCACTCCAAAATTATAATAGTCTACGTCGGATATATTTTGAATAACAATATTTCTAGGAGTATTTAAAAGAGTGCGAGAGCTTAATGGAAGATCGGCACCGATATCAAATCTTTTGAATAATTTCAGCATCGCGTTAATCTGGGTAGCATTCATCGACGTTTTCATTGCTGCTTTCTTAAATTCATCTTTGAAGATTCCATGATCATGATCTTCGTTTATCATTTGTCGTTCATTATCGGATTCATTTTCTGGTTCCGACTCTTGATTAATTGGTTCAGCTATTTGAATATTTTATATTATTTTTTCTCATTTTTAAATATTATATTTACCTTCAATAAATTCATTTTCATTACTTTCTATATTATGTTCGTACACATTCTCATTGATGTTAACGTGATCGGTAGATGATTCATTACTCTGATTATAGTGTTGATGATTTTCCGGTATATTCCTTAATGAACGTTTTGACGACATATATGCACGATGGTATGCTCTTTTATTAGGAGTAGACATTTCTAAAAAAAAATCTAATTATATGTATAATATATTCACACTATATAGCTCTAATTTATGCTCAATAATAATATATTTAATTTATGACAATTTTACTAATAGTTTTAAGTTGAGTACATAATTAAGTAAATAAGGACATATGTAAGTATATAAATATATATATATATATATATATATATATATATATATATATATATATATACACAATATAATGAACATATATGTATTTATATAATATATACATATATTTGGTTCATACCAAGTGTATAAGTATACGGTTTTAAATATTATTAGGTGAATTAAAGAATATTATGAAATTAAATCGTTAAATGCTATTGTTTTCAATCTGTAGCTAGGTGATGAAAATATGAATAGTGACATCCCTAATTTAATAATAATATGGGCATATTAAATATTATATTTACTTGATAATTATTTAAAATATTATATTATAGATGTATTTAAATATTAAATTACAAAAATTATATGCTTAATATTAAATAATATTTAACTAAAATTAATTAATGATATATTACGGTATTTACATGATATTTATTATATATTTAATATAAGTTTGATATTTTCAAAATTATTTTAGTTTTAATATAAATAATATTTATTTTAACGAATGCTCGAAATACTTATAAACTTATTTACACAAATTGTAATATGTATAATTATATTATAACTGTGTTATAATACATATCGTAATCATAATTATATCAAATGCTATTTGAAATAGTCATATGTGACGATTTTCAAGTACTTCACATTAAATGAATACAATTATTGTTGTAACAATTATAATAAATAACGGGTCCCATTTATAATATACTTCCAATATACCTATATTATAAACAACTCAGAATACATTATAATAGTGTGTTATTTATAATTAAAATGGCTAATTTATTAATTAAATACATAAATATATCAATTGAAAGAAAATGTAATTTATAATTCATAATTATTTATATAATTATTAGAATAATATAATATATGTATTATTTACCTAGATTATAAGTTATAATGTATAACTATATAGATTTTAACTTATCTAAGTAATTTGAGTAAAGTATATTCAATATCACCATTTTATAATAATAAATAACATTTTATTTAGTTAAATATAATATTCTATAAATTATAAATTCATTGGTTTTTTACTTATACTAATAAGTATATAATATTAGTTTACTACATTTAAACATACTAACATTATTTATACATAATTATATTTAGTGTATTAAATATTTTATAATAAATCCATATTGTATAGCTTTCACTTATTAACAAAATCTATTATAATTTATAATGTTACTGTCATTATAACTATTAATGATATATACAAAATTGCAATATTATTTTGCATCATATTTGATGATATACTTTCTTTGGATTAATAAAAGATAACACGCTTAGTTTATATTATGAAAATTAATATTTTATACTGAAAATTCTACTATTTATAAATAATTAATTACATTAATATATATTATCACACTTCGCACGAGATCACTCCCCAATCATGCATCATATTTGATTATTCGCTAAATTAGACACGCCAAATTAATTTCAGAAGTAATATAAACACTAATAAATTTAATTGTAAATGATATTAATGTGATATATTCAAAATTACCTTATACATTATTGTAAAGTATAAAATTATTAAATTATAAAATATGAATTTAAATAAACTAAACTAAACGTGTATCGCTTTATAACCTCTATAGTAGAAATATCACCTAATAAGATGCACTATAATCTCAATAGTTGTTATATATATCACGAATATTATTAACGGATGTTAAATTATATATTATAATAGCTTAAGAAGTAATTTAAACTCTAATAAAATTAATGATACAATGAAAAATAAGCATATAAATTAGTGTAAAATATTAATTTATATAATATAAACTACACGTGTTATTACTTCACAACTTATAAAGAATACGTATCATCAGTAAGTGATCGATGATAAGAATATAACATGAAGTGAAAGTACGATATGATAGTATGATTTGCTAGAAGGTGACAGTATAATGGAACATGACTGTACGTTATGGTGTAACATGATAGTAGTGTGCTGAAAGTATGATATGATGTAACGTGTCAGTATAGTGTGCTGAAAGTATGATATGATATAACGTGCCCGTATATTGTGCTGAAAGTATAATATGATGTAACGTGACTGTACGTTGTGATGAAAGGTGATAGTAAGATATGATGTAACGTGACATAATAGTGTACTGAAAGTAAGATATGATTTAACGTGACTGTACGTTGTGTTGAAAGGTTATAGTATGATATGATGTAACGTGACATAATAGTGTACTGAAAGTAAGATATGATGTAACGTGACTGTACGTTGTGTTGAAAGGTGATTGTAAGATATGATGTAACGTGAATGTATAGTGAGCTGAAAGTAAGATATGATGTAATGTGACTGTACGTTGTGTTGAAAGGTGATTGTAAGATATGATGTAACGTGAATGTATAGTGAGCTGAAAGTAAGATATGATGTAATGTGACTGTACTTTGTGCTGAAAGGTGATAGTAAGATATGATGTAACTGGAATGTATAGTGAGCTGAAAGTATGATATTATGTAACGTGACTGTACTTTGTGATGAAAGGTGATAGTAAGATATGATGTAACGTGACATAATAGTGTACTGAAAGTAAGATATGATTTAACGTGACTGTACTTTGTGATGAAAGGTGATAGTAAGATATGATGTAACGTGACATAATAGTGTACTGAAAGTAAGATATGATGTAACGTGACTGTACGTTGTGTTGAAAGGTTATAGTATGATATGATGTAACGTGACATAATAGTGTACTGAAAGTAAGATATGATGTAACGTGACTGTACGTTGTGTTGAAAGGTGATTGTAAGATATGATGTAACGTGAATGTATAGTGAGCTGAAAGTAAGATATGATTTAACGTGACTGTACTTTGTGATGAAAGGTGATAGTAAGATATGATGTAACGTGACATAATAGTGTACTGAAAGTAAGATATGATTTAACGTGACTGTACGTTGTGTTGAAAGGTTATAGTATGATATGATGTAAAGTGACTTTACGTTGTGTTGAAAGGTGATAGTAATATATGATGTAACGTGACTGTACGTTATGATATAACATGACAGTAATGTGATGAAAGTATGATATGATGTAACGTGACTGTACGTTATACTGGAAAGCTACAGTGAGATATGATGTAACGTGACAGTATAATATTAGTATATTTGTATTTTATGTACGTCTACTTTTTCATTTGCGCGCAATTATGCGCTATTTATTTTTAATTTGTTTACATGCAATTATATACTTATCAACAAGTGAAATTATTTATATCATAATACTCAATATTTTGTTCAATACATAACATAATTTTTGTAAACAGTATGCATATTAAATTAAAAAATATATATAATATAGTATCAAATTTAATGTTATAATATTATTAGTATATCTATAATTATTATAGCTAATATAAGATTATATGTGTACATTTTAAATTGACTTTGATTATAAATTTAAATTCAATTTATATAGTAATTTAATATTATAAATTTATATTACATTGTGAAAATGATTGTCATGATATTTGAATGCGATTGTAATAATATGATTACACATATATTATGCACTGTTGTAGTAGATTTATGTTGTATGTATATTTATAATAAAGTCTATATTTAATAAATAAAATAATATTAATCTTCATTATAATAATGATTATTATAATTAATAATTATTAAATTATTATTTATAATAATTATAATAATATAATGATTATATAATTAATAATTAAATTATTATATTAAATATATATATATATATATATATATATATAATGACGATTAATTATTAATATTATCAATATTAATTTAATATTATTTTTATTAATAAATATAAACTTTATTATATTATTCATACATTGTTACAATATTTGTATGATTATTATCATAATGATAAAATATAAAGTTACTAATAAAATGAATAATATATTATATGTATAATCGTATTAAAATAGCATTACAATTGCATTCAAATATCATGATGATATAATTATTATAATAATAGGAATTTATATATTTAAATTTACTATAGGAATTTATATATTTAAATTTACTATAGGAATTTATATATTTAAATTTACTATTAACTTTAAATTTATAATAAAATTAACAGTAAATCATAGTAACTTTTAAATTTACTCATATAATCTCATATTTAATATGATATTATGATAATAATTATCTAATAATTATGATAATATTAATTTTATATTATCTATAATATAGTTATTATAAAAATATTATATTAAATATAATATAATCCAAAATATCAGGATGGCCCAAAATATTATACGAAAAAATATATGAATTTGTGGTTACATCTGTACTATTGTAAGTAATCACAAATAATTATAAATGGTTACACTAAATACCATTCTGGTTGCTTGGGTAGCTATTTACTTATATGTTGATATGTATCTAGCTAATTACTTATATGTTGATATGTATCTAGCTATTTACTTATATGTTCATCTATATCTAGCTTAGTACTTATATATTCATATGTATCTAGCAGTTTACTTATATAATCATATATATCTAGCTATTTAATTATATATTCATCTGTATCTAGCTATTTACTTATATATGCATATGTATCTAGCTTAGTACTTATATGTTCATCTGTATCTAGCTTAGTACTTATATGTTCATCTGTATTTAACTATTTACTTATATATTCATCTGTATCTAGCTATTTACTTATATGTTGATATGTATCTAGCTATTTACTTATATGTTGATATGTATCTAGCTATTTACTTATATGTTCATCTATATCTAGCTTAGTACTTATATATTCATATGTATCTAGCAGTTTACTTATATAATCATATATATCTAGCTATTTAATTATATATTCATCTGTATCTAGCTATTTACTTATATATGCATATGTATCTAGCTTAGTACTTATATGTTCATCTATATCTAGTTTAGTACTTATATATGCATATGTATCTAGCTATTTAATTATATATTCATCTGTATCTAGCTATTTACTTATATGTTCATCTGTATCTAGCTATTTACTTATATATGCATATGTATCTAGCTTAGTACTTATATATGCATATGTATCTAGCTTAGTACTTATATGTTCATCTATATCTAGTTTAGTACTTATATATGCATATGTATCTAGCTATTTAATTATATATTAATATTTATCTAGCTATTTACTTATATATGCATATATATCTAGCTATTTAATTATATATTCATCTGTATCTAGCCAATCACTTATATGTTCATCTGTATTTAGCTATTTACTTATATATGCATATGTATCTAGCTTAGTACTTATATGTTCATCTGTATCTAGCCATTTACTTATATGTTCATCTGTATTTAGCTATTTACTTATATATGCATATGTATCTAGCTTAGTACTTATATGTTCATCTATATCTAGCTTAGTAATTATATATTCATATTTATCTAGCTATTTAATTATATATTCATCTGTATCTAGCCATTTACTTATATGTTAATCTGTATCTAGCTATTTACTTATATATTAATATGTATCTAGCTTAGTACATATATGTTCATATGTATTTAGCTATTTACTTATATATTTATATATATCTAGCTTAGTGCTTATATTTTCATCTGTATCTAGCTTAGTACTTATATATTCATGTGTACCTAGCTATTTACTTATATATTCATATGGTTCTAGCTTAGTACTTATATATTCATCTGTATCTAGCTATTTACTTATATATTCATCTGTATCTAGCTTAGTACTTATATGTTTATCTATATCTAGCTATTTACTTATATGTTTATCTATATCAAGCTATTTACTTATATATTTTCTAATAATTATATGTCTTACAGATGTGTGCGCAACTAAATATGGTGAATCACCCCCAAATGGATTAAAGCTAAAAGAAATGAAGAAGGCATCCGATCGTTCAAATAAATACATATATATATATAAATCTATTTTTACTTTTTATATATATGTATATAAATATAGATGGAATATGGTTACCAATGGGTTGCAATATTTCTGATATGCACTAGTTGCAAGATGAGTTGCTGTATTCCTATTTAGAACTAGTTCCAAATGGGTGTAATAATTCTGATATGCACTAGTTGCAAGATGAGTTGCTGTATTTCTATTTAGAACTAGTGCCAATAATAAGTAACGGAAACTCCACTAATTACATATTTTGACAACTAGTGCATTATACAGTTGCCGCACTAGGTGTGGCAACTATTTTTGGTTCCTTGGGAGGTTATTCTAAGTAGGGTAAAGTAACCGAATACGTATAGTGCACGAATACGGACACTATCGGTATATCAGAAAGCATAAATCCTACACAAAAATGTTAATGAATAAAATATTCATAATTGTATACATAGATTAAATAAAGATTTTAATTTTTTTAATTATTCAACATAGTACTGATATATCCAATAAACTGATTTTTTTAGTATGTTTTTAAATGTATGAATAAAAGTGTCAACTTAAAACCTTCTCAAGAATATAAAAATGTATCGATATAAAACTAAGAATATATTATTAAAAAATAAAGCATTCTAAACATTATATACATAATTTCTATATTTGTTATAAAATATAATTATTTTATAAGCATATATCTAGAGGTCATATATAAGTCCGTAATACGGACACCCTATATTAGGGACAGCGGAACCGGGGGTCAGAGAATCACACCCCACCACTTCAAATACTGGGGGGGGGGCTCAGAATATCTGTGGACCCCCCCAATTCTAGCTTATATTATAGTTTACTTTAATTTTGCATGGTATAAAATATATTAAAATATGATTAATTCTGCTATTAATAATTGTCTTTGTAAGAATACAAAGGTATTAGTAAATAGTAACTAGACATATGTAAATTGAAATTAAAATTGCATCTTACAAAAAATCTGTATTTATTTATCATGTAGAAGAAATTAATGAATCGCCTAAAGAAGCAAGTACTCCAATAGAAGAAAACAATGTATCTAATAAATGTTTAAGTTCTGCTGATTTATGCATAGCCATTTCATCTTCACACCCATACTAACCTTCAGCAGATTCGTGTTTATATACATAATGTAACAAATAATGAACAATTATTAAAATTGCAAGATTCATGGTATAACACATGGCTATGCATACATAAACCATGGTTACATTATGATATAAATCGTACAGCAGTGGTATGCTTCGCTTGTTCAAAATATCAAAATAATAACACAATGCAACAATTTAAAACTAAAGATAATTATTTTATTACCAAATGCTTTACAAATTGGAAGAAAGCTATAGAAAGATTTATAAATCACCAACATACTGATTACCATATTCATTTTACCTATCTATAATCTATCTGCCATGTAGTGTCTTTATTATGTGATCAATCAGGTGAAAATAATAAATCAAATCGAATTTTTTTGAGAGATATATTTTCTAATCTTATGTATTTAGCTAAATATTGCTATATTGGGAAGTAAAGAAAACGATGGAAATTGTATAAAGTTAATGGAACTTAGATCAAATGAAATACCCGAGTTAAAAAGCATTCTATTTGAATATGCTGATCCTTCTATAAGACAACGACATATGTTAAGTAGAGATATTCAAAATTAAATATTACAAATGTATTCTAATACTGTTACACGATATATATTACATTTATGTATGTCTGACAAGGCCATAGTTGGTATTATGGTAGATGGGACTCAATATATTTCTGGAAAGGAGCAAGAGTCCATTATAATTAGACTCATTGATAATTATTTACAACCCGTAGAGTTAATTTTTGGATTGTATGAAATACGCTGCACGCTGATTGGTTATATGGTGTCCATATTAATACATCTAGAGTGTCCGTATTAGGTACTTATATATGACCTCTAGATATATGCTTATAACTTAATGAATATTTTATAATAAATATAGAAATTATATATATAATTTTAGAATGCTTTATTTTTTTAATAATATAGTGTTATATTTTATATCGATACATTTGTTTATTCTTGAGAGGGTTTTAAGTTGAAATTTTTTTTCCTAAATTTAAAAACGTAATAAAAAAATCAGTTCATTGGGTATATCAGCAATATTTTGAATAAAAAAATAAAAATAGTTTTTTAGACTATTTATATAATTATGAATATTTTATTCATTACAATTTTTTTTAGGATTTCTTATTTCTGAGATACCGTGAGTGTCCGTATTCGGGCACTGTCCGTATTCGGTTACTTTCCCCTACTAACTATACTACAAATAAAATTATATATTTAAAATACACCATATCAACATTCCTCGTAATTTTGTGTATTTTAATTGAATATATCATACTATTGTATTGATATTTATAATATAAATCCATTGATATAGATAGAAGTCACTTTAATCTATTTCGACTAAAAGCCTACTGTTTTAATATTTGACATATATAATATGACTAATATCCAATCAAAATCACTAATGCCATTTTGTTAATTTATTGATAAAAGTGCCTTGCATTGCGTGCGTCAATTGATTATCCACTTTCTTTATATCGATGGTCATATCCTTCGGTTTTCTTTTATAATTTCTCACCATCTATTAAAATATAAATATATTATTGAAAATTTAAATAACAAAATTAAATGATTAACACATTTGTATACACTAATTGATAAGTATGTTAATTAAGTATTAATAGCATTAATTTGTAAGGATGGGTTACATAAGTAATAGTCATAATTAATATTTACACCCTATAATATATTAAGTATACTATATTTAAATTATTTAAAATAATTATTTAAAATAATTACTTAATTATTTATATAAATATTTAGTTAAATATTTAATAAATTAGGTTATTATTATTTAAATAATTAATTAAATAATTTATAAAATATTTGGCATGAAAAACGGGGAAGCTTGTAAGAATCATATGGTCAAGCTGGCCCGTGTTAATGTATCCAACCTGACCCACATCATTATCAATATATAATCCGTATATAAAATTATGCTAATATTATGCCTAATTCGTGAATTTGAATTTTTGAATTTTGAATTTTATAATTTATCGTATATTAAATATACTTTATTTATATACCATTAATAATTCTATGTTATTAAAATATATATTAATAATGTCAAGTTTAAACTTACCGTAAAATCAACGAGTTTTTCATAACATATTAATAACTAAATAATATTTAAATATTAAAAATAAATAATATTTGAGTTGTTATAATAATGTTAAATATAGGTGGAGATACATGTATTATAAATTATTTTAAGATCGTTGATAGCAGAAATAATAGAAATGGATCAAGCTGCCACTTTGGTCCACCGTAAATTATATAAATAATAATGTAATAAAGTTAATATTAATTATTTAAAATTTAATTCGACTATTTTAAAATATTTACTTAAATTTATAGTTATAATATTTATTTATTCATAAAACATATGTATTCAAATTAATTAAAATAACTGATGTTTTATATAATATGTTTTATTTAAAAAATAAATTTTATATATATCTCAAGTATTATATAAATTATCAGTAACAGCAGCAACGTCAGCAAATCCTTAGGGATTAGTTTATGATATATTAAGAAGTGTATTATCTTTATGATAAAAGCAATTCTTATATCATAAACACTTGAATGTGTAGATTACGATTTACACGTTCCGGATTAATAATAATTATTATTATTAATCCTAAACTTTTAAAATGATTATAACTTTTAATTTATCTACTATCTTTACCTAAAGTAAAATCGAAATGTCGTACATTATGAATATGAATCAAGATGCCTTTGACATACGTGTTGAGTTATCATAAATTTACAATTAACAATTTAATCTACAAATCTATGGATATTATCATAGAATATGACTATTATTTTAACAAATCTGATTATTATAATATAATTAGAGCGACCTAGATATAATAGTGTTATCAAATCCCAATATAAAATATCGCCTATTTTAATCATATTTAAATTGTAATATGTCACTTCACCCAACCAATAGGAAACATTGGTATTTCATTATATTATATATATAAAATATGTTAATGTATCTGGTAAAAAATAAACCAGATAAAAATTAATTTAAAACAATATTATGTTATGTATTTATTACAATAGAAATATCATACCTATATATATACGTTTACTAGTAATATTCATATTATTCAGAATTAGTTTCATTATTAATTTAGTAAACATTTAATAGGCGCATTTCTTGTTATTTATAATCAATTATATTGTTCATAATAATTATAGGTTTTATTATCCATAACAAAATAAACTTAAAATTAAAAAAAAACTAAAATATGAATTATATTATGGAAGTTAATAGGCTTTCTAATTATACTAATTATATTACAATGGCATCACTATACAAATATTATTCTCGTAGCAATTAGTTAATCATAATTTAAAAAAAAGCACGATATAATATTTCACAAATTATATTTATACCTACTTATGCACACAATTATGTAAATATATGATTATATATGATTATATTTATATAAATATAAATGTAACTTATGTTGTATTCTATTGTTTAATTTAAAAATAATATTAAATTAAATTAAAATATTTATAATATAATAGGTTATTCTAAGTAGGGTAAAGTAACCGAATACGTATAGTGCACGAATACGGACACTATCGGTATATCAGAAAGCATAAATCCTACAAAAAAAATTTAATGAATACAATATTCATAATTATATAAATAGATTAAATAAAGATTTTATTTTTTTGAATTATTCAACATAGTGCTGATATATCCAATAAACTGATTTTTTTAGTATGATTTTAAATGTATGAACAAAAGTGTCAACTTAAAACCTTCTCAAGAATATAAAAATGTATCGATATAAAACTAACAATATATTATTAACAACTAAAGCAGTCTAAACATTATATACATAATTTCTATATTTGTTATAAAATATAATTATTTTATAAGCATATATCTAGAGGTCATATAAGTCCGTAATACGGACACCCTATATTAGGGACCGCGGAACCGTGGGGCGAGTGTAGGCCCTACACTCGCCCCACGCCCTACACTGTAGGGTTGCACCAAGGACATGTCCTTGTCGTCACTTCGATTAATTTAAATTAAATAATAAGTCACGTGACCCAGCATGACCTATATGACCTGATTTTTAAAATAATACAAATATATTTTAAATATTTCAATAAATCTATTTTATTTATTAAATAATATTAATTAGATTATTTCACAAATGTCAGTAATTAACATCATTAAACCACTTATATTTTTAATAAACAAATGGATTACGGAGATACATAATCATTATTAGTATGTATAATTCACTATAAAAACGTATTTTTCATATAATAATTACTATTTCCAAAATAATGTCGTAACTTTAAATGTAATTAGTACGTTATTTAATGATTGTATAGTTAATTATAGTGCAATACAATATACTTGTATACTCCTATGTATATATATCTAATGGATGAAGTCCCTAGATCACACCTTTTATAGACACGAATAGTAATATAGCGCTTGTAATTAAATCAAAAGTTATGGTCACATATGTACAACAAAATATGTACAATATATTAAATATGTATAGATATTATAATATTATAATATAATATTACATTGATATTATGTATGTTTATATTTATTTATAATACTTATTTTTCAATGTATTTCAATCTTAATAATATATTTTCATGATATATATATATATATATTATTAATTAAATTAAATATATATGTTAATAATATCATATATTATTACATTAAAAGTATATTTTCTTCATACATATTAATTTAATTAAATATATATGTTAATAATATCATATATATATTATTCGAACATTACAAATTATAAAATTATTACTATTAATGATTTGTTTTAAATAAATAC
This sequence comes from Osedax fenrisi, assembly GCA_964019155.1. Lineage (NCBI taxonomy): Eukaryota > Metazoa > Annelida > Polychaeta > Sabellida > Siboglinidae > Osedax > Osedax fenrisi. Next base: position 10,888,922 of record OZ025239.1, on the reverse strand, counting down.
ATTATATATATATCATCATATATCATGCAGTTATTATGTTTTATATTTATGTATATTTATTAGATTATGTATAACATATTATATGATACATACATAACATATATATATATATATATATATATATATATATATATATATATATATATATATATATATACATATTCTAAGGAAAGGGTGAATTGATGATGATGAGCTACATTTTTTCTCTACCCTTTAACTTACATAATAAAATACAACTTTAAAACACATTCTACTTTTACGAAATATAAATTTCATTAAATTATTATATTCAAGTACCCATTGCAAAAGTAAAAAAGTAAACATGTGTAGTTTCTCGTCATCAATTCGCCCTTCCCATCGAAATTATTTGTAATCGTAATTATTTCTATTCAAATTATATATTATTATATATATTTAATATCTTTATTCATTATTTGTATCTTTATGTGATATATATATATATATATTCTAACATTACATACTATAAAAATATATTACAAATATTACAAAAAATATATTACAAATATGACATACTATACAAAATCTCATTCGAATAACTATATATATCATATAGTATATGATATATTGGTTAAACTTTATATAATCTATAGAATGTATATTATATTATTGAATGCATATTATATTATTTAATATAACATTGTAATAATTAGAATAATAAACAATAATCAACATTTATTGGCGATCATGCCTATATGCATGCGAACTAGATTTTGTATATATACTATATATATACTATACATACTATAGTATGTAATATTTTTAATATAGTATGTAATGTTAGAATAATATATATCACATAAAGATACAAATAGTGAATAAAGATTTATATATATATATATAATAATATATAATTCAAATAGAAATAATTACGATTACAAATAATTTCGATGGGAAGGGCGAATTGATGACGAGAAACTACACATGTTTACTTTTTTACTTTTGCAATGGGTACTTGAATATAATAATTTAATGAAATTTATATTTCGTAAAAGTAGAATGTGTTTTAAAGTTGTATTTTATTATGTAAGTTAAAGGGTAGAGAAAAAATGTAGCTCATCATCATCAATTCACCCTTTCCTTAGAATATGTATATATATATATATATATATATATATATATATATATATATATATATATATGTTATGTATGTATCATATAATATGTTATACATAATCTAATAAATATACATAAATATAAAACATAATAACTGCATGATATATGATGATATATATATAATGTATTTATTTAAAACAAATCATTAATAGTAATAATTTTATAATTTGTAATGTTCGAATAATATATATATGATATTATTAACATATATATTTAATTAAATTAATATGTATGAAGAAAATATACTTTTAATGTAATAATATATGATATTATTAACATATATATTTAATTTAATTAATAATATATATATATATATATCATGAAAATATATTATTAAGATTGAAATACATTGAAAAATAAGTATTATAAATAAATATAAACATACATAATATCAATGTAATATTATATTATAATATTATAATATCTATACATATTTAATATATTGTACATATTTTGTTGTACATATGTGACCATAACTTTTGATTTAATTTCAAGCGCTATATTACTATTCGTGTCTATAAAAGGTGTGATCTAGGGACTTCATCCATTAGATATATATGCATATATTATATACATAGGAGTATACAAGTATATTGTATTGCACTATAATTAACTATACAATCATTAAATAACGTACTAATTACATTTAAAGTTACGACATTATTTTGGAAATAGTAATTATTATATGAAAAATACGTTTTTATAGTGAATTATATTATACATACTAATAATGGTTATGTATCTCCGTAATCCATTTGTTTATAAAAAATATAAGTGGTTTAATGATGTTAATTACTGACATTTGTGAAATAATCTAATTAATATTATTTAATAAATAAAATAGATTTATTGAAATATTTAAAATATATTTGTAATATTTTAAAAATCAGGTCATATAGGTCATGCTGGGTCACGTGACTTATTATTTAATTTAAATTAATCGAAGTGACGTGCAACCTCGTCCTTGGTGACGATTTATACGCGATAAGGGCGGCCAATCAAAATGAATCAACTTATATTTAAAAACTAGACTGCAGGCAAGGACAAATGTCCTTTGCCTTAAATTGTCAATCACAATATCATATAATAAAATACGAAGATAATTTATGAGTGTAATACTAATTGTGTATATTACACATATGTATAAATTTTTATTATAATTCATATATACAATTACATAGAGATATATTATTGGATTGTAGATACTATATAATATAGTATATTTGTATACACATATGTGGGTTTATACTGTATATAGGGACACATATTATTGGAACCAACGCCGTCATGCTTCACTGCACTCGCTCAACGAGTCGTTGTAATATAGTTATCCTTTATCTATTGAGTTATTTTTATATAAAGTTATATGCTATTTACATTCAGTTATTAGCATATATTTATAGTTTACACTATGTAAACTATAAATCTATGGTGATTAGTGATGCATTTAAATGATTTGTTATAGTAAATGTACAATCAAATATTTGTTAATAAATTTGATTTTTAATAAAATTTAAATAATTACTATCAGAAATTACTCGATTATAATTAGAATATGTTACGTACGAATGAGATCGATATAGTTTTAAAATGTCCATTTAATTTCAAGTAGAATCAATATATTATATATGTATAATAATATAATCCATCGATATGTTATCCGTTATAGTAACTGTACAATAAAGTATTTGTTAATAAATTTGATTTTTAATTAAATTTAAATTATTACTATCAGAAATTACTCGATTATAATTCGAATATGTTACGTACGAATGAGATCGATATAGTTTTGTAATATCCATTTAATTTCAAGTAGAATCAATATATTATATATGTATAATACTATACGTTATACATATGCTATCCGTTATAGTAACTGTACAATCAAATATTTGTTAATAAATTTGATTTTTAATTAAATTTAAATTATTACTATCAGAAATTACTCGATTATAATTCGAATATGTTACGTACGAATGCGATCGATATAGTTTTAGAATGTCCATTTAATTTCAAGTAGAATCAATATATTATATATGTATAATAATATAATCCATCGATATGTTATCCGTTATAGTAACTGTACAATCAAATATTTGTTAATAAATTTGATTTTTAATTAAATTTAAATTATTACTATCAGAAATTACTCGATTATAATTCGAATATGTTACGTACGAATGAGATCGATATAGTTTTAGAATGTCCATTTAATTTCAAGTAGAATCAATATATTATATATGTATAATAATATAATCCATCGATATGTTATCCGTTATAGTAACTGTACAATCAAATATTTGTTAATAAATTTGATTTTTTATTAAATTTTAATTACATTTTTTTAATTTATACTATTAGAAATTATTTTATTCTACTTCATTGTAAATTTTAATTAATTTAAATTTAAATTTAAACTAAATAATTGAACTCTAATTTTAGCGTATGCTTAATAATATTACTTCTACATTATCGTCATGCCTATTTCATGTCTATATTGCTTTAATGAAATTTATGCACATCAATCTGCCATATCGTGCAACACATGTCTCGAGTTCTGCCATATCTCATGTGATACTGGCATATCAGATGAGGCATTTGTCGAGGGAAACATTATCTGGGCATGCCTTGTTTGCAGAACAAATTCTGAAGAAATCAGAGCCTCTCATCTTTCGCCATTGGAACCATTACGAGTTATACAGGAAGATGCTTTAGAAGTAGAAGATACTAGACAACATAATCATATCCCTACTACTTTATCCTATCAAATTATTATTTCCGGAAACCAAAGAAAAGGTGAGCTATTACTGGATAATAGGGGATATTCTTATTCAAAGAAAATTGACAGCAGATATACCACTGTGTATTGGAAATGTACACATAAAAACCATCCGACTCTATGTAAAGCTGGTGTATTTGAATCGGGAACTAGCTATACACCTACACCAATTGGAAATCCACACGTACATATTTGCCAGCCTGATACTACCAAGGCTAACTTTTCTAATATGCGTACACAATTATTTGAGCGAAGTTTGAAAGAAAACTATACGTCGGCATCTGTACTTATTGATGATGCTTTACTAGCAGATGATAGGCTCGTGGCATGTATTCCCAAAAAAAATCTGTTAGTAGATTATATCAATAAGTACAGATCTTCTGGAAGACCCCAAGACGTTACTGGGAATATGTTCCAGATTAATCTAGAACATATACCAAATAATTTTCTGCGTTCGGATATATCAGTGGAGGGTGCCCGTCATATTATCTTTATGACGGACAAGCAAATTGATATTTTATCCAACGCTAAGGTTTGGTATCTTGATGGAACGTTCAATATAATTAATCGCCCATTCCAGCAACTATTTGGGATACACTGCTTTGTTAAATCTGGGGTATGTATAAAGCAGTTCCCAGCCTGTTTCGTATGTATGACTCAAAGAAGGTATGTTGACTATGTTGAGGTACTCTCGGCAATTAGAAACTTGCTGCCACGGATCAGACTAGTACGCTGCATGCTAGATTTCGAAAAGCAGGCATGGAGAGCTATTCAACACGTGTTCAATGTAGAAGTTAAAGGATGCCTCTTCCATTATTCACAGGTTTATCACATATTAAATTTATATATATATATATATATATAGTTGATAGAGTTGATATAGTCCATATAATAATAAATAGTATTAATTTAACAATATAGTATAATATTATAACATATATAACTGTATTAATATATTATATGGGGGGATTTGTAAAAAAATTGGTATTATTTGTCGTGATCATCAAGTACGAGCCATGTGTATAGGGTCCCCCACATTGCAGCGCCCCTACATGTGTAACATATTATAAATAAAGGAACAAATATATTTACGTATATTCATGGGTAAACTAATGATTTGAATATTATATTAATGTTATAAATAATTGATATAGATGTATGAAGAGTATGTATAGAAATGTCTGTATTTATATAAAATAATATATATATATAAATGTATTAGAAATTAATTTTACCTTAATGCAATTGTATGATATGTCCCATAATTGAATTGCATGATATGTAATTATAATAATCACATACCCTAATATTTAACATAGTTGTACCCTAATAAATATATAGAGTGTACCCTAGATGAGTATACAAGTCGTGTACCCTATTTAGGGTACATGGTAAATTGTTGTGATATTTTAACGATCTGTATCCTATACATTTTTAACAGTGTATACTAAATAAATAATAATGCAATGACGGGCACATTTCACTTTATATATCTTATACAACATAAATAATTGGGCAGCAAGCATGCTAGTGGAAATCCACGTGCGACTTGTATCCGTTGGAAAACTGACAAAAATTCAAAATAACACATATAAAAAAAATAATGAGGATATACAAAGCCTTGTTATGCAATATCGAAATGATATTATAACAGTCGATATATTTTTATTAAGAGTAAGTTATTTAATAAATCCGTCTCATGAATTTGGTAATTTTCAAAATGATAGTAGTACCGATACCGCAAGTGACTAGAATTATACTCCTCGCGTCTCAGACATCTGCCTTCAGTGGCACCCTCCCCTCGCGTCTCAGACATCTGCCTTCCGTGGCACCCTCCCCCGTCTCAGACATCTGCCTTCCGTGGCACGTTCCCCTCGCGTCTCAGACATCTGCCTTCAGTGGCACCCTCCCCTCGCGTCTCAGACATCTGCCTTCCGTGGCACCCTCCCCCGTCTCAGACATCTGCCTTCCGTGGCCCATCCCCTCGCGTCTCAGACATCTGCCTTCCGTGGCACCCTCCCCCCGTCTCAGACATCTGCCTTCCGTGGCACCCTCCCCCCGTCTCAGACATCTGCCTTCCGTGGCACGTTCCCCCCGTCTCAGACATCTGCCTTCCGTGGCACCCTCCCCCCGTCTCAGACATCTGCCTTCAGTGGCACCCTCCCCTCGCGTCTCAGACATCTGCCTTCAGTGGCACCCTCCCCTCGCGTCTCAGACATCTGCCTTCCGTGGCACCCTCCCCCAGTCTCAGACATCTGCCTTCCGTGGCACCCTCCCCCCGTCTCAGACATCTGCCTTCCGTGGCACGTTCCCCTCGCGTCTCAGACATCTGCCTTCCGTGGCACCCTCCCCCCGTCTCAGACATCTGCCTTCCGTGGCACCCTCCCCTCGCGTCTCAGACATCTGCCTTCCGTGGCACCCTCCCCCAGTCTCAGACATCTGCCTTCCGTGGCACCCTCCCCCCGTCTCAGGGGCGGATACAGGAATTTTTCAAGGGGGGGGGGGCTGACATTCAAATAAAAGTATATTTTTAAAATAAGACATATTTACTATGATAATATTCAATTGATATATATAAATTAAATACTATATTAAATTAAATAGAATAATATTTTATATTTTATTGAATAAAAACTATTAATCCAATATATTAATCAATTGCATTATTCTTGGATTACGTATTTCAAATTTGGAAATAATATAATCACAATTGATCTCTATGTCTTTATATATATAAAGAAAGTCTATTTAGTTGATCTTCACTCATAATCGAAGGTAAATATGTCTTTATTATTCTTAATCGGTTAAATGAACGTTCACACAAGGTAAATATTTTATCTTCATATATTTCTAACATTTTTCAAGTATTGCTTGATACAGTTCGATAAATACTCGCAAAGCATCATGTCTGGCAACCCATCTCGTTTTACTTTAACTAATTTCTTTTTAGAAGATTCAACACAAATTTGTGTAATATTTTCTACTAATAAACCTTGCCTCTTAGCAGAATATTTAAAAAATATGCAGATTTCTAATAATATGCTTACCATATTTTGAATTAACGACATTTTGCATTCATTTACTATTGATTTATTTAATACATGTGATCTATAGTGTACATATGTAGAGTTAGTGTTCTTATTCAGAATTATAGTTGACGCTCCTTTTATTTTTCCAGACATATTTCCTGCTACATAGTATCCTTACCCTCTTAAATGTTTAATATTTAATTCAGATTTAGTTAGTGTATCCATAATGAAGTTAGCTTTACTTTCTCCACTAAGATTTTCACATCCTATGAAATAATTACACTTTTCAGTGATACACTTACCATTATAATATCTAATTTCTAAAGCCATTTGTTCAGTATTATATACATCTGTGGTTTCATCAGCTAAAATATTTAGCTTTTTTTATATCATCAATTATAATTGAAGAATAATTATTCTTTCTTTAATATATTCACCACATTCAAATATCAATTCATTCTGTGTTGTTTTTGAGGTGTATTTAGCATTTTTACTACACATTAATCTGTGTTATTTTAATATATCATTTCCAGAGTTTAGACATAGTTTTAGAAGTGCATTGACATTTCCTAGATTAAAATGTGGATCAGTAGAATTCTCATTATGACCATGTAATGAAATATTTTATCTTCTATAAAGAATGATAATATCTAAAGGGGGTATCCCACTACAAGTATTTCCGGCAAGTTGCCGGAAATATAATAACTTTATATGAGTATTCCATTACAACTTGATATAATAATTTTTTAAAGTTACAATATTTCAGGTAAGTTGCCGGAAAATCTTATATACAAGTATAGTGGGATACCCCCTTAATATTGATTTAAATGTTGCTCTGTTGCATTAAATTTGCTTAGATATGTTATTGTTGACTTGCATTATAGCTGATTGCAGAAGCATGCTTCTTATTTTCTCTCACTGCAATAAAACGAGAATTGTCTTCCAAAGAGTTATATATCAACTATAATTGATTCAAATTTTCTTAAATCTGCAATCGAATCTTTAAACTTAATATGGACGAAGTGACACATTTTCCAACTTGATTGTGATTAATTTTTAAATGAAAAATACATATATATACAATCGGCCATTTAAAGATTCACCCTACCTATAATTGATATTGAATGTTTTGCTGATTTAACCATATTATCTATTTTTAAATCATATATTTTACAATCATGAGGGGGGGGGGCTAGAGCCCCCCTAGCCCCCCCTGTATCCGCCCCTGCGTCTCAGATATCTGCCTTCCGTGGCACGTTCCCCTCGCGTCTCAGACATCTGCCTTCCGTGGCACCCTCCCCCCGTCTCAGACATCTGCCTTCCGTGGCACGTTCCCCTCGCGTCTCAGACATCTGCCTTCCGTGGCACCCTCCCCCCGTCTCAGGCATCTGCCTTCCGTGGCACCCTCCCCTCGCGTCTCAAATATCGAACCCATTGTATTATTTTTTTATGATTATAATATATTATTTACTTTTAGTTTTTCCCTAATTTTTTTATAAATAAATATAATTATTTTACAAATTATTTCATTTCTCAAATTGTAAGCATAGATAATATATATTTATATAAAGTGTGTAATACATAGATTAATAATTATAGGTATACTTATCATAGATAATATATAGTAAAGAACAAAACTAAATTATATTAATATTATTTAAAATACATGTATACCTTTATGATAACGTTTATCATATAATCAAAGTTTATAAGATATTCATATTACATTTTTAAAATGTATTAAAATGATTTTAAGTATAATAATTATATTCATTTTATATTAAATATAACAAATTAATATATAGTATATAATATACATACGTCGTACGAACGTATTTAAGATATTATTTAATAATATTTAAAATATATTAAAATATAACATAATTATTATAATATTATAACATTAGACATATTATAAAATGTATAGTATAAATGTAATATATATATATATTTAAAATATAACATAATTATTATCATATTATAATAATTATTATATATATTTAATATAATATAAGATTATATATATTTAATATATAACACAATTATTAAAATATTATAATAATTATGTTATATTTTAATATATTTTAAATATTATTAAATAATATCTTAAATACGTTCGTACTACGTACGTATATTATATACTATATATTAATTTGATATATTTAATATAAAATGAATATAATTATTAACTTAAAATGTAATATAGTAATAATACATAATATATCGATATCATATAATATTTATAGAATTATTATATTTAATATTATATTAAATATAATATTATAATAATAATTATTATAATATTTCAAATAATTATAAAACAAGTATGCTTAAAATATAATATATAGACGTTATATGTTAATATACTAAAGCTATTACATCATATATTAATAAAACCACTTACATATATTCTGTTAGTATTTAGCGATATATTACTTTATATAAAAATAACTCAATAGATAAAGGATAACTATATTACAACGACTCGTTGAACGAGTGCAGTGAAGCATGACGGCGTTGGTTCCAATAATATGTGTCCCTATATACAGTATAAACTCATATATGTGTATACAAATATACTATATTATATAGTATCTACAATCAAATAATATATCTCTATGTAATTGTATATATGAATTATAATAAAAATGTATACATATGTGTAATATACACAATTAGTATTACACTCATAAATTATCTTCGTATTTTATTATATGATATTGTGATTGACAGTTTAAGGCAAAGGACATTTATCCTTGCCTGCAGTCTAGTTTTTAAATATATGTTGATTCATTTTAATTGGCCGCCCTTATCGCGTATACACGGAAGTGACGTGCAACCCTACACTCGCAACCGGGGGTCAGAGAGTCACGACCCCACCACTTCAAATACTGGGGGGGGGGCTCAGAATATCTGTGGACCCCCCCAATTCTAGCTTCGATTCTAGCCTACTTTAATTTTGTATGGTATAAAATATATTAAAAAATAATAAATTCTGCTATTAATAATTGTATTTGTAAGAATACAAAGATATTAGTAAATAGTAAATAGACATATGTAAATTGAAATTAAAATGGCATCTTACAAAAAATCTGTATTTATTTATTTAAAAAAATCTACGCAAGATCATGTAGAAGAAATTAATGAATCGCCTAAAGAAGCAAGTACTCCAATAGAATCAATAGAATCGATAAAAATGTTTCGAATCTCATAGTAAATAAATACATTTCGAAGGTTTCAAATTGTATTATTTGTATTAAATTAAGTATTCAAAGTTTTCAAATAGTAAAATTATTCATATCGAAGGTTTCAAATAGTAAATTAATACACTTCGATGGTTTCAAATTGTATTATTTTTATTAAAATAAGTATTTGAACTTTTTAAATAGTAAAATTATTCATTTCGAAGGTTTCAAATAGTAAATAGATACACTTTGAATGTGTCAAATAGTATTATTTGTATTAAATTAAGTATACAAAGTGTTCAAATAGTTAAATTATTCATTTCTAAGGTTTAAAATAGTAAATAAATACACTTCTAAGGTTTAAAGTAGTATTATTTGTATTACATTAAGTATACAAAGTATTCTAATAGTTAAATTATTCATTTTAAAGGTTTAAAAAAGTAAATAATTACATTTCGAAGGTTTCAAATTGTATTATTTGTATTAAATTAAGTATTCAAAGTTTTCAAATAGTAAAATTATTCATATCGAAGGTTTCAAATAGTAAATTAATACACTTCGAAGGTTTCAAATTGTATTATTTTTATTAAAATAAGTATTTGAACTTTTCAAATTGTAAAATTATTCATTGCGAAGGTTTCAAATAGTAAATAGGTACACTTTGAATGTGTCAAATAGTATTATTTGTATTAAATTAAGTATACAAAGTGTTCAAATAGTTAAATTATTCATTTCTAAGGTTTAAAATAGTAAATAAATACACTTCTAAGGTTTAAAGTAGTATTATTTGTATTACATTAAGTATACAAAGTATTCTAATAGTTAAATTATTCATTTTGAAGGTTTAAAATAGTAAATAATTACACTTCTAAGGCTTTAAATAGTATTATTTATATTAAATTAGATATTCAAAGTTTTCAAATAGTTAAATTAATAATTTCATTTTGATATTCGAATTTTTCGAATAATAAGATTTAGATATTCGACATTTTCGAATATCTGTCAAATTAAAAAATTTACTATTTGAAAGAAGCGAATATTCGAATATTCTATTCGATATTCAAAACCATTGTCAACACTAGTATCTAGCTTATACTTATATGTTCATCTGTATCTAGCTATTTACTTATATGTTCATCTGTATCTAGCTATTTACTTATATATTAATATGTATCTAGCTTAGTACTTATATGTTCACCTGTATCTAGCTTAGTACTTATATGTTCATCTATATCTAGATTAGTAATTATATATTCATATTTATCTAGCTATTTACTTATATGTTCATCTGTATCTAGCTATTTACTTATATATGCATATGTATCTAGCTTAGTACTTAAATGTTCATCTGTATCTAGCTATTTACTTATATGTTCATCTGTATCTAGCTATTTACTTATATATGCATATGTATCTAGCCATTTACTTATATGTTGATCTGTATCTAGCCATTTACTTATATATTAATATGTATCTAGCTTAGTACTTATATGTTCATCTGTATCTAGCTTAGTACTTATATGTTCATCTATATCTAGCTTAGTACTTATATATTCATATGTATCTAGCTATTTACTTATATATGCATATATATCTAGCTATTTAATTATATATTCATCTGTATCTAGCTATTTACTTATATGTTCATCTGTATCTAGCTATTTACTTATATATGCATATGTATCTAGCTTAGTGCTTATATGTTCATATGTATCTAGCCATTTACTTATATGTTAATTTGTATCTAGCTATTTACTTATATATTAATATGTATCTAGCTTAGTACTTATATGTTCATCTGTATCTAGCTTAGTACTTATATGTTCATCTATATCTAGTTTAGTACTTATATATGCATATGTATCTAGCTATTTAATTATATATTCATCTGTATCTAGCTATTTACTTATATGTTCATCTGTATCTAGCTATTTACTTATATATGCATATGTATCTAGCTTGGTACTTATATTTTCATTTGTATCTAGCTTAGTACTTATATGTTCATCTGTATTTAACTATTTACTTATATATTCATCTGTATCTAGCTTAGTACTTATATGTTCATCTTTATCTAGCTATTTACTTATATGTTTATCTATATCTAGCTATTTACTTATATGTTTATTTATATCAAGCTATTAACTTATATATTTTATAATAATTATATGTCTTACAGATGTGTGCGCAACTAAATATGTTGAATCACCCCAATTGGATTAAAGCTAAAAGAAATGAAGAAGGCATCCGATCGTTCAAATAAATAATTATATATATATATATAAATCTATTTTTACTTTTTATATATATGTATATAAATATAGATGGAATATGGTTGCCAATGGGTTGCAATACTTCTGATATGCACTAATTAGATTTTTGATATCACTAACAATGAGTTGCTGTATGCCTATTTAGAACTAGTGCCAAATGGGTGTAATAATTCTGATATTCACTAGTTGCAAGATGAGTTGCTGTATTTCTATTTAGAACTAGTGCCAATAATCAGTAACGGAAACTCCACTAATTACATATTTTGACAACTAGTGCATTATACAGTTGCCGCACTAGGTGTGGCAACTATTTTTGGTTCCTTGGGAGGTTATTCTAAGTAGGGTAAAGTAACCGAATACGTATAGTGCACGAATACGGACACCATCGGTATATCAGAAAGCATAAATCCTACAAAAAAATGGTTAATGAATACAATATTCATAATTATATAAATAGATTAAATAAAGATTTTATTTTTTTGAATTATTCAACATAGTGCTGATATATCCAATAAACTGATTTTTTTAGTATGTTTTTAAATTTATGAACAAAAGTGTCAACTTAAAATCTTCTCAAGAATATAAAAATGTATCGATATAAATCTAACAATATATTATTAAAAACTAAAGCATTCTAAACATTATATACATAATTTCTATATTTGTTATAAAATATAATTATTTTATAAGCATATATCTAAAGGTCATATAATTCTCTAATACGGACACCCTATATTAGGTACCGCGGAACCGGGGGTCGGAGAGTCACACCCCACCACTTCAAATACTGGGGGGGGGGGGGCTCAGAATATCTGTGGACCCCCCAGTTCTAGCTTCGATTCTAGCTTACTTTAATTTTGTATGGTATAAAATATATTAAAATATAATAAATTCTGCTATTAATAATTGTCTATGTACGAATACAAAGATATTAGTAAATAGTAAATAGACATATGTAAATTGAAATTAAAATGGCATCTTACAAAAAATCTGTATTTATTTATTTAAAAAAAATCTACGGAAGATCATGTAGAAGAAAATAATGAATCGCCTAAAGAAGCAAGTACTCAATATAAGAAAATAATGTATCTAATAAATGTTTAAGTTCTGCTGATTTATGCATAGCCATTTCATCTTCACACCCATACTAACCTTCAGCAGATTCGTGTTTATATACATAATGTAACAAATAATGAACAATTATTAAAATTGCAAGATTCATGGTATAACACATGGCTATGCATACATAAACCATGGTTACATTATGATATAAATCGTACAGCAGTGGTTGGGCTTGTTCAAAATATCAAAATAATAACACAATGCAACAATTTAAAACTAAAGATAATTATTTTATTACCAAATGCTTTACAAATTGTAAGAAAGCTATAGAAAGATTTATAAATCACCAAAATACTGATTACCATATTCATTTTACCTATCTATCATCTATCTGCCATGTAGTGTCTTTATTATGTGATCAATCAGGTGAAAATAATCAATCAAATCGAATTTTTTTGAGAGATATATTTTAGGTCTTATGTATTTAGAAAAAAAACTATTGTTATATTGGGAAGTAAAGAAAACGATGGAAATTGTATAGAGTTAATGGAACTTAGATCAAATGAAATACCCGAGTTAAAAAGCATTCTATTTGAATATGCTGATCCTTCTATAAGACAACGACATATGTTAAGTAGAGATATTCAAAATTAAATATTACAAATGTATTCTAATACTGTTACACGATATCTATAATATTTATATATGTCTGAAGGCCATATATGGTATTATGGTAGATGGGACTCAAGATATTTCCGGAAAGGAGCAAGAGTCCATTAAATTAGACCCATTGAGGATTATTTATAACCCATAGAGTTATTTTTTAGATTGTATGAAATATGCTGCACGCTGATTGGTTATATGTTGTCCGTATTAAGACATCTAGAGTGTCCGTATTAGGGACTTGTATATGACCTCTAGATATATGCTTATAACTTAATGAATATTTGATAATAAATATAGAAATTATATATATAATTTTAGAATGCTTTATTTTTTTAATAATATAGTGTTATATTTTATATCGATACATTTGTTTAGTCTTGAGAGGGTTTTAAGTTGAAATTTTTTTTCCTAAATTTAAAAACGTAATAAAAAAATCAGTTCATTGGGTATATCAGCAATATTTTGAATAATTAAAAAATAAAAAATAGTTTTTTAGACTATTTATATAATTATGAATATTTTATTCATTACAATTTTTTTTAGGATTTCTTATTTCTGAGATACCGTGAGTGTCCGTATTCGGGCACTGTCCGTATTCGGTTACTTTCCCCTACTAACTATACTACAAATAAAATTATATATTTAAAATACACCATATCAACATTCCTCGTAATTTTGTGTATTTTAATTGAAGATATCATACTATTGTATTGATATTTATAATATAAATCCATTGATATAGATAGAAGTCACTTTAATCTATTTCGACGAAAAGCCTACTGTTTTAATATTTGACATATATAATATGACTAATATCCAATCAAAATCACTAATGCCATTTTGTTAATTTATTGATAAAAGTGCCTTGCATTGCGTGCGTCAATTGATTATCCACTTTCTTTATATCGATGGTCATATCCTTCGGTTTTCTTTTATAATTTCTCACCATCTATTAAAATATAAATATATTATTGAAAATTTAAATAACAAAATTAAATGATTAACAAATTTGTATGTATTAATAGCATTACTTTGTAATAATGGGTTACATAAGTAATAATAATAATTAATATATACACCCAATAATATATTAAGTATACTATATTTAAATTATTTAAAATGATTATTTAAAATAATTACTTAATTATTTATATAAATATTTAATTAAATATTAATAAATTAGGTTATTATTATTTAAATAATTAATTAAATAATTGATAAAATATTTGGCAAGAAAAACGGGGAAGCTTGTAAGAAGCATATGGTCAAGCTGGCCCGTGTTAATGTATCCAACCTGACCCATATCATTATCAATATATAATCCGTTTATAAAATTATGCTAATATTATGCCTAATTCGTGAATTTGAATTTTTGAATTTTGAATTTTATAATTTATCGTATATTAAATATACTTTATTTATATACCATTAATAATTCTATGTTATTAAAATATATATTAATAATGTCAAGTTTAAACTTACCGTAACATCAACGAGTTTTTCATAAAATATTAATAACTAAATAATATTTAAATATTTAAAATAAATAATATTTGAGTTGTTATAATAATGTTAAATATAGGTGGGGATACATGTATTATAAATTATTTTAAGATCGTTGATAGCAGAAATAATAGAAATGGCTCAAGCTGCCACTTTGGTCCACCGTAAATTATATAAATAATAATGTAATAAAGTTAATATTAATTATTTAAAATTTAATTCGACTATTTTAAAATATTTAGTTAAATTTATAGTTATAATATTTATTTATTCATAAAACATATGTATTCAAATTAATTAAAATAACTGATTTTTTATTATATGTTTTATTTAAAAAATAACTTTTATATATATATCTCAAGTATTATATCAATTATCAAAAGCAGGCAGAAGCAACAACAGCAAATCCTTAGGGATTAGTTTATGATATATTAAGAAGTGTATTATCTTTATGATAAAAACAATTCTTATATCATAAACACTTGAACGTGTAGATTACGATTTACACGTTCCGGATTAATAATAATCATTATTATTAATCCTAAACTTTTAAAATGATTATAACTTTTAATTTATCTATTATCTTTACCTAAAGTAAAATCGAAATGTCGTACATTATGAATGTGAATCAAGATGCCTTTGACATATGTGTTGAGTTATCATAAATTTACAATTAACAATGTAATCTACAAATCTATGGATATTATCATAGAATATGGCTATTATGTTAACCAATCTGATTATTATATTTTAATTAAAGTGTACTAAATATAATGGTGTTATCAAAGCCCGAGATACAAGGTCGCCTATTTTAATCATATTTAAATTGTAATATGTCACTTCACCTAACGAATAGGAAACATTGGTATTTCATTATATTATATATATATAAAATATGTTAATGTATCTGGTAAAAAATAAACCAGATAAAAATTAATTTAAAACAATATTATTTTATGTATTTATTACAATAGAAATATCATACCTATATATATATACGTTTACTAGTAATATTCATATTATTCAGAATTAGTTTCATTATTAATTTAGTAAACATTTAATAGGCGCATTTCTTGTTATTTATAATAAATTATATTTTTTATAATAATTATAGGTAATTATCCATAACAAAATAAACTTAAAATTAAAAAAAAACTAAAATATGACTTATATTATGGAAGTTAATAGGCTTTCTAATTATACTAATTATATTACAATGGCATCACTATACAAATATTATTCTCGTAACAATTAGTTAATCATAATTTAAAAAAAACACGATCTAATATTTCACAAATTATATTTATACCTACTTATGCACACAATTATGTAAATATTTTACCTATCTATAATCTATCTGCCATGTGTAACTTTATTATGTGATCAATCAGGTGAAAATAATAAATCAAATCGAATTTTTTTGAGAGATATATTGTCTAGTCTTATGTATTTAGCAAAACAAAATATTGCTATATTGGGAAGTAAAGAAAACGATGGAAATTGTATAGAGTTAATGGAACTTAGATCAAATGAAATACCCGAGTTAAAAAGCATTATATTTGCATATGCTGCTCCTTCTATAAGACAACGAAATATGTTAAGTATAGATATTCACAATTAAATATTACAAATGTATTCTAATACTGTTACACGATATATATTACATTTATATATGTCTGACATGGCCATATATGGTATTATGGTAGATGCGTCCCATGGGACTCAAGATATTTCTGGAAAGGAGCAAGAGTCTATTATAATTAGACCCATTGATGATTATTTACAACCCATAGAGTTATTTTTTGGATTGTATGAAATACACTGCACGCTGATTGGTTATAGGGTGTCCGTATTAAGACTTCTAGAGTGTCCGTATTAGGGACTTGTATATGACCTCTAGATATATGCTTATAACTTAATGAATATTTGATAATAAATATAGAAATTATATATATAATTTTAGAGTTATTTTGTGGATTGTATGAAATAAAATATAGATGAAAGTAACCTAATACGGATACTTTAACAATACATGGTCTTAACATTTTACGCCTCATTATTTTTATTCAAAAATTACAATATATTAATATTATATGATTATAGATATTATTGTAATTTTAAAATTTTATTTAATCTTTTAATGCAATAGATAACGGGGGTGTCCTTATTCGGTACCCATGTACGAATACGGAAACCCTGAGTTATAATACGGACACCCTATATACCACTAGATATTATTGATGAATCAATCAGACAAATTACAATTACATTATTTATAATTAATTTTATGAACAATTTATTCTAATTTAATTAGTTAATAATTTATTTATTTGTATTATTTTTTATTAATAATACAATTTAAGTATATAAATAATAAAAATTTTAGATTTAGCTTTATTGGTTGTATTAATATTATAGCGCACATGATTTTTATGAAAAATAGAATAGTGCATACGCTCCGCGCTGATTGGTTATATGGTGTCCGTATTAAGACATCTAGATTCTAGAGTGTCCCAATAACTTGTATATGACCTCTACATATATGCTTATAACTTAATGAATATTTGATAATAAATATAGAAATTATATATATAATTTTAGAATGCTTTATTTTAATACATTTGTATATTCTTGAGAAGGTTTTAAGTTGACATTTTTTTTTCATGAATTTAAAAACGTAATAAAAAAATCAGTTCATTGGATATATCAGCAATATTTTGAATATTTAAAAAAATAAAAAATAATTTTTTAGACTATTTATATAATTATGAATATTTTATTCATTAAACATTTTTTTTGTAGGATTTATGATTTCTGAGTTACCGTGAGTGTCCGTATTCGGGCACTGTCCGTATTCGGTTACTTTCCCTTAAGTGTACTTTTTGATTATACTCTTTCCTTCATTCCTCATATTACTGCCATCACTAAATCTGCAAATTATCATCTATTTAGAATTAGAAAAATACGAAAATCAATTACTATATCTCTTACAAAAACTCTAGTTAATTCCCTTGCCCTCTCACGAATAGATTACTATTCCTCAATCCTTATCAATCTTCCATTATCCTCTATCTCTCCCCTAAATAGAGTTATTCGTTCATCAATCCATATAACATATAACCTACGTATTCGAGATCATTCCTCTACTTCCTCATACCAATGCTTACCTCCCTGGTTCCCATTTAACAAACGCTCTGCTTATGGCATACTATCTATTGTTCATTCCTCAATATACTCTTCGAATTGCCCCTCCTATATTTCTGCTTCTCTAGTACAAATATCTTCTCTTCCATCTCTTAGAAACCATGCATTTCATCTTCTATCTACCCCTATTCTCCATCCCTCAAAAATTAATACTCTGGCACTGAGTTATATTGGTCCAAAACTATGGAATTCATTCCCACCCTATATTAGATCCACAAAATCGCATAAAACATTCATGAAATATATACAATACTAATACCTAATACTAATATTGTTTGTCGTTATTATTTTATTTATTAATTTACGTACGGTTTATTCTATTTTATTATTAATGGTATTTATCCTATTGTTTTACTTAATCTATTATTTGTATTCTATATATATACACACTCGAGAAATCATTTATGATTTATTTAAGTGTTTAAATAAACTGTCAATCAATCAATCAATTTATATGCATATGTATTATAATAACGTTGAAGCCGTATGTATCGGAACAGTTTAAAAATAATATTCGTCTAACAATAAATGTTGTTATAACAATACATATAGCATATACATATATACATATATTGACCTATGCGTATGTATTCCTACCAGTACATCACGATAACATCATGACGTCATATGTGAAACTCTACTATGTTACGTAATAATATCGTATGTTGTGTCACACACAGTCCTAGTACACGACTTTAGCACTAGGACTTTTATTTAACAATTCAACTATTTATGTGATATTATTCGTAGATATATCTAATAATATAATCTCAGATGACGGTGTTGATGATGCTGATGATTATGGTGATGATGACTTTATTTCAGTAATATCATGATTAGTTGACATTTAACAAAATAATATGATATATATACTATATAACTCATATTTTCGGTGTTACTTTTCAAATAATAAATCTGTTTCATGTTGTATTATCATTTAATAAAAGGACATATTCAGATTCACTGATATAATGTAACACTATAGTTATACGGTATATTTAGACATCTATTTATAGTATATTTAGTACATTCATCATACACGGCATACCTACATCCTGCATAATATGCAAATTTGTTATATATATTTGTCATATATATTATATGCATTTATTAATTGTAATTGTTATTTGTTATTTTTATTTGGTGGAGTCCTTTCATCCCATCCAGGAACTTAGATGAAGTTTTCATTTATAACCATATATGGCTCTAATGTCCCTTCGAAGCCGCTCTCATGTTAAGGAATCCATGGTTTTAACGAGAGCCGATCATTTATTTATACACAATTATATAAGATCACTTCTAAATAATATTTTAAGACCCATTTTATAAAATTAATTAATGGTCCGGACGAGTGTCGAACCCATGTCCTACTGCTTGTGTGTCTGACGCCTTAGCCACTGAGCCATACAGGCAGTTAAATAATCACTATTTAATTTATTGGGGTAGCATTATGTATTTTGTATTTAGCAGAGCGTGACCATTTTATTTATGTAGTCATTTAGTTAAAGTATACTTTAATTTATATTAATATTGTATATATATATCTCATTCACAACCCGACTTTACTCGTTTTAAGTCGCGTTTTCACCTACATATTGTATAAGTTTGTCAAATATAATTTATAATGGACTACTTTAAAATTGGTATCCTATTCATATTATGTTCGTGTTTTTCATGCGATTCATTTTCAGGTAAGTTATGCCGATTCATTACAATTTGTAGGTATTGAATATAATATCATTATTGATTATAAATGTAACACATATTATCTCTATTTATACAATGTATTTACTAGATTATGCAACCTATTGCATAATAAGTAGTTTTATAACATAGGTATATAATATATAATATATTAATATAATTATATTAAAAATAATATACCATGGTATATATATATATATATATATATGTAGGTGTGTATGCGTCGCACACTGTTCGTATGTGTACGTGTCTGTAGATGACTACGCATGTGTATGCATGTGTGCGTATGTGTGTGCGTGTGTGTGTGCGTGTGTGCATTTAACATTCATATTATGTGTATTCATTCTCTACTACATATATTTTCAAACAATCATTTCCTCAATGATTGTACACCGTATACGGTAATATATAATATATTATATATAATATATTATATATAATATATATATATTATATATTATAATAATATATAATAATATACGTATATATACGGTAATATTGTGTACAATGCACATGGTGCGGAGTGGCTTGTGGCAACTAGCGACGATGTCTAGTAAGCGCACACCGCACGAATGTGTTCGCTTAAGTACTATTACCGCACGAATGTGTGCGCTTAAGTACTAGTACCGTACGAATGTGTGCGCTTAATACCCTTACCGCACAAATAGGTGCGGTTAAGTTCTGTTACCGTTGTTCGGAATCGGGAGAAGGGGGAGATTGCGCTCAGAATCCAGACAAGCTAGCCAATAGCGTGATGTCATGTCCATCTGGCAGGGGCTGTTATTGTTTCACATATATAATACGGCGACAAGGTTTTTATATATATAGCCTATAGGCTAGTGTACATGTAGGTGAAATAGAAATTAATATCACATCTAACCGGAGATGATCAATATAATGTCATATATATATATATATATATATATATATATTGTATTACTAATATTCGATACTGAACTGTGCATAGTGTAGGTATACCTATACATATGTAAAGTAGTTCATCACATCTATTACACATATGATTTAAACTTAACATCCGCGAGTACTAATGCACCCTCACCCTCACCCACACACACACCCTCACCCTCACACACACACCCTCAACCTCACACCCACACACACACACACTCTCTAGGGAAGATAGCCTCAATCAATAGGGGAATTAGAATGACGGATAATACGTACAACGAGAAGATAGGCTGCCAATAGTTAGCTATGCGATTATACCACGTGATGCCACACAGTTTATATGATACCTCGGTAGCTGCAGCTTCATTACTACTACAACATATGTTCTATAGAATACATACATACATGTATCAAAGATTTTCCGAAAGAATCTTTGCTTCGCAAAATCTTTGCATGTATTATATATATATATATATATATATATATATATATATATTAACAACTAATATTAGTAGAATTCATAATTAAAATTAAATGTTTGCAGGAATTACTGAATATAATGAACCATTGACTTATTGAATTATTATAAGTATTGCATTTAATATAAATTATACATTACATACAATGTTCATATTACTGATCGAATTAAATCCTATATATATATTTACATTTACACGAATAATATATTAGTCTAGGTTTATATTTTCTTATTTACATAGATAGATATTGGGTGCTTATCAATATTGTCTAAGAACAATTGTTAAGACTTAAGAGTTAACAAGACTTAAGTCTTATTTTGACCAATTATATTTTACATACATGTATACAACTGCAATATTACTAATTGCATAATATTGTCGAGGTGTATACGCATTGATGTAGATCACACGATGTAGGTAGTTTGCCTATCTATAGGTCTATTTATATAGAACAAATGTTACTTTGTGATCTATTGTCTTTCTCTATATCGATGATAATAGCATAGTTAAAAAAGGCGGTAACGTTGTTATAACAATTTGTTTAGATTACATAACATAGTTGTAAATTCATCACCTAAACTACGTAGGTTATAGTTATGTAATAAGCTATTAGTAATAAGATACCGGTAATAAAAGCATAAATAACAAAAGTTATTTTATGCGAATATGCTTTCGAAACAGAACTGATACATACAACAGCTACAACAGTGTTATACAACTATGATTCATAGTTCATAGTATATGAACTATGACCTTTTGATCAGGTGAAGGGGTCATTATACTAGTAACAAAATAAAATAAACATTTCGATTCTCTATCAATTATATTATGCCAGTGGTGAAGTATTAGGTAAGATATAGTCATATTGGACTGACGTTCTGACAAGATAAAATGACCACTTTCGGAATGTTCTAGAGACAATTGCATAAGTATTGCATAACTAATTCATTGATTAGTGAACAACAACATCCGCCCGTGTCACATCCATCTCCCACGCGTGACACATTAATTATAAGCTTCGCCACCTTATTAATATTAACATTTGAAGAGAGGAATTTTAATATGGATGAGATTTGAGATATTTTGAAACTTCGATTCATCTCTTTAATAATATTTTTTAAAGTTATATTTTCAACTATAGTTTGAATTATATATTTATCTATAAGAAAAAAATATATCTAATATTATTTTTCGATTTTCCAGAAATATTCCAGTAAATTTCTGAAAAAAAATTTATTTTAATTATAATTTAAAAACTGTATCTATAATAAAATATAAACTTATATAGGCACCTACAATGTAGGTACTACATGTATACACAATGATCATAAGTATATGAATGTAATATTACAAGAAATGTATAATAACAACATTTATTTATAATTTAAAAAATGGTAATTTATTCACTATTTTAATGTAAAAATATGTGAAATTTTATATTTTAAAATACAATTTTTACGAATTATTAAAAATAATTGTTGTTATCGTTTGGATTAATAATAGGGTTATTTAAATCGTTAGAAATTAATATTTCTGATATTATCGTAAAATAAAAAAATAATGTGTATACGAAATCTGTGTGTACAATATTATTATTTTATTAATTTGAATAAAACATTATATTATATATTAATAGTGTATAATAATTAAGTTGAATTGATATTTATCTCTGTAGAGTTATTTTTATATAATTATAAGAATATAATGACTAATAATAAAATAAGTGAATGTAATTTTTCTATATTAAAATATTTAGACATTTAATGATCTTTAAATATCTCTATTCATTCGACGTCAGATAATATCTTACCCGATTAGTCGTGATTAAATCTAAAATATAGATTATCAACTTCACTTTGGTGTATTCACTATAATATCCATTCGTAAACAAAATACTATTTAAATATTATAAATATAGATGCATAACTTATGCAGCATAAGTGTACTTTCCAACTACCTACGTTACCTACACCCTACGTTCACCCTACGATCTGCTATACACCATTATAATAAACACAATCTATATATTTCTTACATCTATTTAATATTAATAACGCGCGATAATGCTGTAGCTTCGGTAAAGACGAGAAGGATTCCAGTTGCTACACGACGTGCCAGGAAGACCTATGTAACGACTACAACAGCCTACAAAAGGACGACGGGCGATGCGACGGCAGCGATTGTGCCAGCGGAGTGCTTCCGGTGATGACCTCATCTTTATTAGTAATTTTCTCATCTCTCTGCATGTTCTTAGCGTAGATGTATACCTATTATGCATCGCTACCATTGCTAATAATATATATGTGTGTGTGTATATTTAATGTTTGCCATATTTCAATGTAATTATAAAATAAATGTGTTTCCAAATATGTATTATTATGTAAATTTAAATGTAAATATTTTTAAAATCATTAATGAAATTCTTATTTACAAAATAAAATTGTTGATTATTACATTTCAACGAAATCATAGAGAATTAACTAATTAAAAGAACATTTGGAAGTGTTTAATTTTTTACTATTTTAATTTTGATTAATTCTGATTTAATTATATTTTATTTATATTTTGTAAAAATGTATAGGAGAAATGTGGTTTATAAGTACTTAAAAAGTAGTGTTTTATAAGAGTAGTATATATATATATATATATATATTAAAACCATATGTAGGTATAACCTAATGAGAAATAATATAATAATTTATATTTGTTGAATATTCGTAATTTTATAACTTTATGTGTAGTATAATGTATATTATATATATAGTACATATATTATATAATGTATAACACACACATATATAGTAATTATCCATAAACAAATAATATATATATATAAATAAAAATATACAAAATAATTTATAAGAAATAATAATATTGTGCTATGTTTTCAAATGAAGAGTATGTCATATCATGTCCACCATTGTATGTAGTGCATACAATGTATAGATACTATCTATTAGATAGCAAATAATGGGTCTACACAAAACTAGGCACACATAATTCTATTCATTGAATCAATCTGGTTTTTGTGTATGTTATTTATAATATATGTATGTATACCTGCATAGACATATATTTATAATATTTATTATATATAGTCTATTGTGTATATATATATATATATATATATATATATATATATATAAATTACCATTTTAAATTGTTATTTATTTTCATTTATTCTATAGAAATTGTATTTGTACTATTATTAGAAAATAATATTTATGAAAGATATCTCTATTGTAATGTAATCATATGTTATTTGTATAATACAAACAATAATAATAATATAGCTATAATAGTGTTATATAAATAGCCTTTATACATACAATGTTAGTGTGAATTCATTATTTAGAGAAAACAGCATTTGATATATGAATATATCAGATATTATATATAATGAATATATATAAACCACTTTTTATGTAATTTCATAAATAAGACGTTTTCACGAATAATTTTTACAGATATTAAAAAAACCCGTTTTTAAATAAATTATTTCAATATGATAATATTAAAAGTGTAATATAATGTTGAATAATCATTATATTATGTGGAAGGACAACATAAATAATATATAATTGTATAGAATAATATACACATCAGTCAATTCAAACGGAATGTATGCATAAATTCGTAATTGTAATGAAATATTGAAATAGAAGTGCAATTTAAAAATAGAAATACTTTTTATTTTACAAATACATCAATATCTCTGATATCTTCGATCCAAAGATTTAAATCATTGAAATATAATTAAATATACCTCTGAAAAATATAAAGTTCGGAGTACATAACAATTGCAGAGATAGCGAGCGCATATCATGTCCTTGTGCATACTAACATCAATAAATTAATCAATAATATCTCTTTTATTTAATTACATTTATACGGGTGAAATTTAACTTTGAAATATATATATTCTCATTTCAATATCTTAGTCTTAGTGTAAATATATATATATATGCTAATTTAAATTATTCAAGAGACTTATAATGGAATACATTCGAATATATTGATTAGCTCGATACGATGATTTAATCTAAATTTGAATTACATCGCGAGTCGTACACATAAAATAACGCAGCCCGTTTCGTCTACTATACACATTTATTACACATAACATACGACGACGTGATGGTTCAGAGAGAAGCGAGCTCGTTGCACGCATCGTAAGACCTCATACGCTAGATCACCGCATGAATCGTAAGACTTCGCACGCTAGCTCGATGCACGCATCGTAAGACCTCACACACGTTAGCTCGATGCACGCATCGTACGCTAGCTCGCTACACTAGAGCCGGTGCGACCTTGCGAGCGTACCGCCTCAACAGTCGGGCGGCGTCCCTGCAGTCGTGTTCCGCTGCCAGATCTGCGGCGCTACGGCCGAGTTCGTCCCTAGCGGTCAAGGTGACGCCCGCTCGCAGCAGTTCTCGCACGCAGGCGGCGTTGTCCAGACGGCAGGCCAAGTGAAGCGGGGTCGTCAACGCTACTTTGTCTACCTGAGCGTGTGGGGGGGTAGACGTGTACGGGTACGTTGGTAGGGGCGTCATAAAAGGGGGGAAGGGGGGAACGTGTCCCCCCCACTTTTAAAAGTGTGGGGGGAATATAATATCTAATATCCCCCCTACTTTTAAGATCTACAAATTATTTTATTCTTTTTAAATATTACATTTCTTCTATTTATAGTCTTTGTAGTATAATTATATCCAACATAAAAGTGTCCCCCCCACTTTTAAAAGTGGGGGGGGAATATAATATCTAATATCCCCCCTACTTTTAAGATCTACAAATTATTTTATTCTTTTTAAATATTACATTTCTTCTATTTATAGTCTTTGTAGTATAATTATATCCAACATAAAAGTGTCCCCCCCACTTTTAAAAGTGGGGGGGAATATAATATCTAATATCCCCCCTACTTTTAAGATCTACAAATTATTTTATTCTATAAATATTATATTTCTTTCTATTTATAGTCTTTGTAGTATAATTATATCCAACATTGATTTGTATTGTGCAACCCAATACAAGTCAATCATATTAAGCCCTCTATAGATGTATACAAGTGATATTATAGATTTATTTCTTAGCAAATATATGGTAATAATTGATGAGTATGAGATATCCCCCCACTTTTAATCACCTTGTGACGCCCCTATACGTAGGAGACGTTATGCGACCACTATTATCAAACTGTTATTAGAACTCGATAGATAAATTATATTCTATTCTATTTTGTATATATATATATATATATATATCCATGCCGTTCGTAAGCGTGAGCTGAAATGTATCTATAGTGGAAAGAAATGTTTGAGCTTTTTCAATAGCGAAATAAATTTGTAAATATTTTTAAATATAACGAGCGAATATATATAATATTATTTAAATAGAATTATATATATATATATATGTGTGAAAGCTAAATATAGGATACAAACTGTACACGTGGTTTCGAGATCGTATTGTTTATAGGCGAGAACGCGGAGGAGTTTCTTACTATTAAAGCGGATACACTTGTGCGCCAAGGTCTCTAGCACCACTGTTGTGGTCAATTGTACGGTGTCCAGGTTGTTGTTGCTGTTGTTGTTGCTGTTATTGTTGCTGTTGTTGTTGTTGTTGTTGCTGTTGTTGCTGTTGTTTGTGCTTTCGTCGTTACTGTGGTTGTCTGTGGGCTCTCTTCCTTCGTTGCTGACATCGTCGTGGCAACAGAGCTCCATCGCGTCGAGGATGTATTCGAAACAGTCCGCCGAATCGTTCTTCAGCGTTGATTCTATCTGTAGGTAGGCGTAGTGAATCTTTAGTGAAAGCCACCTATATAATGGGCATCATGTGATCTGATACATACATTGGAAAGTTACACAATCATGTGATCCGATCGTTTGATATTTTATGAATTTGTAAATAAATAAAAATGTCAGAAATATAGATTGTTTATAATATGTAATTGCACTATTATTATATATATATATATATATATATATATATATATATATATGTGTTTGTATGTATATAAAAACTGAATAAATACAGCATAGTTTTAATGATATTTTACTACATATTATATGAAAATTCTTAATACAATTTTAATTTAATGTTATAGAAATAATTATAAAAAAACTTATAAATATATTATGTATAATAATTTTTAACATTAATTTAATTTAATTTAACATACTATACTAATTGAATATTAATAATTTAACAAGTTAGTTATTTATTACCATATTTGGACTACAATTATTATAAAATAAATTGAAAATAGAATGTTAGTTTTAATATCTAAATTATGTGATGATTAAATTTAAATTCTAACATTTGTTTAGATTTAATTTTCTTAGATTTGTAGAATCGGATTCAGATAATTATGTATTTGATATTTGTCAAAAGGTTAGTTAAGTAGTGTATTTTATATGTAATTAAGAATATTTCATAGGAATATTATAGAATTTAGAATCGACTTATGTTAAATAATATTTCTTTCTCATTTAATATTAAACAAATATAGCGACAATAAATATATATATATCATATAGTTTATTTTTTGTACATTTAATTTTTTAATTTACGAAATTGATTTATTTATTTGAAAGATGTAAATGTAATACTCTTTAAATTAATGAAATAGTTCAGAACTAATAATGTTGTATGTGACACTTGAACTGGCAGCTCACCTAGACTATGTTGTATGTGACACTTGAACTGGCAGCTCACCTAGACTATGTTGTATGTGACACTTCAACTGGCAGCTCACCTAGACTATGTTGTATGTGACACTTGAACTGGCAGCTCACCTAGACTATGTTGTATGTGACACTTCAACTGGCAGCTCACCTAGACTATGTTGTATGTGACACTTGAACTGGCAGCTCACCTAGACTATGTTGTATGTGACACTTCAACTGGCAGCTCACCTAGACTATGTTGTATGTTACACTTGAACTGGCAGCTCACATAGACTATGTTGTATGTGACACTTGAACTGGCAGCTCACCTAGACTATGTTGTATGTTACACTTCAACTGGCAGCTCACCTAGACTATGTTGTATGTGACACTTGAACTGGCAGCTCACCTAGACTATGTTGTATGTGACACTTCAACTGGCAGCTCACCTAGACTATATTGTATGTGACACTTGAACTGGCAGCTCACCTAGACTATGTTGTATGTGACACTTCAACTGGCAGCTCACACAGACTACGTTGTATGTGACACTTCAACTGGCAGCTCACACAGACTATGTAAACAGTCATAACTAGTGATGTAAATGATGCTCAAATCTAAAGCATATGCAGTCTCAGTCTCAGTTACCTAAAGTCTCACCTCTTCGCGGGCTCGTTTTGGTAGAGTCTCGGCTCGGGCTCGTTTTGCTAGAGTCTCGGTTTTGTCTCTGATTTTTTTTCCGAAAATGAAAGTCTCGGCTCGGTATCATAACCTCGGCATCATTTACTTCACTATGACTCATAACCCACGTTAAACAACACGTTCTATAAATCATACCGACAACGTAGAAACTAAATTAATAATATATTTATATATGTATATAAGGCAATTGATTCCATAAACTATTTCTTCTGTAATTAACTAGGGTAACAAGCCTAAATCTGATAATAATAATATTAATAATGACATATATAAATATATATATACTGTGCGACAATAGTAAATATTAAAATGTTACTTAACTGACCGGACTGGTGTTGTTTCCGTCCAGGACATTAATAGAAGCTCCCATACTGATCAGGTTGTTCACGCACAGAGGATTGTCGAATGAGGCGGCTGTAAGTTGTAGAATGTACTAGATCATCTCTAATAGTAATAGAATGTACTAGATAATCGGTAATAGAATTTACTAGATCATCAGTAATAGAATGTACTAGATCATCAGTAATAGTGATATAATGTACTAGATCATCGGTAATAGTAATAGAATGTACTAGATCATCAGTAATAGTAATAGAATGTACTAGATCATCTCTAATAGTATTAGCATGTACTAGATCATCTGTATTAGAATGTACTAGATCATCGGTAATAGTAATAGAATGTACTAGATAATCGGTAATAGTAATAGAATGTACTAGATCATCGGGAATAGTAATAGAATGTACTAGATCACTGGTAATAGTAATAGAATGTGCTAGATCATCAGTAATAGTAATATAATGTACTAGATCATCAGTAGTAGAATGTACTAGAGCATAGGTAATAGTAATAGAATGTAATAGATTATCGTATATTATACTCTGTATTGGAAAACTATAAACTTAATCTAAGCTAAACTTGCACTTGCACTATAGTGCGCTCTAGCTCTCCATATAAATAGCACTTGCATTTTATATAACTTGTATTTACTGAATGGTATCGCCTCCCTCGCAATATCTAGGCCCTCCTATATAATATAGGTCTCGTATGTAAAATAAAAGTAGACACTATAGTAGACATGATCCTAAGATGGTTTTAATCGTTGCTCTTTGAATACGAATAAAGTAAAGAGAATAAGTATAAGTAGGGAGATTAGGAAATAAAGATATAGAACTATCGAGATCAACGCCTAAACACTATAGGTTACTATTATTAGGAGATAATAAAGATAAAGAGAAGATAATATAATTAAGAGTGTGCGAGTGTGATAAGTTAAGAGTGGATTACAATAAATTACAACTATGGGTATGCCAAATGCCAACTATGAAAGTTGGTTAAATGGACAGTTTGTTAGATAGACAGTTTGTTAGATAGATAGTTGGTTAGATGGACAGTTGGTTAGATGGACAGATGGTTAAATGGACAGTTGGTTAGATGGACAGTTGGTTAAATGGACAGTTTGTTAGATGGACAGTTGGTTAGATGGACAGATGGTTATATGGACAGTTGGTTAGATGGACAGTTGGTTAGATGGACAGTTGAAACGTGCTGCAGATATAATGATGTGTGTCAATCTATTCGATTGTCACGTTACACAAATCACACCCATTCAGATCATACAATTCCTATAGGAAATTATAAATTATATTAATTATGTAATTATATATAAATTATATATTTCAAATATATATGCAAACCAATAATTTGAACATTGATAGATGGTAGTTATATATTATTATGTAGACAAATTTTAAGATTTAATGTTTACCCACCTTCTCACATAGTAATAACAAAGATTTTATGAAGCAAAGATATAACACTCCCTATATATGCAACCTAATTAATGACTAATACCTGCCGCTTCTAGCTTTAGTATCGAATCATTGAAATATATAGAGGTTCAGCATGGTTTCCATACAACAATGTTTTCATTGCTCTATTAAATAATATAAATGTAAAGTAATATAAAGCAATATAAATTAGATTTTACTGACCACATAGATATTTATAGCATTTAAAACCTACATATCCTATTGCTTTGTAATATATTAGCAATGAACACTTAGTTTTCATCATATAAATAATAATTTAAAACATATTATTTTACATTTTAAAAGTGTATAGTTTGATACGAATTTACATTAAATTTACATTAAACAGCACATAGTTCTTAAAAGTAACCCGATATAGGTGGTACTGTAAGTTGTATTCAAAATCAAATTACATAATTTCACATAAGTATATACACTACTTTTGTTGATATCACATACATTATTAATATTGTTGCCAATAGTGGTGAGTATGCAATATATGCATTAGGTCTTGCAGTAAGTAAGGTAAACATTACACATATCACTGATCAGTATAATGGGTGCATATCATAATATACAGATTTAGGACCACAAACTGTGCATTTATTACAATCACTATCTTTTACTAATTTATAATCTAATTATATTTATAATCATTTTTATTTTTTTGAATACAAATATAATATATATACCTTAATTTATATTTAATTCATATTATACAAGTAGATAGCCATTAGATAAGAAAGTGTAGTATGCTTGAAGTAACTACACTAGGTATAGGTACTACTACTACTATTTACAGTGTATGCGTACTATGCTATCTCTGTATATTCATTATTATAATTGTAATTCAACAAATATATATCAATTTTCTTAAACTTATTTTTAATATAAACGTTAATAAGATCAGATAAATTAATAGTCATTATATCGGTATTAGTTTGATTAATGATTTACCAATAGAAGTACTAAGAATTTACATGAAAACTAGTGACACTAGATGTTAATACATTGTCAATATGTACTAATGTATAGGTTTGCATCATTATGAGTTACTTGAAATTATTATCTAATAATGATTTATCACGATGTATAGTTTATCGAAAATAATAAAATACAAATTTATAAAAATTTTGTTTTGTTACGTAAGTATTTATAACCTCCTAGAAATATATTTATATATAACAGAGATATATATGTGTGTATTTATATACTTGATAAAAAGATACGGAGTGAGATGTAGATCAGTAAAGGGGAGATAGCAGATGACGCCTACTTTACTACTGGGGTTAATAGAATACGTAGCCAATTAGATAGAACAGAAGTTAACTCACTGTGATACTGTATGCTATACGTCATACCTTCATATACAAGCAATGTTAATCTCAGTAGCACTTCAATTCTCGACTAGACAATTTAGGCTAGGCTGAGATTTAACTGTGTACGGAGGTTTTACTTAAAGCATTTCTAATGGAAAAGTATAGTATACACTTAGTGTACAATGTATCGCTGCGTCTATCTTATACGAGGTTAACTTTGATATCTATTTCACTTTTCACATTACACACTCAACTAGTCATATAGCTATATGTTTACTTTCCGATGAACGTTTACACTTGAAATAATTAAATATAGACTACAGGAATATCTATAAAAATAAACTCCCGACCGAATTCGTGATACGAAAATAGCATTCGAATGTAACACGGGAAAGTATGTTAAGATATTGTTAAGCAGAAGTTGTGTTGTGTCCTTAGCATTGCTAGCACTGCCTAGACGCGTGTATGAACGCATGCACTGACTCATCATGTGACATCGCTATTAGTCATACTTGTTAGAGACATCAGTCGTAGGTTTCATAATGTAATCTGTTCTAGGCTATAGTTACCTCCACTGACCATTATATAGGGGTTAGTTACTCCACTCCACTGACCTATATGTAGGGGTTAGTTACTCCACTCCACTGACCTATATGTAGGGGCTAGTTACTACACCCTACTGACCTATATGTAGGGGCAAGTTACTCCACCCCGCTGACCTATATGTAGGGGCTAGTTACTACACCCTACTGACCTATATGTAGAGGTGTCCTTTTCAGTGAATCGAGCGCATCGATATCACATCCAGCTGTTACGATGAACTTCATGACAGACGAATGACCTCTGTAGGCGGCCAGATGAAGTGGCGTCAACTCTGACACTAGGTTCACGTGCTCCGACAGTTTAGCGTTCCGTAACAACATGATAGCGCGGGCATCGGCTCTGTGTGATGCGTGTAATGCAGTGGTGCGATGCATGTGAATCTATATTGATGTTGATTGTTCATGAGGTTATATTTACATAAATATATTATATAGATATTATATAGGAAATACATACACTGTATTTATAATCATTCATTTTATTGCAATGATTTAAAAGTCAATTGAATATCAGATATTAGGAGATATGATAAATTGACAGAATATGTTTATAATTAATACGATCGTTATTAATATACTATTTAATGGGAACACTATATTATAAGTTATTAGATTGAATGTAATTCAGTATTACTTTAATTAATAAAGTTAAAAATAATAAACAGTAAATTAAATGAATGAATACTATTACACATACAAGCGAACACAGCCACATAATGCATCGCTATCACACTATAGTAGGGGTATGCTAACTGTGCATTCGCTGCTAATAGAGCCCTAGTGGAGTGTATGTTACCGGCCCAGGCGGCGTGGTGTAGTGCAGTTCTATTCTTAGAGTCCTTCACCTTAATGTATCAAGGTCATATAGTATGAGTCAGAGAGAGAGAGTGTGTGAGTCAGAAAGAGTGAGTAAGAGAGAGAGAGAGAGTATGAGTCAGATATATCGAGTGTATACAAGGGCTACTACTAGCGTACACTATAGAGGTGTTGCTATTAATATCGTATGATTACAACTACTATTAGTATTACTATAGTATGAATACCAGAGCTACTACCACTACTACTGCCGTACTAACCGAAACACACGCCCCCTTCGAGAGCAGTAATCTAACGAGTTCGCTTCTGTGTAAACAACTCTCCATGTCTGTGTAATGGTTGTCAACGGCAACAGCATTAATACACATCACCGTTATGTTAATGTTGTAATATATACTATACTTATACTCTATCATACTATAATATACTATACTCTATAGCTAACTATAGTATATCATTTATCCTACTATATTCTACAGATTTATACTATTATTTTTAACGCACACACATATCCACACGTAACCTCACTCACAAACTACCCCACCCCGCCACCACCATTACTAAGGCATAACCCCTCCCACCCCCGCCACCACCACCACCACTACTAAGGCGTAACCTTCCCCTAGACGTGGGCAGTAGGCCGCCGTCAAATGAAGCGCGGTGATCGAGTCGTAATCTTTCACCTCGTCGCTGATTGGCTGACAGTCGGTGGGCATAGCTGTACGGATGTGTACGTCGGCCCCCGCTTTCAGCAGTAGATCCACCGCCAATAGAGTGCCGTATTTAGCTGCCTACATCGTCGTGGTTACAACTTATTCACTATCGGTGATTTACGTGTAAAAGATAGGAAAATTGGCTATAAATTTAAGGTAAAAAGTCGATCTAATTATTAATATTTTTCAACAAATTTTAAATTTTATATATAAATTAAGATAGATTAAGATAGATTAAGGGGATATGTGAATAAATCGTATCTAATAATGTGATTCATTATGTGCCTCATGTAAATAGATAAGGATTTTGTGTATATTGGGTAGTAAGTTATTAATAGCATTTAATTATATATTTATTTTAGATGAATGAATTATATTGAATACAAATTATATTGATCTATAAAACTTCAGTTTGTGTTGTGTATTTTCGTTCACTGATTATATTGTTTATAAAGTTTAATGTGAAAATAATGTATTTTTTTAATAATATAATTGTATATAGTATTGTATTCATAATTTTATACATTTTCTAACTTGGTTATTATCTAAATATACTGAAAATATTATTATTATATTTGCATTATTGAATATGGACGTTTTTAGCTGGATATATCATATAGTAGGTATATGTTACATATATGTTACATATCCTATATGTTACAGAAAAAAAATATACTGAGAAAATCTAGATCAAAGTAAATACCCAGGGTAAATACTTTATTTCACCTATAATAATAGAATTATCAACTTAGAAAATAATATAAATATAAAATGACAGATACTTATGAATACTATACTATTGTTTTATTATTGTTTTATATGGTTATATCCAACTGATAAATAATAAATTAATTAATGTATAACTTA
Organism: Osedax fenrisi; assembly: GCA_964019155.1. NCBI lineage: Eukaryota > Metazoa > Annelida > Polychaeta > Sabellida > Siboglinidae > Osedax > Osedax fenrisi. Next base: position 10,853,497 of record OZ025239.1, on the reverse strand, counting down.
TTATTAATAAGTACAAATTGACATAATAATATATAACTAATGGAAAACAAGAATAGTGTAAATGCTTTGATTTGATTGGCTAGTTTAAATAATGAGCAATATCACCTACTTATAATAAATAAGCAATGTTTAAATATTATAATTTTTTTGATGGTTTTAAAATCATAGAAATATTGAGTACTCTATTTAATTTGATTACACTAGTTATTTTATTACCACATATTTTATACACAATATCCTATAATAAATCGTTTTTACAAGTATAAATATATATTTATAAAATGAATTATAAAATAATTGTTATATCAAATGATAGATATATCAAATAATTATAATTATAAATGATTTATTTAATAATATTTGTACTTAAAAAAAAATCTATTTTCAAAATTATTTTATTTAAAAACGCCTACCCCTAATTACAAATATAATACTAGTTTATTGTTTATACGCAATCCTGTTGCTAGTGATAAATGTTAGTGATATTACACAGATATACCAGTCTCATTATTACTTCAGTTTTTTCAATTTTTATAATATTTTTACAATCGATCATCTATAAATACGTGTCATGTTTCATAAAATAAGTTCAATAATCTCAAGATAACTACATTTTTGAAAATTTAAATTATAAAATAAACACAAATATAGAAAGCACGTAACCCTAAAATTAATTAAAAATATAAATATACATTCTGTTGACAATTGAATTACCATATATAATATGAGGAGGACTAGTTAAAATCAGTAAATATAATTCACGTCGATTCGATAAAATTAATAAATAAATATCGCCGTACATAGAAATCCTAGCAATCTCCGCGCATTAATAGCGACAACGGGGAATCATTGCAACGTCGCGCCGAATGGCTAACCTGATGAAGAGGCGTGAAGCCGTACTTATCGCGACTGTCGATGCAGGCGCCCGCAGCGATCAGACACGCTACGATCGTGTCGGTGCCGCCGGAGTCGTAACTTCTGACCTTTAACCTCGCCGCGTAATGTAGGCACGTACGTTGACGGGTGTTCAGCGCGTGTACGTTAGCGCGCTCCTTCAGCAGAGAGGCCACGATCTCTGTAACGAGGGGTGAAACACGTCAGTAATGTACCGGTGGGATAGACATAGTGGCATAGCGGTGGTGGTGGTGGTATCATGGTAGTGGTATGGGGGCGGTAGTATCGGTAATATAATTGATGTGAAGTTAAAAGTTTCTAATTTATTGGAAATTACAAAAGAATATTCCTAAATATTGCGATTATTAAGCTAAATAATTAATTAATTATTATATTCACACATTTTCTATATTTTGATAAATAGTTAATCTATCTCTAATTCAGTGTTTTGTTTCATTCGTTGTTAGAATATAAACCTTTTTAACATTATGCTTTATTTGCTTTAATACAAATCAATCAATATATAATTATCAGACATAATTAAATTTAAATAAATGAATATGCATTTATTATAATAACAAATGTATTAAATTATAATTGAATAAATTATAATTGTAAAAAGATAATTATCTATAATCTATTATCTAATACCACGATATAGTTATTCTATCAGAAATCTTTATATACAATTAAATATCATAATTTTCTTGAGTGAAATGGTAGTATTAGTATGTGGGAGGAGTTTACTTTTTAATTCACAAATACACTTGATGTATCCTAAACCTTTAAAATCTATGCATCTCGGTCCATCTTGACTCAACAAAGCCCAGGTGTTTCGAACCGTCACATAATTTATTAGCACATATAATTCAATAATGCAGCAGTCGATTTATATAGATGAAAATGCATAAATATGTGATATGTTTTCTTATGATAGGATTTTTTTTTAAATGATCTTTATATTTTAGTTTTTGAGAATTTGTATATAATACAACTGTATATAGTGTTTATTTTAAAATAAATAATTATTATTAAATAAATTAGTAAATAAATTATAAATGAAAATTTTATATCAATAATATCATGTATTAAACTGTTTATAATCATTATAATAATAACAACATTCCATTATTTATTTTTAATATAATGGAAATATTTTTAAATCAATAAGTTTTTTAAATAAAATGCATTTTAATCAACATTAAAATATGGACATACTTATAAATTATTTAAATATATAAATTAAATAACAATAATTAATTATATTATAATAATTTAATGAAATAAAGTTGTTTTATAATTTTTTCTGCATTATATATAATTGCGTAATTATTATTAAATTAACCGAACTATAGGTCACAATGCTATATTTTGAGGAATTTTATAATTTATAAAATTATTTATTTCCATTTTACAAATGGACTAATAAATTCTTACAAATCTCTCGTATTAGTATTGAATTTAGGTAAAGATGAGTCAGTTAATTCATAAAACTACTTATTAATTAATATATATATTAAAGAATATATCTATATATTTATATATATTTTAATATTTTATTTTAAGAAATTTATATTTATTTTAAATAAAAAATTATTATAATTGTTATAATTAATTAAATATAATATTATGAATACTATTTATATTCCATTTTATTCTTCAGATTAATTAATATATTATATACTAATACACATAAATATAACTTGTAATAAACAAATTTCAATATATAAGTACACCTTTTCATTTTATATAAACATTCGTATACTTTTTAAAAATATACATAATCTCTGGTTATTTATTTCAGTGCTATTTAAAATTATTGGTTTTAAAGGGTTAACAAATCATCATATACTACATTACTACAGTTTACACTACTACAGTTCACACTATAGATTATATATTTGAGAATAACAGAGGAATGAAGTAAAAAAAGTGCCAGTCGCAGGAAATAGAGAGATGTCATAACCCGTAAGTGTTACTAGGTTTAATAATCAACATAATCCTGCCTGTGTGGCTCAACCCTACCTGTGTGGCTCAATTAGCTAAGGCGTCATATACACAGATAGCACCGTCCGGAAAAATAAAATAGGTGTTATAATAATATTTAAAATTAATCTTATATAATACTGTATGCAAAATGATCGAATCTCGTTAAAGCGTGGATGCTTTAATATGAGAGCAGCTTCGAAAGGACATTAGAGCATTTGGTTATAAGTAACAAATGTATCTATGTTTGTGGATGGAATAAAAGGACTCAAACAAAATAAAACTATAACAATAACAATAACACCACTAGAAATAACAACAATAACAAAACCAACAATAACAACAACAATAACTAGAACTATAATAATAATAATATCAACAATAATAATATCATCAATAATAAAAATAGCAATAACAATAATAATAAAAAACAATAATAATAACAACAACAATAGCAATAATAACAATAACAACACTAATAACAACCATAATAACAAGAACAACAATACTGACCGTAATGTCCAGCTATTGTGGCCAAATGTAGCGGCGTCATTCCGTCAGGTTTAGTAGCGCAGTTGATCGTGATGGCGGGGTTATCCTGTAGTGTGAAGTGAAACAATCATAATACACTGATACTAAGTCTATTACATAATACTTATTATATTCGTATCATTTTAATGGTTAGGTAATTTTTCGTATTAAATTAACATTACTTTTAAATATTTTATTAAGTGCATATATTATAATGATAATTATCAACTCTTAAAATAAAAATCATTTTCTGATTTTTTTGATAATTTATTAAAATATGAAATATTATCTTTAAAATCATGCATAAGGTGTTTTTTATGTGGAATAGTACTTGTAAAAGAAGTATTTTAAAACGCCACTAAAATTATAAATTAAAATATATTTCATAAATATTTTAATAAAATTATATTTAATTTTTTAATTTTTTTAATTTTTATATTATCTTGTATATATTATGTATTATTATTTATACTTATTAAGATATATTTTAGTTTCTAAAAATATAATTATAAATACATATTTTTATTTGAACATATTTGGACACACACATATATATATATACATATAGTCATATATACATATATATATATATATATATATATATATATATATATATATATATATATATATATATATATATATATTTATATAGTCGTATATAACTAGTTGGTAGATAATGTAAAATATATTTACTTGGTAGCCATTTTTGAAAATATAGCAATAAAGTTGAAAATGTATCTATTAATGTTATGCTATTAATGTCAACCAAATGATTAATATTATGCTATTAATGACTACCAAAACGGGAATGTTTATATATATATTTATATATATTTCAGGAAATTATTTATTGTTCAATATAATAGTGAACTTTAATTCAAACTTTATTAATTCAAAATAAATACTTTTTCCAATTGATTAATATAAATATATAAATTATATAGTAAAAATGTATAATTTTATTTAAAATATGTAGTATATTACCATAATAAGCATCATTATTTCGTAAATTTTTTTATAATATTACTTATATACAATTATTTTGAAAATACAATGTTTTCATTTTATCCATGTTATGTGTGCATAAGTTGTAGAAAAATCCATAATATAAGAAACAAAAATGTATTATTGTATGATTGATTTTGTTGATTTATTAATTTTAATATTAATTTAATAGACTACTTATTATACGAATTATACTTATTTATTGATAATATTCCTTTTTTATATTTTACAAGTAATATATGTGTATATATGTGTATAAGTGTAGGTGTATTGCGTGCCCATAAATAATAAATCTAAAAAATAACATAATAACTCTGTTATGTAATAACATAATGAACACCTGATGAATAACTATTATATTTGAAAGCAATTCTAAATATAATAATGTATAACGAAGCACAATAATTTCGTTCTAAAATATATAATCTTCAGTTTTTCTAATAATTCACAATAACTATTTATATTATTTAATGAGATGGTAATGAGTACAATTTTAAGAATTTTTGTTCGGCATATATAAACCAAGGCGTTTTGTTATTAATTTTAAACCCAATGTTAATTTTTGTACCATGTCGATTTAGGTATCAATTCATATCTATTTAATCTTCCATATTTTTGTTTATATATTTTGTTTGTTTACCTAATAAACTATATATTATTATTTCCAATTTATCCTTATAATGATATATGATTGAATATACAAATGGCATAGTAATATATTGTAAACGTATTAATGTAATATAGGATAACTGTATATGAACAATGCGGAGGATGCGGATGTTATAACGCGGAGATTAGCTATTTAAAATTCTGAGAAACTTGATGCATATTTATATTCCAATATTGTTGAAAATATCTTCTAAATAGATGAACCGTTGGGTTCCGACTCCTACCTACAATACGATATGGATAATATTGGCATGAATATAATTTCTTTTTTCTTTCAAATAATTATAATAATCGTATTAACAATATATTTCTAATTTGCTTTTAATATAGATTTAACATATTTAAAATCAAATTTTAAAACTAAATATTGTGGGTAGTATAATCTATTTGTATAAAAAAATAGTTTAATTTATTTTAAATATGTAATAATTGAAACCTATCATAATTTATCGTAATTATTATCTGTCAATCAAAGATTAAATAGTGGTCTATTTTATTGGGGTGACTAATAATTCTATCCACTGCCAATCAAAGTGGTATATACTTAATATAAGATAAGTTTACTATTGGATGCATGGACAAGTGGTAGATTAAATAGAGGTGACTGAGTGATAACCTTGAGAAGGGTATTCACTATATCGAGGTGACCTTGGTGGCAGGCCAGATGCAGAGCCGTAACGTTGTAAGGTAAATCTTGTGACCGGAGTATTGTAGGAGAATAACCGTAGCAGCCACAGTTTATATCTAGGGAAGGTTAGAGTTTATTGTATCGCTCGAATCGCATGAACAGTCAACTAATTAATTTCCGTGAAAATCACATTTTACGATCCATGCGTAAATAAATCACAATGTTTCTATTGTCTTTTAAATTAGAAGTAAATGAAGTGTATCAGGTGATATCTTAAAGGAACTCGCTATTGTATTTGGATATGAATCTTTACGCAATCTATTAATTCTATAATAATTTGTATAAGAGAATATCATTCAAGCGTAATATAGGTAAAGAAATGAAATAATATCATTATATTTTTCTATTAAAAACAAAATTCAATTTGATATTACTTGAATGCGAATATAATATTTAAGTATTATTTATAGACATTAATCTAATCCAATCAGAATAGAGTACAGTGATTACATAATACATTACATCATGCGGCAAAATAATAAACCGAAGACGAACCTACTCCTGCTTTCATGATTAACTGTACGACCTCTAGTTGACCTTTAGCCGCCGCTACGTGTAGAATGGTTCTTTGATCTCCAACATCACTGTCGTTCTATTATTATCCAACATTTACGTATGTATATAGTCTAGTTTTAATATTAAGCTATATCGATATTAGACTATTGGAGAAAATATTATCTCAATAAAGTACAAACGATATATTATATATTTAAATTATTGTAGTTAATTTTTTGTATTGGGCATGTATCATCGTTATGGGTGTGGTCTAGCTGTCAATCATTTCTAATTAACAGACTTCTGAGTGGCTGCCTTATATTGCGATCTTATAATATCTAGTTGTATTTAAGCTTATCTCAGGGCAATATCAGCCCCTAGCTTATATCTGTAGATAATATATATATTATAGTATCTAATTATAATATCATCACTATATATATATAGTTACAACCATATATATATATATATAGTAATAATATTAATAAATTGCGAACAAAAATAATAAATCAACTCGTTATTAATGCGCGAGTATATGATTAACCTTTGACCTCTTGCTATTGGAATAGATATGTCTAGATTGATTGATGTCACAGCCTTCCTCCAGTAAAAGTTTCACTATATGAACATCTCCTATTTCAGCCGCCAAATGTAGAACTGTGAAGTCATGTGATATGATCGCAATGATAATAGAGTGACCACAGTGGTGTGAGAGCATAGAGCTAGAGAGAAATAGAGTAGTAAACGAGGTATCTGACATGCGGAAAGCGTCTATCTAATTTGGTCACCGCAAAATAGCGGATTTGCCCTATTTGATTTTTTATTTTGGAGCTAGAATACAATTATTAATACCATTGGAAAGAGGATAAAAAAGTAATGTAAGTTTCATATTTTACTTTTTTGATATAATTAATGATAAAAAAGTTATGATCAAAAGAATATTATATTTTAATATTTGATCACCGCAAGATGGTTTATTTATTATTTCCGCTTTCAGCATTGGCTTACGCTGCCAGGCATTGAGTATTACCACCACTCTATTTCTCTCTAGCTCTATGTCTGAGAGTGACCACAATAGTGTATGAGTGACCAACCTGTATTACCGGACAGTTTCAGTGTGTGATCGATACTAGCCCCGCAACTCAACAGAAACTCCACGGTGGGAAGGTGACCCCCGAGAATGGCGAGTTCGAGAGGGGTCATCTGATAGTCGTCTGTCAATCAATGTTATTCTATGTTATATAATATGTTATATATGTTTATATATATGTTTTATATATACTTTACAAAATTTAATTTTTATTTTAGGTTTGAAGTTTTACACATTTTACTCATGGAGTTGAATATTTTCATAGATACGTTGATATGTTAGTGCGTAAGTATGTATGTGAACATATTATACGTGTTAGTATTGTTAGATGTATAGATTGTGGGACAACTAAACCGAATGTGTATTTAATTATTTATCGTAATTTATCTTGATTTATTTATAAAATAATATAGTATTATTGAAAATAATTATGATATATATATGTATGTGTATATAATATATATATATATATATATAATATATACTATATATGTACACGCATACACATATGTATGTGAGTGGTTTTACATACGTATGTGTAGATATTAATCGTAATTGTGATTATTTATGTAAACAATTATAAGACATAACTTAAGAGTGCAGATAATCTAGGTGAGACATTAGTAGTATAGCTATAACAGTTTATCTGAATAGCAATGTACCTATGCATACTATGCAAATACGGGGATACATTTTCATCGGAGTAAACAGCATTCAAACTTCACGTCAAAATAAATTGGATACTGTAAATAATTATTTCTTATTTGTCAATTACATAAGTACATTTATATTATGTGTTTAAAATAACTATCTTTTTATTCTCATATTATATTTTGGTATGCATATTTATATTATGTATCCTAAAAATGCATGAACAAATTATGTAAGTAATCCTATGGCTTTTTCAAAATCATAATCTCATTTAAGCGATATATTAGACAACAATTATAATCATAATTATATTAATAATTAAGATGATAAAATTTGAAATAATGTTATACTAATTTCTCAATATTGAACATATAGTAATTGAACATTAATTAAACATTGTATTTAATATTAAAATGTTATTATATTTGAATTTAAACTTTAAATGTAATTTATATGACATTCTATAATTAATGTAAGTGTTTGTATATCTGTGTGAGTTTTTGTACATATGTATAAGTGTATATATATGTAGTGTTTGTATATATGTGTAAGTGTTTGTACTTATTCTTAAGTACTTGATTGATATTTTATTTAAGCAAATATATAGTCAAAATACATAGTCAAAAGTATAAAGTAGGGAATATTGGCTAATGCTATCATACGTTATTGAATAAAAAAAGTATTTTGAAAAAAGTGTTTGTATATACATGTAAATGTTTGAACATATATATATATATATAATTGTATGTACATATGTATGAGTGAGATTAACTTAACTAAACTAAATAGTTTCAAAATTCTTAACAGACATTTTTAATCGATAAGGAATAATAGTAAAAAGAATGCTCAGATTGAATATGAAACATACCTCAATACATATGATCATAATAGTTCAAGTAGTATACGCACTGGGTATTAAACATGAAATACATTAAAATAATACAGAATATAAACGTATTCGTATTTGTTCGGCATGCATAAACCGAGGCGTTTTTTTATTAATTGTAAACCCAATGTTAATTTTTGTACCACGTCGTTTTAGGTATCAATTTATATCTATTTTGTCTTCATCATTATTTTTGTTTATTTATTTTTGTTGTTCACCTAATAAACTATGTTTTATTATATTCGTACTCGGCGAAGTAACGAGAAACCGCCGAACTAACTCCTCTTCTCCGATTGGTTGGATTCCACTTCGACGTTGACATCGGCGTCCCCGTCCGTGATCAGCGTTTCGAGGATGTCCGGCAGACCTTTGAAAGCTGCAATGTGCATCACAGTCCAGCCATCCTACAGACGTACGTGTGGTGGTGTTAACGCGGTCATCGCTGTTATAGTACATAGGGATATACGCGCGCGTGTGTGTAATAGTAATGCGCGTGTGGGCAGTGATGGGCACTGATCCTTTGTTTCCTGCGATCCCGATCCTCTATTTATTCTCTTATCTTTATCCTTTTCCCGATCCCGATCCTCAATTTGTTACCCGATCGTTTCCTGATCCCGATCCTAAGTTTCTTACCCGATCCCAATCATGATAGTATTTATATATTCAATTAATACGATTTAATTTCATAATTCGAAACAATATATATGTAGGTATAATAGGTATAATAGCCTAATAAATTGTTAATAATTGTAAATAATATTTATTATTAATATATTGTATTATATTTCAATAATAATTCAATTGAATTAAATGCATATATTAATGTATATCATATAGACTATATGATATAGTGAATTAAATATAATTTATTTATATAAATGCATTGAATTGGATATAAATATCTATTCAATGTACGACGTACATTGTACGTTGAATCAAAGTCAGTGGTTTACTTATATGATATCAATTGATTAAATCTATTAGGGTAAAATAACAATTATTATTTAATTATTATGTAGGTTATACCTAGTCTTGCAATACCTTGGAAAACATTACAAAATAATGATCAATAAAATATCATATCAATGTAATAATATAATACTAAAATGTTGTTAATATTCTTATAAATAAATATAATAATATTAGAGTATCATATATTCGATGATGGGCACCGATAATTTGTTATGGATCGGGATCACCGATCCCTATCCTTTTCCCGTTCCTATCACATTTCTCCATTCGTCACCCGATCATTTGCCGATCCCGATCCCGATCAGGATCTGATCACCGATCAATGATCGCGATCTTGCCCATCACTGTGTGTGTGTGTATGTGTATGTGTGTGTGTGTGCACACATGTGTGTGTATACATGTATATGTATGTATGTAAATGTGTATGCCTGTGGGTGTATATGTGTGAGAATTTTGTTGTTTGAAAGTATTTATATGTAAATACATTAATAATAATAATTCTATGTTTAATTTTCGAGATTTTTGCGTAACTTTTTGTATCTATGTATATGTGTGTATGTATCTATGTATATGTGTGTATGTATCTATGTATATGTGTGTATGTATCTATGTATATGTGTGTATGTATCTATGTATATGTGTGTATGTATCTATGTATATGTGTGTATGTATCTATGTATATGTGTGTATGTATCTATGTATATGTGTGTATGTATCTATGTATATGTGTGTATGTATCTATGTATATGTGTGTATGTATCTATGTATATGTGTGTATGTATCTATGTATATGTGTGTATGTATCTATGTATATGTGTGTATGTATCTATGTATATGTGTGTATGTATCTATGTATATGTGTGTATGTATCTATGTATATGTGTGTATGTATCTATGTATATGTGTGTATGTATCTATGTATATGTGTGTATGTATCTATGTATATGTGTGTATGTATCTATGTATATGTGTGTATGTATCTATGTATATGTGTGTATGTATCTATGTATATGTGTGTATGTATCTATGTATATGTGTGTATGTATCTATTTATATGTGTGTATGTATCTATGTATATGTGTGTATGTATCTATGTATATGTGTGTATGTATCTATGTATATGTGTGTATGTATCTATGTATATGTGTGTATGTATCTATGTATATGTGTGTATGTATCTATGTATATGTGTGTATGTATCTATGTATATGTGTGTATGTATCTATGTATATGTGTGTATGTATCTATGTATATGTGTGTATGTATCTATGTATATGTGTGTATGTATCTATGTATATGTGTGTATGTGCGATAACTTTAAGTGTTATGGAGGGATTCGCTCCGAGTTCCAGTAATAAAGAGGTCATATGAAGGTCGTTCTTTTCCACGGCGACTGCTAACGAACATTTCACTGAATTGCCTCCATCTTATCGGAATAGGGTTATATGTAGTCGTACAATCGTAATTAGGTGATACTCATATCTCGTATTCAATTATCTGATTCCTATTTTATTTTGAATTATATAACTTACAAATAATATACACTAATTATTTCTCTATCTTTCAATTATATTTACAGAAGTCCTATAGTATATAACTAGCAATCTCTGTGTTTAAAGGTCAAAGTAAATTAAGTATAAACAAGTATTCGATGAGGTATTAGTTATAAATAATTACGCCAAAAATTATATAGAATTACCTAATATAATTCCTTGGCTACCTTAACTCTCATATAGTAAAGTGTACATTTAGTTAATACAGCCTAAATACTATCACTACATCCTTAGCCCCGCCCTGCCCCCCTCCCCCCCCCCTCGTATAGATGGTACACTCTGATAGAACTGTCAATCAAACCTTCGTCGTACGTAGATATATCGTCGGCATCGCAGCCCGCGTTTACCAAAGATCTTATGATTGGTTCCTGTCTATTCGCGACGGCTAATCGTATCAGACCTTTGTTCTTCTGTTGATATAATATAATATATAGTTTATTAGGTAAACAAAAATAAATAAATGAACAAAAATAATGAAGACAAAATAGATATAAATTGATACCCGAAACGACGCGGTACAACAATTAACATTGGGTTTATAATTAATAAAAAAAACGCCGCCTTGGTTTATGCTGAATATTGTCGATAATAAATGTATAAGTGGTGATAAGTGCGAACGGATATACACAGACTGAGGAGTTTCATCATATTGACCTATAGGTATCTAATGCTTTACGTCACTAACCACTTTACATCCGGCGTTAATGAGTTCCTGAGCGACTTGCGTGTGTTTCTCTTTGATTGACAGGTATATCGCCGTATTGCCGGTACTCGTAGAGGCGTTGATGTCACATCCTGAGGTATAGGCATCATTTTGTTATGCGGAAATATAATATAATAATAATAATAAAAATAAATATTTATTAGAAGAAAGTTGTACATTTTTTTCGTATGAAGTATATCAATTAATTATATTGTTATTTCCTCTAAAGGGCTTCAGATAAAGATCAATATCTTTTCTATGCTGTCGCCCAATATATATATTTTATATATATATTTTATTTTATATTATATATTATATATATATATATAATATATTATATATATATATATATATATATATATATATATATATATTAACGGCCCGTGTGGCTCAGTTGGTTAAGGCGTCAGACAACAAGAAGTAGGACGAGGGTTCAATCCCCTATCCGGACAATTTAAATGGGTCTTAAAAAATATTTAGAAGTGATCTTATACAATTGTGTATAAATAAAAGATCGGCTCTCGTTAAAACCATGGATGTCTTAACATGAGAGCGGTTTCGAGGGTACATTAGATCCATATATGGTTATAAGTGAAAAATTCATCTAAGTTCCTAGATGGGATTAAAGGACTCTGCCAAAAAAAAAATAAAAAATAATAAATATATAAATATATATATATATATGTAATTAAAAGAGGTTTTTCATATTTTAATTAAATACTAAAATTGATTTTATTACGCTATTTTTATTTAGTAAATGTTTATTAATAATAAATAAAAATTCAACGTACATAATATTTCCCATCGAGATATAATATAGCAGGCAATTATTATCAGCACTAAAAGTGCTTACCAAATATTGTAATCAGATTATTTTCACCAGTTATGATTTATGAAAATAAATAAAATGTTGTTAAAATTTGTATTATATTCGATAATAATTAAAGC
>OZ025239.1:10805426-10827926 GCA_964019155.1 Osedax fenrisi | reverse complement strand
GATATAATTAAATACCCATGTTTCCTATTCATTGGGTGAAGTAACATACTACAATTAACAATGGTTTAATAGGCGACCATGTATCTTGAGCTTTGATCATAGTATAGAATAGATATATGATGTATGATGATAATATACAATGTATGAATAATCCATCGATATAAAGAAAGAGGATAAGCAATTGAATGTAGTGTATGGCACTTTACAATTGAGGTGCTGCAGTCGCAGCCCACTACTGAATACCTACTAAATTTTAAATTAATATTATTTATTTATACATATATATTGATAATTACTACCAATTTTAATGTACTACAAATACTAAAAATAAAATTATATATTTAAAATACACCATATCAACATTCCTCGTAATTTTGTGTATTTTAATTTAAGATATCATACTATTGTATTGATATTTATAATCTAAATCCATTGATATTGATATAAGTCACTTTAATCTATTTCGACGAAAAGCCTACTGTTTTAATATTTTACATATATAATATAACTAATATCCAATCAAAATCACTGATGCCATTTTGTTAATTTATCGATAAAAGTGCCATTCGTATATCTATCTTTTACATGCATTGCGAGCGTCAATTGCTTATCCACATTCTTTATATCGATGGAATAATCAAATGACATTAAAGTGCTGACAAAATCAATATTAAATTTCAATATCGTCATAAATCTTAAATATATAAAAATAAATGTAGGTATTCAATATATTCTATAGATACTTTAAATATACCTACGTTGCATTAATAATCTAGATATCTGATTGCTTGGAAATAATATTCTTATATAACATGGGCTATTACATCAGCTATCATTAATGTTAGGTGCGACCTCTGTTCTATTAATAGATTTGTACATGTATTTAATAGGAACAATAGTGGTCTACTAAAAGTGTATAAACTTTTTTTTCTTTTATTTATTCAATGCAATATTTAATATAATGATAGATATTATATAGATCTATAAAAATTGCACTTTTTTATAAAATATAAAAGACAATTTGTAATATAAATTATGTTTAACTAATACATTATTATTATTTTGAAAATAAATGATAAAATTATGAATATTTAAAATTTTAATTATTATTAAATTTAAAAAAGTGTAAATATTATGTAATTATAAATGTTATAAATTGCCTGAAAATTTAAATTAATTTAAAGCATTATTGAAGGACTTGAATGATATTTTGTGTATTTCAAAGAAAATAATGGATGACGTTGAAAACATCTGGCATTATATTCGATTAATGTCGTATATTTATGCGTATTTAAGTAACATATCTGATAATTAACTATATAGTAGTAACATATATGTACAGCTATATAACTTGTGTTTGTATTTATAACTTATAGGCTATATAATGTACATAATAAGATGGTAACAAGTTATAATTGTTGAAATGTTTCCAAAACACACACCTATAACTCTTGTTCAATGCATCTATTCATAAAATTATCAATGTAACACCTATATTTACATATGAATTAGTCATTGATATAAATAGAAATCATTATACATTTCAATGATTAGCGCACACGCTCCCGAGAACGATTTACGTTTTGGAAACATTTCAACAATTTATAACTTGTTACTATCATATTATGTACTATATAGCCTATAAGTTATAAATACAAACACCAGCTATATAGCAGTATATATATATATATATATATATATATATATGTTACTACTCTATAGTTAATTATCATATATATTACTTAAATACGCATACATATACGATATTTATCGAATATAATGCCGGATGTTTTCGACATGTACCGAAAATAAATAATAAAAATAATTATTCTGAGTACATTTATTTTAAAGATTTAAAATATAATTATGAAAAATGTATGAAATATATTTATTTACATTATGTTATTATACAAATAGCCATATATGAAGATATATTATTTAAATGCATATATAATATTATTTATTTTAGCTTTTAAAATTCTAAAAACGATCTTATATTAATTAAATTATGACAATAAATTTGTTTTTAAATTATAATTATAATCTGTTTAAATGATATACTTTTAAAAGTGTTCATTTTATAGTTATATTTACGTAAAAATATAATTTATATATCATTTTAAAGATAAAAGTTAATAAATTAATAATATTATATAAAAAAAATTGTAAAATAAAAAAATCAACAAATTTGAAAACACTTTTTTGTTCTTAATGTCAGAGGTTATCGCTACGCCTAAGCAACGGGGCTTTAATTAGCGCGACGAACCGATGTTAACGGAATCGATGTGAGTTTTAGCGTAGAGTTTCGGAGCCAGCAAGAGTCTAGCCACACCCATGTGTCCGAACTCTGCAGCGCAGTGAAGGGCGGTACCTCCGTCGCTCGCCTGTTTGTCTACGTCGCATCCGGCTTGTATTAAAACCTGACGATTTCATTGGCTGTTACACTTCGACGAACGGATGTAGCAACCATCTCGTAATTATGATATCGGGGTGGGATAAGGAACGTCTATATATAAGCTGAATAAGTACTAGGGTACTGTTGATCTGTTGTCACAGAATGTTTACTTATCATACATCTATTCGTAGTTAATAATATTAAATAATTTACGAAATTATTAGTATTATATTGTATTGAATTTACCATGTTTATTTGAGTTTTTAAATTATATTATTATATTCATATCATATTCATTATCCGCTTAACTAAAACGTATTCAAATTAAGACAGTTGACTTTTCCTCATTGTCGCCACACATAAGCGGTAATTATTATAATACCATTGCTTAGATATCACCACTACAACAACCTCCATATTAAATATAATCTTCATTATAATATCAACCATAGTCATCATTACTACTACTACTACTTCTACCACCATCACCACTACTACTACCTCTACTACCTCTACTACTACTACTACTACTACTACTACTACTACTACTACTACTACTACTACTACTACTACTACTACTACTACTACTACTACTACTACTACTACTACTACTACTACTACTACTACTACTACTACTACTACTACTACTACTACTACTACTACTACTACTACTACTACTACTACTACTACTACTACTACTACTACTACTACTACTACTACTACTACTACTACTACTACTACTACTACTACTACTACTACTACTACTACTACTACTACTACTACTACTACTACTACTACTACTACTACTACTACTACTACTACTACTACTACTACTACTACTACTACTACTACTACTACTACTACTACTACTACTACTACTACTACTACTACTACTACTACTACTACTACTACTACTACTACTACTACTACTACTACTACTACTACTACTACTACTACTACTACTACTACTACTACTACTACTACTACTACTACTACTACTACTACTACTACTACTACTACTACTACTACTACTACTACTACTACTACTACTACTACTACTACTACTACTACTACTACTACTACTACTACTACTACTACTACTACTACTACTACTACTACTACTACTACTACTACTACTACTACTACTACTACTACTACTACTACTACTACTACTACTACTACTACTACTACTACTACTACTACTACTACTACTACTACTACTACTACTACTACTACTACTACTACTACTACTACTACTACTACTACTACTACTACTACTACTACTACTACTACTACTACTACTACTACTACTACTACTACTACTACTACTACTACTACTACTACTACTACTACTACTACTACTACTACTACTACTACTACTACTTCTACTACTACCTCTACCACAATCCCCATCGCTACCATGACTGATATGACCTTGAGATGCCCTCGCGCTACCTAGCAACACATACGACCTTGACAGCTTGTACATTTCCTCTGGCGGAGGCGGCGTGGAGAGCTGTTATTCCGTAGTGTTCCCCGAAGTTCTTACTCGTGTCGGGATCTGCTCCTGAAGCTATTGAGGTTATCGTGGTTATCATGGTTATGAATGAATGAATGAATTTATTTACCGAATATTGGCTGTAATAATCGGAGGGATACCCAGAAGCTATGATGCCTAGTTGACTAATACCGATATATACGTATATTGATTAGATTATATACCGTGGCTACAGCCACAGTAGGTATACACGTATACATAATGTGTACATTGTTTAACTCTAACTTAGTTGTAGTATCGAATACTTATTATACTATTTACATTTTAATAATATATAGAATGCCTAATCGATTCATTGTTTTACGTATTTTATAATAATTTATTTATATACGTGCTGTAATGCATATATAATTAGTAAAATTATATATATATATACATATATATATTATATAGCAGTTATATAATAAATAGTATTTATTAAATACTACATTGTAAGGCTAGTAGTATATCTAATACAGCATATATTTATATGTATATAACAAATTTAAAATCAATACTTTCATCATGTATCCTGAATGTTCAATAACTTCGATAACTATCAATATATGTGTGCACTCTGCATCGTACATTGGCTTACGAAGGTAGCAGATAGTATTGTAATATACAATGATGATTATCATTAATTAAATTGTGAATATTAACAGACTATATCAAATATAATATATGATATATGATATAATACCTATACAAATAATAATAATATATACATAACGTATGATATAGTATGTGAAATGTACCTAATATTCACTAGTCATAACCGGCTGGTATCTTATACGTTTTGTAACAGATAACAGATAACCGAAGGCTATCTATGCATAGTTACTTTAGCTACCCACGTTAATAATGGCGGCTATCTGCGCGTTAATGGATGACGAGTTAACCAATCAGAAGCTTCATAACGCTCTCGTTGCCAATGCGGGCGGCCAGATAGAGAGAGGTCACCCGACTGCCGATACAGAACGAATCGTTGCGGTAGATGTCGCTTTCTCTCGGTATCAGCGTGGTGCCCGGCAGTGTACGCGCTATGTTCCATCTCATCTGATCACGAGTAGTATACCAGTGTTTATACTATTGTATAACTGTTGTACACTATTGTATAACTGTTGTACACTATTGTATAACCGTTGTACACTACTGTATAACCATTGTACACTATTGTATAACTGTTGTACACTATTGTATAACCGTTGTACACTATTGTATAACCGTTGTACACTACTGTATAACTGTTGTACACTATTGTATAACCGTTGTACACTATTGTATAACCGTTGTACAATAATATGTATACACTATATATATATATATGCATTATAAAATATATTAATTAATAATAAATAATAATAATTATTAATAAAAATATTAATTATTAAATTAGTGTTATCAAGGTTAAAGAATGAAATATACGTCTGGCTGGATTCACATCTATGTCTGGACGGCTTCAGAATATATAAATAGGTTAATTAGGTAGATATTATTTAATTTATATATATTGCTATTTATTAAAAAGGATAGTTAATTATAAATAACTATATACGAAGACATTACATATATTGAGTATAAATGTTGTTATACATGTATATATTAACATACATAGATGTTTTAGATAGTTATGCAGTACATGGGCAATGCTAAGTATGAATGGTGCGAATCAGAGGTCACAACCAGTATTCTTTTGTCATTCTAACTATTTCTACTCTTCAACTATTTCCATAATAGATGTCACGATTTTTCATATTATATTTTTACAATATTTAGAAATTTATTTTATTTGAAATTGAAATTATTATTATGATTAGATATAAAACTAGACTAAGAAAAAATATATATAAATATATTGTAATCTAAAAATTAACTCGGCAAGTCTAACTCAATGGACAGGATCGTTGTAAAATCATGCATGATTACGGGGCTAGCGAACACAATGCATGATAACCTTGACAATGCATGATAACCTTGACAATGCGCGATAACCTTGACAATACGCAATAACCTTGTATATATCGTCGGCTTCTATGGAAACGTTCGCTGAATTATTGATGAGCAGCTGAACGACTTCGTACAGGTTATACCAGACGGCTATGTGCAGCGATGTCACGCCTGTTATGCAATAGGTGCGGTGGAGGTGTTACCTAACTGCTGTGTGTTCAGGGACGGAGAAGTGCGTGCAGCGAGAGAGGGGTGCTTAGCCAGGTGTGCAGCGAGAGAGGGGTGCTTAGCCAGGTGTGCAGCTAGAGAGGGGTGCTTAGCCAGGTGTGCAGCGAGAGAGGGGGCGCTTAGCCAGGTGTGCAGCGAGAGAGGGGGCGCTTAGCCAGGTGTGCAGCGAGAGAGGGGGCGCTTAGCCAGGTGTGCAGCGAGAGAGGGGCGCTTAGCCAGGTGTGCAGCGAGAGAGGGGGTGCTTAGCCAGGTGTGTACATATATCGCTCCGTTATCACTAGTATGTATGCATATTATACATAATAATATATATATTATTATTTTCAACTGATCTATATTATTTTGTACACAATAGAGAACGTTTAACGTTATTTTTGTGTCTAAATAAACATTCATTCATTCATATATATATATATATATATATATATAAACTGTCTGTATGGCTCAGCAGGATAAGGTGTCGGATTCTTTATAAATAGGACACGGGTACAAACCCCATCCGAAACAAAAAAAAAGTTAAATAATATTTAGAAGTGATCTTATTTAATAGCATATAAAAGTGTTCGGCTATCTTTAAAACGCCGATGAATTCACATGAAAACGGCTTCGAAGGAAAATTAGAGCCATTAAATAAAATTCATATAAGTTCCTGGATGAGATGAATGAACTCAAACAAAATAAATTAAAAACAGCAATATATATATATAGTTGTTTTATATAGATTTAGAATTACAGTTAAACTCTTCTTAATCACTGTTATTTACCATTACATAATTATAAATGTATCACATTACAATATGATTGGTATTAAACACAATAGGTCTAACACAGCTATAACAGCATGTGTCCGGTGTGAACCCAGCTTTAATGGAGCTAATTCGTTTAGATTATCTTATTGTGATTATTGTTATTGTTATATTTATTTTGGTGGATTCCTTTCATCCCATCCAGGAACGTAGATGAAGTTTTCACTTATAACCATATATGGCTCTAATGTCTCTTCGAAGCCTTCGAAAATTGATTAAGTTTTAATTATTTATAATCCAAGAATATTATAATAATTTCATTTATAATAATGTTAGACCTCTATGGATAATGACTATTTCAGATCAACTATGTTTGTAGACTCTATTGTAAAGTGTATCCGTTTTTTTGCACATTTTCTTAAATAAATGTACTATTACTATATAAAATATTATTCGATATTATTTATACAAATTAGTATTTAAATTGAGTAGATTTAATATATAGCATACATTTGGTTATATTTATCACATATGGTTTGCACAATGTATCATATAATTTATCATCTTGTTAAAAAAATGATTGATGTATAACTAAATTAAATTATTTAATAAAAATATATATTTGTTATATATATTATAACATTATTGTGATATATCATAGAAGAACCGACACATATTCAAATTTAATTTATTTTTACTAAAATAAAGTATTTACAACTGGACAGCTAGGGTAAGTTATAAAAATATAAATATGCATGATATATTAATGAATATAGTCGAATATAGCTGATACATTACGTAATGCTGATAAACGTATGTTGAAGTTATTCAGTGATGATAGCTTCGTAACATTAATATTATCATACGATACTAGGGGCGCTGCAACAGGGAGGATGGGGGGATATGCCCCCCCACTTTAAAATATAGGGAGACCTCCTATGTATTGGTCCCCCCCACCCCCAGTTTTACCACAACATTTATTTTGATTGGTTGGTTCCCCTACATACAAAATCGCTTCATCGCCCCTAGACGTTACGTCTACATTATCAACATAATAAGTTATCAGTTGTTACAGAATAATTAAGATGATGACTACCGATGTCTCTTAAGGTTCCTTCTATTTTATTTAAAAAGATACTCTAATATATTTTATTTTATTTTATTCATATAGGAATACATATTTAATACATCTATAATAAAAGTTATACAAATACAATAGATATGCCAACAAATATTGAGATGTAAATATATGAATCTCTAAAGCCTGGGCCGCTTTAAATAGCATGCAATCAATATGGAAATCAAAGTTAAGTGAAGATCTCAAAAGAAACTTTTTCAGAGCAGCAGTTGAATCCGTACTTGTTTAAGGATCCGTTATATGTACTATAACACAATCGATAGCAAATAATATTGACGGAGCCTCACTCTTCGTGCTGTAACGAATACAACCTAGAGAGTTCATCTAACAAATGAACAACTATATGGTGGTATACCAGAAATCAGAAAATCAATACGAATACAAAGATTAAGGTTTGCCGGACACTGTTGGAGAAGCAAAGATGAACTGGCAAGCGATCTAATACTGTGGCAACCACAGCATGGTAAACGAAAACGCGGACGACCAGCAAAGACGTATACCGATCAACTAAGAAACGATACGAATCTTTCTACGATAGACGAGATGAAAACAGCGATGGAGAATAGAGAAGGGTGGAAAAATCATATCATGGAATACAAAGCAAGCTCGACCTGGTAAGGTAAGGTTATTATATATATATATATACATATGTATCATATATTAATTACTATATAATAAAATGAAATGTATTAGAATATTTATTTAACAAATAGTAAAACATTTTAATAGACATCGGTTATCGTAGAAAAGAGAGGGCAGCATTTTAATCGCGCTTCATGCCTTATATTATCTATATGTAATGAGAATGAAACCTGCTATATTAGTGCTATTCACATCCGATTGGCTGAGAATTCTGCGCAATATCGTCATGGCGAGCGCGTACACCGTATCCTCGTCGTCCTGCGCCGTTGCTAGCGGTAGCGTTGCTATGGTAACGTCGCAAGCTTTGGTCGCCCTAGCAACCGCGTACACAGAGTAATGTAAAGCGTTCCAGCCATCCTGTATGTGTCACTCGATCAGCTTACGTAGTTATATTATGTATCTATATTATTAAATTATATATAATATAATAATAATATTTATTTATTGAAATCTCTTATATATATTGAATACAATACAAATAGCGGATACAAATGGACCCCTCAAGAAGTCATAGACTTGTACATGTTATAAATAACTGTGAGAGGCCCCGGACAATACAATACAAATAGTAACATTTTTTTTTCTTGTGTTTTGATTTATTGTTTATTAAGTTCTTTATAAACACAAGAGAAATTCAAGAACTGCAGTTCAGGCATGCCTGGAGTCGAACCCGGGACCTCTGGCTTACTAGCTTTTGGTTGTCCCACTGAGCCATCGACCCCAGACTATTATTCCAGAGAGGTTAACATATGATACCTCACTGATTATACTATATTATTAATATGTTATTAATATATTATTAATATATTATTAATATATTATTAATATATTATTAATATATTATTAATATATTATTAATATATTATTAATATATTATTAATATATTATTAATATATTGTATAGCATTATAAAGCTAATAACATTTTAATCTGTAACTGCATTATCTATATCGTTAATTCGTAAATATTTACGATTAACATATATAATATATTATATATGTACTGTCAACTCTAACATTTGTCTCCGGAAAGACATAATTATGTCAAGTGTTAACACTTATGCGAAGTCATGTAATTCGATTAAGTACACGAAACATGAACAACGCCACCTATATAGGTTGAATTTTAGGATAAATGTAATGTTTATAATGTAAATTTGTATAAAACTATACACTTTTTGAAATGTAACAAAATATGCTTTACATCATTATTTATGTGTTGAAAACTAAGTGTTCTTTATTAATATATAACAAAGCATTCTTATAGTTTGGCTTTAAATTCTATACATATATATGAAGTGAGTAAAAGATAATTTATATGGATCGTAATTTCATAGAATAATGAAAACATTATTATATGAAACTCTCGTCAAGCCTAAATATATGTCAGTGATTTCGATACTACTGATAGCAGCGGTGTGGTTAACTATTAATTAGGTCGTGTAGATAGTCAGTGTTATATATTTAATTCTCGAGAATCGTAGGTGGCTAAATGTGCCTGATATCGAATATGTCTACTTATATTTGGTTAACAGACACTCGTACATAGTACGTCGTACAATGTCGTACATACACATAGCCACATACACACACACATATACGCATAAACTTGATATGTTCACATTACCGTGGTACCTATTAGGGGCGCTTGAACGATTTTGTATGTAGGGGGGACCAACCAATCAAAATAAATGTTGTGGTAAAAGTGGGGGGGGGGGGGGCAATAAATAGGAGGTCCCCCTAGATTTTAAAGTGGGGGGACATATCCCCCCCCCCTCCCCCTGTTGCAGCGCCCTTAGTACCTATACACCTATTGTTAACTGTTGACATATGTCCTTACTGTAACTACATAACCGTATACCTACATCGTACACTACTTATACAACCGAATCGTACAACTTGCATGTCCTACGAGTTGCATGTCCTACCATCATGTCCTATCAATGTACCTATGTAGGTCATAGTACATATTATGTAACCCACTATACATGCAGGTCTATCTTACTATACGTATATACCTCACGCTAACTATGAACATCACTGTAACAGGTAGACTGTACCTATGTAACTACATGTACCCGTATAACAGACAATCCACACTATCCCAGCAAACAGTGATAGCCTTATAATAGCAGCATAACAGCATATTTTTAGCCTCAAATGTTTACATTGTGCTATTATGCTGCTATTGTGTTGCCATTACATTTCTATTATGCTGCTATTCATTTGTCATGCTATTATGCTGCTGTTATGTTGCTATTTGAAGTCTATTATGCTATTATTATGCTGCTATTAATTTTAAAAGTCTACTATGCTATTTTTATGCTGCTATTAATTTTAAAAGTATATTATGTTGCTATTATGCTGCTACTCTAATAATAGCAACATAATAGCAGCATAATATATTTTTTAAATTAATAGCAGCATAATAGCATAATAGACTTTAAATATCTACATAACAGCATGATAAATTAATAACAGCATAATATACATTTAATTGCAACATAATAGCAGCATAATAGTACAATGTAAACATTTGAGGCTATTAAGTATTATGTTATGCTGCTATTATGAGTCTATTACTGTTTGCTGGGGTACCAGGTACCGTGTAGTTGAATGTCATTATTTACCTCACTATACATATGTACATCGTTGTACCTATATATAGTACACGTATATATATATATATATATATATATATATATATATATACGTATATATATATATATATATATATACGTATATATACGTATATATACGTATATATATATATATGCGTATAGTATCATTAATATTACTACTATATATCTACCTATAATCCCTGTAGAGCACACGTCTCCATAACAAGTTTGTTATCTATACGTTTGAACTACTACGACTAATGCTTACGTAATACTGCAGCAGGGGTCGCAGCACGGGGTCGACACGCCCACATTTAGAGACACGCTCGAGATGTGGGCGTGTTTCGTGCTGACACCGGGTGACATATCGTACAATCGCTTACTAACCGGAAGTTACTACACTGACACGTCGAGCGGCGCGCGTAACTAGGCGATGACGTCACACCGCTATTACGTCATGTAGCTGTTACGTAACCCGTATTTACTTAGACACACTAACAACTAACAATAGAGAAAATCGATTCATACAAAATACACAAAACATTTGTTATGCACCATTGATAAACAAATTATAATACACAAAATTAAATAACAATACTTATACTGGTGTATACAAATCAGTAATATAATACATATATAATAGTAACAGCTAGTTAAGCATAAATGCCTGTATGCCTATCCTATTTTGTAATCTATAAAAATGCAATGAAAAAATAAAATATATATTTTATAGTAGGCCCTATAATATATATATATATATATATATATATATACAATTTATTTTATTTTAGTATATTTAGCATAATGTCATTCATCTTGGATTGCTCAATGAGAAATTATTGATACCATTTTTTCTATAATAGGATAATATATATAAACACCATATCATTTGCTTTTGTAATATATGTATAGTCTATACAGTATAGATCATATAGGCTTCCCCTTTGATCATATATATATATATATCTTTATAAACATTAGAAATAGTAGACTAGTATTGGAGAAAGGTTGTTGACTAATTTGAAGGACAATCCACTATTCTGTTTACATAGGTACATCATATGTATATATGATATTTTTAATAAGAATTAAAATTCACCAACATTACAATAATGATTATAAATTGATTTGATCAATTTTTAATGTTTTAACAATTATACAATTTTAACACAATTTATTTTGATTAGTTGGTCCCCCCTACATTCCAGCGCCCCTAACAAGTAGCACCCTACGCAATGCCCGGGGGGGGGGGGGTGGTTGATAATGCTAATGTGTACGATGGGATACAGCTAAGAAACATAGAAATACTTCAGAGTTAGTCAGGTTAGACTCTATCTGAGGACGTCCCCTTTATTAACTCCCATCTATAGATGTGACTATAGGAACTATAATACAGGTATCTATTCAGAAGTATCTATTTACACTGCACATCTATTAACGTGTCACGTGATACGTGCTGATATGTCACATGCCACATGCCACATATTGCATAGATCACAAACTATGTTGCTACATTAACCCTACTGGGTTTATAAGAGACCTACTCCCTTATCATTAACATAGTATACCGTACCTATAGGCTATAGTTATGTGAATATGCTTGTATATAGCTATATATAGTATACCAAGCCCGACAGGCTTGTTTGCATTGTATACGTACATATAACACCAGTATACAGCCTACAATGTCTACAATGTATACAAACTCTATCGTGAGAAGTGAAATCCACTCGTTCATTCCTAGGGGGCGTGTCTTTGTTCGGGAACGCCTCCTTCTCGCTATCCGACCTATAGGAGGGCACCTTTTCTTGAATTAGCGATTCGTCGTGTCTCAGTATCGCATCAAAGAGCCGTATTTCCTGTGTATACATTATTGTATACATTATCATTACGAATATAATTAGCTGTGATTATGACCGTCACTATGACCGTCACTACTTCGACGGTCACCGCTACAACTGGTACTACCACCGTCGCATTATTAGCATATTTGATTAGTATTCAATGATATGCTACTTAGTAGTGAATATATATTTAATATTTAAATGATAGTTTTAAATTTGTATTATATGTAATACATATTATATATATTTTAATTTTGTGGAGACATTTTATCCAGAAACTTAGATGAAGTTTACTTATAACCAAATAGATATAATATCCATTCGAAGCCGTTCTCGTGTTGTAATGATTATAGGTTTAATTTAACTAGTTAATATATATATATATATATATATATATATATATTAAAGTATACATAAGTAACACACACGCATACCTCTTACATAACACGTTACATAATACTGACCACTCTTATCTCGTCTATTGTCTCCTCGCGTCCGAACGTGCATTCCCTGTTCAGTTCCATGACGACTGGGTCCGTACCTAGCGAACGAAACCAGAACTAATCGATAATAACAACAACACGGCGACTACTATGCTAGATACGCGTGAACTACGCGCTGGGTAGGCTAGCGAATCGGGCATGTGTTCTATACCTATAGGTACCTATAGGTTGTGTGTGTACAGTTAACTCCCGCTAACTCAGACTCGTACGGACCGACGACGTGTATTTAGATATCGGCTTTCTGAGATATCGGGTTACGGAGATAGAGAATGTTCTACGTATACGCGTAACTAAAGTTGCACTCGTGAAAAGTCTGAGATAGCGGGAGCCGACTGAAGGGTGTTAACGTTACCTTCCGTAGGTCACGTGAGTGTATCCGAGTTAAGAAGTTCTGCCCCCTTACGTACACTACTACTACTACTACTAGCGTATATACAGCTATAGCTGTCTATCTAGTCGTGTGTATGTGTGTGGCTGTGTGTATGCGACGTATAGCACAGCGAAGGGGCGGAGCCTACTAACGTGGCTGTCACTCAAACCCGACTAAAGTCAATGTTATCGTTAGCAACGGTTTGCGGCCGCCTGATATTCCAGACGTACGACATTACGTCATCAAAGAAGTGCTTCTCGTACAGTACTTGTAGTATAGGTGGCAGTAGCAGTGCTTCTAGTACATCATTGGTAGTATAGGTGGCAGTAGCAGTGCTTCTAGTACATCATTGGTAGTATAGGTGGCAGTAGCAGTGCTTCTAGTACATCATTGGTAGTATAGGTGGCAGTAGCAGTGCTTCTAGTACATCATTGGTAGTATAGGTGGCAGTAGCAGTGCTTCTCGTACAGAACTGGTAGTATAGGTGGCAGTAGTAGTAGTAGTAGTAGTAGTAATAGTAATGTTAGTATAGGTGGCAATAGTAATAACAGAAGTAGAAGTAGTGTTAGAAACATAGAGCTAGAGAGAAAGTTTATCTGTAGCTCTGTGGTTTTAGTATAGGTGGCAATAGTAATAGCAGAAGTAGAAGTAGTGTTAGAAACATAGAGCTAGAGAGAAAGTTTATCTGTAGCTCTGTGGTTTTAGTATAGGTGGCAATAATAATAGCAGAAGTAGAAGTAGTGTTAGAAACATAGAGCTAGAGAGAAAGTTTATCTGTAGCTCTGTGGTTTTAGTATAGGTGGAAATAATAATAACACTAATAGTGTATAGGTGGCACTATTAGTGATATGAGTGTGTTAGTATAGGTGGCAGTAGTAGTAGTAGAAGTGGTAAATGTAAGCGATACGCACTAGAATAGTACACCTATAAGTATGTTTGCCCTAAGTAACACACACATATATTTTGTAGATATTCAATTATGTGTGTATATGTATTATATATATATATATATATAAATATATATATATATATATATATATATAAATATATATATATATATATATATATATATATATATATATATATATGAAAATAAGATATATTTATCAAACGTAATAGTGACAGTAATATCGAGAACCCAGTCTGTATATTTAAAATAAACACGACGATTGAGAACACATTTAAATGGCGACAACTTTACCCGAATACCTCGGTGTAATCAAGGACATGCACTCGGTATACTAAAGGACATGCCCTCGGTATAATAAAGGACATGCCCTCGGTATAAGGATAGCGTGTATTCGAGTGGACATCAAACGTACGCGAGTAGAGGTGTTTCAGCACAACTACATCTCCGAGTAGATAGTCGCACACAATAGAGCTATTATTGCTATTAATAGCTAGGCGCGAATACGTATCGACCACTCCTAAATGTAATTCATTATTAACAATGTCGTCGAGATGTAATAACGTCGAATTTTAAATAAATTACAATTTGCAGTGAATTTCAAAATTAGTTTGAGATCTATTTGTAAAGAGGCAGATATACACCTCCCCTCCCTCCCTCCCCACAAGTTAGTGACACTACAACACAAGTAGAAATGACTCACCGATATCAAACTATGCCTAGCAGTATTCACTAACCCCTAACGACGTTCCTCTAAATGTACCTGCTCTTTAAGTTGAATAACTATTATATACAGTGTTGGAGAGCTATATTACCTATACTATTCACTTGTACTCGTACTATATTAAGTACTCGTACTATAGTAAGTTAGCTATAGCACTCTATATAAATATCACTTTTACTTGCACGTTATATAACATTTAATGTGTACAATTGAAGCTACATTTATTACAGCACTTGCCCTTCAAAGTGAAATAACAACAATAGCACTTGCACTATATAGTGCCGCCACACTTACCGCAAACACTTTTATAGAGAACTAGTAGTAGTACCTCTCTCTATATATAATTTGTAGATACAATTCACGTTTAACTTGACGAATATTCCTAAATAAAATGTCATGATCAGTAGTTTACTGACAGTAAATAGTAAACCCCTCTGTTTACTATTTACTAAACACAAGTTTGTTTACTTAGAAATATAATGAAATAACAAATTTCATGTAATAACAACTAAATATTAGATTTAAATTAAATGTACGAAATACAATGAAATAAATGGGGTTGGTATTCCATTATTTTGAATTATAAAACTATAAAATATGAGCTAAAACTAACATTATTATCAAGTTATAATCAAGTTATAGGATCACGAATATGTCTCTATGGAAACATATATCAAACCTATGCGATATCGTGTCGGTTACATACTTCGATATTGTAACCGAAACATGAACAGCGCCCCCTACGTAGGTTGTTATTTCGGACAAATATATTATTTATAATGTAAATTAGTATCGTAAACCATACACTTTTAAAATGTAAAATAAATGGTTTTAAAGGGAGACGATCAAAAATGACGAATTGAGGGTTATAGGTTACATTTGAAATACGAGTTAATAGTAGGCCTATATATACATATATTGTATTGGAATTTGTGGATTATTTGGTTTAATTGGTTTAGTTTTGTCCTGCTTGTATTTGTTTAACTGCATTACATCCCAAAATAAGCCTATATTTAAATTTATTTCACATTTAAAATTTAACCTTTGCAACTCAACTCGTCCTTTTTGATCGTAACCAGTTTTAAATGATTATTTATATGAAAACTAAGTGTTCACCAATAACAATGACATATGATAGTGTCATTGTTAATGACATATGTACGAGGTGGGTGATTATATCGCATATAGAACATTGATAACAACCGCCAACAACCTAACTCTATTTCAGTGGCGATACCACCGCTAGCAGCGGCAGGGTTTACTATTAATTACGTGGCGTAGATAGGCAGTGATACACACTCGAGCAGTAGTAACATGCTCGTGGTTAATATAACGATGTTATATATCTAACATTGTGTTACTGTAAACTAAATACTCGGCTCTCTCGTATAGGCATCGTATTTGCACTTGCATGTATATATATATATATATATAATATGATTAATATATCCATGCAAGTGAATATATAATGGCATACTAATAGTATATATAGGGTAGATATAGGGGAGAGTGCTCTAATATCTATGTACGACGTACGTTGTACGTAATATCGACACCCTAGAGATCTCCTAAAATAGAATTCCAATCAAAAAATAATTAATGTATGAAATGTTAATCAATATAATTCTAATTCATATAAGTATAATTTTTTTTAATATTTACATTTTTTTAATTATAAACCAAAAACTGATTTTTTCGTTACAACTCAAACAACTAAATTTATGAAATTTTTGAAGTACAATATCGATTCTTAATCATTTAAAATGTAGGTATTTTAAATATTTAAAATACATCTTATAGGGGAGGGAAGGGAGTAGTAGCCGATAATTAATATGCCTCAGAAGATTTCTAATATATCGATAAATACTGAATTTTAGGCTCATATTTTTTTGAATAAACTAGAAATCATATAGTTCTAGAATACCGTGATTTCACTTTTATATATAAAGTGTTTAACCTAATAATATAAAAGTTTGATTAGGCATTAAAAAAAGCACTCAAATAAGGCAAGGCCGTAGTAGTGGCCGCTAGTAACAGAAAATTCGATAGGTGTCTCATAATGTATTCGATTTATATTTTTTTAATTATTTAATATTACATAATTATATTTATGATGCATACGCACCTTATTTGATTCAATGATTTAATTATATATACACATACTCTTACATATAAATAAGCATAAATATATATAATCATGTTTTTTTGTCAACATTTGACAACAAATTATTATATAATAAACTAGAGTAATTAATTAATTATTTAAAAAAAAAATCTACTATATATTATAGATATTTTGATTATCTAAATATTGTATATGGAACTTTTTATCCTATCAAGCACCATTTAAGCGTTAATTAAAACGGTCACTACTACGTCCTCGGCCACTACCCCTTTCCCTCCCCTAGATATAATTATATTTTACAATGTGCCGAAAAGATTTTTTATTTTTCATAATTGTTTACAAAGTTATTAACTTTTACCTAAGCAACATGCATACAGTATCATAATACCGACACCCTAATTGCACTTAATATCGACAACCCTGTTATATAAGAGATAAACAAACTAAATTAAATTTAAAAAAAGATATTATATGTAGATATTATATACCTACTTAATACTTATAACTACAATTTGGAAATATTTAATTGAGAAATAATAAAGTTATGGTGATTTATTGTTAGGGTGTCGGTATTCGAGTACTCTCCCCTAATGGGCGTTCTTATGCAGTGCGTAATGACAATAGGTTATGCGACCTAATGGTACTGATCATAGAGTGAAGTGACATCACTAGAATGTCTATTGCAATGAGTACACACTAAGTAGCACTTGCTCCAAGTGTTAATCCGCTATTGTCATATAGATATTGAGTGCGGTCACTCTAATGTCCATGGCGTGTGTCAATGTTTTTAACGGGTTTTCAATAATTTAAAATCCAGTAGCCAATAGGCTATTAATAGACTACGTCACCAGATTTAACAGTTTCGCCATCTCTCCGATATCTTAAATATAATTCCTTATTAATCGAAATAGTACGCGTATTAAGGTGGGTACGTTATTAAATATGATATTATATCATTATTAAATAATTATATATATTAAATATATATTAATTATAAATTATAATTAAATATATACCTAAATATAAGTATATGATTGTTAATATTTATAAATAGATTCCAGAAAGATCGGTAAATAACAAAATAGACGGAAATATTGTGAAATTGCGTATATCCTACATTATAGGATATATACGTATACCTATATATACTAATTATATATTTTTAATTATTATTCATTACATATAATATTATATTAAATATAATATATTCAATATACTATAAAACTATGACATAAATTATATATCATATAATATATATAGGTATTTTAGAAATTTGTGTTTTATATATTTTATTCTTGGGTCAAATGTGAGCCGTATGTGTAAATACGCTGCGCTTATATTCAACCATCGATATAAAGAAAGTTTTCTTAATATATAAAGTTTTCATATATAAAAACTTTATATATAAAATTTATAAAGTTTTCTTCAAAACTTACTTTATATCGATGTATTCAACTCAGTGAGGAATTATATTATAGTATAAATCTATAGATTTTATAATTATGTACTTATTATATGATCCAATTTAAATGAAATGAATTAAATAAAGTAAGTAAATTATTAATTTAATTAACTGAATATATCTATATAGTATACGTTTAACTTATGTGTATTTCATTATATCAATATATATATAGAAACTAATCAATATCATATAGATATAATTCGTCCCTGATAGGAATATTGAATTATACTAGATATAATCATTATATAATAATTATTAATTCATTAAATTTAAATTGAATTATAATAAATTATTATTATTATTAAATAATTCAATTTAAATGTAATGAATTATTAAAATTCAAATGATTTAAATTAAATTCAACTTAATTATAACCAAATTAAATAAATAAATAAATGTAATATACTTATATAGTATATATATATATATATATATATATATATATATATATCTGTAAATATTTAACTATATTATTATATAATTATACTATTCAGTTCAGTCTTGATACTTATACAAATGCTACTATTCATTTCATATCCGATTTGATTATAACTTTTAATATTCGATTCGATTACAAATTTTATAATTCATATTTGATAATATAACATATTTTAGTTTTTTAATTATTCGTTTACAATTAAATAATTTAAAACTACTAATTCAAATATATAGAATATATTATAATTTATTTTATATTAAATTTTCTCAAATATTTAATAATAGGCACATTTAAATAAGACAAATTTCTGTAGATATTGTCAATTATTTAGCTTATATATTTCATTCTAAATAAATTACCAAGATTGTGTATACAAAATTATTATTAATAATTTATTTATCGAAAAAAATTGCGCTATTTATTTAAAATTCGATTAAAAAAAGTAATAATTAGAAATATAAATAATTTATGTCAAGTTAAAAAATTTATTTGATAACATTGATATAAAGAGATGATTTCTGGATGAATTCATCTATATTAGAGTTTCTAATGTATAAGGATACGAAACACTGTTTTTACTCACAGATATATAATTAGGTAGATATACCATGTAGGATATGAGATGTAGTATAGTATATACTATATATATATATAGTATACACTATATATATATATAGTATACTAGTATATACTAGTAGTATACTATAGTATACTAGTATATATATAGTATACTATACATACTATATACAATATATACTATATATATTATATACTATATAATATATAGTATATAGATAACTATAGTAGAGATATAAACTAATAGTAACATTACAATTCTATTCGATTCGGTTGACAATATTGTTCCCAAGAAGTTCAAATAATGTAAATGTGGTCATCGAGAATTTAACATATTGAAAATTAGGATTACTGTAATATCATATATATATATATATATATATATATATATATATATATATATAATTATATATTTATTATAGTAATGTACATTCTATCATATTTATATTTAAAACTATACCTATTTTGTTATATAAATGTTAATTATAATATCATTAATCAAAGGAATAGTATATTTATAAAATTATAATTGAATTGTCAAACTTTCATATTATAATTACAAGTATATATTGCACTATAGTTGCATCTATAGATACCAGTGCTGTATAATATTATCTCAAATATAGCTATTAGTTATTCATGATATGAAATAGTATGATAATAGTATACATTTTATATATGTGTAAATAGTATTAGGACAATAAATTACTAGATATAGCGCTATATATATTATAGCTATCTATTTAAATATACAAAAATATATAATATAATTTATAAGTTACTAAATATATAAAATATTTATAGTAATATTACTATTATTATAAATAATATTATATTCATCATTATATTTTATATATATATATATATATATATATAGGATAGTATTGAAGGATAGTTATACATATTTTTAACAAGGATAGTTATCTATATTAATATCATTAGAGTAAACTGCTACACATTAGTATATATAATTTATATAAGATATTTTATTTTCATAATATAAATAATTAATTAGAATGTATATAAATTATATAATATAATATATATTATTGATTATTAAAATGGATTAATTTATTTGCACATTTTTATTAGAAATTTTGTTTTAATAACAATTTTAAAAAACAATAATATAATTGTTATAATTGTTAAATAATTTAATAAGCTTTCTAATGATACAATGATTTATTATAATAGTTTAAATATAAAATATCTCATTAATATACCTATGTGTGGTTAATTTTATTTCCCAGATTTATAATTAGGATTACTAATAAATAGTATATGATATTTGTTTATGACATTATATTTTATTTATTAGATATATTATATATACCAAAGATTTTGCGAAGCACTCCTTCGGAAAATCTTTGTATATACTACATATTCTATATATATATATATATATATATATATATATATATCAGGATCATATGTAAACACTCAGGAAAACACAAAAGCAAAGCTTGACTAGGTTGACTCCTACTCAACTTGATAACACCATTACAAGAATACAAAATAAAAAAATATAAGAAAATAATAAAATGACAATAACTTATTTTAAAATTTCAATTGTGTATATCATTAGAACATCATTTTGTATATATAGTATTGTATATATTATTAAAGTGGTTTTAATACAATAAAATTATTTGATTAAATTTTGATTTTATTAAATTGATTTGTAAATTTGATTCATGTAAATGAAAATCATGCTGAATAAATAAGTAAATATATACTTGAACATTGTTATCAGGGAGAGGTCATCATTTTCAGTTAAATACAAAATAAAATATAATAAATAATAAAAGTATATATAAATAAGAAATATATAAATGTATATTATTAATAGAAGAAAAATATATAACACAAATGAAATAAATGGATAAAATATGTAAAAATATAAAAATAAAAAGAGGAAAATATAAAGAGAAATATATATATAATATATATATAATGTATTGTGACTATATGAGTGATATAATATGACTATAATAAATATGTGATTATATATGTATATAAATATGATATTACTGTAATGTTAATTTAATTTATAATAGAATGTGAAAGACAAGCACATTTCTATGTAAACAAATAAAATCATACATTCAGAAGGGGGAAATCTCGCACTCTGAATGTATCTGGGCCAAATCTGGTGGCAATAGAAATTGTGGGCGTGTCTATTACGTGAAAGAGTGATACCATTGTGGGCGTGGTTCAGTTCATTGATCTCTATTCAGGAAGTCACTAATTCCTTTGATGTGCAAGATTTGCAAGGAGTTATATTAGCCTTAC
>OZ025239.1:10783234-10793234 GCA_964019155.1 Osedax fenrisi | reverse complement strand
TATAATTTAATAATGTAATTAATATTCACTCTATTTATCAGAAATTGAGAGACAAATTATGAATAACGAAGATGGTTTGTATAATTAGATATAATTAAATAAATTATAATGTAATTAAAAAATAATCTATAAAAAATACTAATCTCAATATCTAATAAATAAGTAGAGTGAATTGAACAAATATTTAGTAATATAAGAAAAAACTATTTTTATGAATAATATCTTAATTATAATAAATAATATTATATAATATAAATATATCGGAACTAGCAATTATTACATACATTAATATTCTATGAATTCAGACCACTTCCAGTGTGATTTCTGTTCAGAGGTATTTGAATCAGAAGATGATACGATGGAACATATAAAGAGTGAACACAATAATGCCAACGATGATGAACCCCCTGCTGTTTACGTATGTAATTATTGTACACATACGTGTAAGTTACGCTCTGGTATGCACGTACACTATTCTAACTTTCACGAGGACGAGTTTGTAGAAAAACCCGAAGATGATAAGAAACTCAAAAGCGATGAATGCTCGGTCAAAAGTAACGCGCAAGATTCCGTTAATAAGCATAAAGAAGATGATACGATGGAGCATATAAATAGTGAACACAGTAATTCTAACGATGAGAAACTTTCTTACCCTAATGTCTTCATATGTAATTATTGTACACATTTATGTAAGTCACTCTCTGATATGCACGTACACTATTCTGACGTTCATTAGGAATGACTAGCATAGCTGCATCACATGCATTATTATAGAGAGCATATGGATGGGCTATATTATATTAAGGATGGAACGTGTCCATTGGACACCCTAGCTGCTAATGTTTTATTTTTATAGTGTTTTTATTGCATATTTCCTAAACGTGTTATTTTATATACATTTACTTTATGTTAGAAACTATTATGATTTCCTTGTTATACAATATGTAAATATAAATATCTTTGATTATTTCTTTGTTATACGAATACACATAATATATTATTTTAACTTTTCTGTGATTATTTATTAGAAAAATCTAAACTCTTTTCTAAAGTTTTAATTTTTTTTTAAATTGGACACATTTTTCTAAATAATTTTAAATTATTTTCACACATTTTCGAAAATCATTAGAAACTTGGCACATCATTTTCAATATTTAATAAATATTTAAACAAGAATAAAAAATAAATAATCGAGATAATAAATAGAATACATATATGGTTATATATATATATATGCCTTTATAAGAATATTAAATAAGTATATTTGTCTTCATTGCAATTCATAAATGATTCAAAAATAAGTATTTAACTGAATAAACTGTGGTATATTGCTGTTAGAAGACCTATCTTTCCTTATTTGTCATTGCATAGATAAAACCTTAATTAATAAGTTAAAAAAATACATTATATAAGTATATCATTTAATATAAATTTAAATCCATCTAAGATAGTAACATTTATCTATTTTATATTTTGTTCGTTTATCATAAATAATTATAGAAAATAGACTTTAAAAAAAATTTAAACATTTATTTGCTAGATTAATAAGCTTTGCAAACTTCGCAATTTATTTTCAAAAAACTTACAAACTATTATTTGCAAATTATTTTCAAATATTTTATAAACTTCTTGTTTTATTTTTTTTTTAAATTACAAATTTTGCATATAATTTCAACTTATTTTCACAAAATTTGTTAGAAAATCATTTTCATATATTTGCGTATATTATTTTCAAATAATTTACAAACTTTGTGTTTTATTTTCAAAATATG
The DNA here is from genome assembly GCA_964019155.1 of Osedax fenrisi. Taxonomy (NCBI): domain Eukaryota; kingdom Metazoa; phylum Annelida; class Polychaeta; order Sabellida; family Siboglinidae; genus Osedax; species Osedax fenrisi. Next base: position 10,791,462 of record OZ025239.1, on the reverse strand, counting down.
TACATTTTTGAAAATCATTTAAGTATATTATTTTTAAATATTTTAAATACTGTTTTATTTTCAATAAAAATTACATACTTTGCATATTATTTGCAAATTATTTTCATAAAATTTTAGAAATTCATTTTCATATATTGTGCATATATTATTTTGTGTATATTATTTTGCGTATATATTTGCGTATATTATTTTCAAATAATTTACAAACTTTGTGTTTTATTTAAAAAAAATATACATATACAGAAAGTTACAAACTTTGTAAATTAATTATAATCATTTTAAAAATTCTTAAATAAATTACAAACATTTTCGAAATTTTGCAAATATTGGTTTACTGGGCTGTCCTTAATTAAATATCGATGAAAAATTATTAAGATCATAATTTAAATTATGTAAACAATATTTGAGATTTTCCTTTACTCGTACTAATAATATGAGTTAGAAAATTCACATTCTATCACTGAGAAGATTGATCTCAGGTATATTTAGCTTGATTATTAAAAAATTGAAATTATTGTAAGTATGCCAAACTAAATAATTTAGTATTAATTCATTTATGTATATATAATAAATAATTATATTAATAAATGTGTATTATATGTATGTATTCAAAAAATATTACGTCGTTGAATAAGAATATTATGATATGTAAACCTTGCATATAATCTGTATATAGTATTTAATAACATAAATATATATTGTGAATTAAAATAGCTCTGTGATTAGCCTAATAAGTATACCTAATAACTATATAGTGTATACACTGAATCCTTGAGTTGATTTACTATTTATAGTTTCATTCATAGTATATTTAGAAGCATTACTAAGACATTTAATGATCGATTACAACCTTACTAATTAAGAATAGTCTAGTTTCTCAAAGTTGAATTGCGAGATTACGTGAATTTCAAGCGAGAATATTAGGCATGAAGAGATGTGTAATTAAAGTGTTGTTTATTTATTTCAAATAATTCTCTTAACACGCCGGTATACTTGTAAATAAATAATTTAAATAAAATAGATTATTAGATACAAAAAAATATAAGTACCGAGATAAATTGTAATAACTTGGTGTATATCCGGATAAAATTGTATTTCTACTATAGTTTTATTTGATGACATACAATTTTGAAATTATTTTCTAGAATTTTCTCTTTTGAAACACAAAAAAAAGGTGTTTTATTAAATTACTTTTGCATCGATACCTTAGCAGGTGCTTTCGCCGACTCTTTTCTTCCATTCATCCCTATTATTCAACAAGTTGGTTAGCTCGTCCACTTCAAATTCAGTGTAGTCTAGCACGTGATCTATGAATGTCTTAGCCGGTCTTCCACGAGAGCTGGAGTGACCATGTTTGGGGGTCTAACATAGCAGCTTCACCGACTAGCTCATTGTTGCTTCTCCAGCGTTGTCCTGAGAAATGCATTCTTTGCGTTCATGAATTGAACTCGTGATTTTTGGAATATTGTTATAAAGTTCTTTGTTTCACATATGCTCTCTATACGTCACTTTAAATTAAGTGTATTTATTCGCATTGTAAAATATCTTTATTGAGAAGAAAAGCTTATAAGAATCAACAAATATTTTAATAACTTAGTTGTTTAGCCTAGGTGTCTTTAGGTAGAATTATAAAGGACACTGTGGCATCTGTCCTTGATTAAATAGTGTATGTGAACAATGAATACTATACAAATAATTGTTCTCCTTAAGAGTGTCCCCTATTGAACACAAATAAACTAACCGTAATTACTCTATTCATTAAACCCGATATATTGATGTTCAATAGAAATTGAATAAAAAAGAAATATAAATTTAAACCAGACCAGACTCACTAACAAAGTGACATATATTACTATCAATAACACGACATCAACTGAATTTATTACTGAACTAATTAAATCTGTCAACTTCAACTTTTAAGAAAAAATAGTTAAAATAACACCATCACTATTAACAAATAACAGCATAACTATTAACAAATAATCTCCATTATTTCACTTCAACATGTAGAGATCATATACATGTAGACTTCTCGTACTTCCCTACGATGTTAATCTCATTATAATTCAAATACTAAAACAAATATCTTTAAAACCCTAGCTAACCTTCAAACTGTAGACTAATTTAAAACCTATCATTTCTTTTAAAACTTATAGAAAAATTAATTGTATTGTCCTAACAAACTAAATAAAAAATGTAAATGTGTATTATTAATATAATACATATAATTATATCTATATATATATTATATCAGACTACATTTTTAAATTATATATGTTACTTTTATAAAATCTATACACAACATAAAGTCAGCTTTACTTTACTACACCCTTGTAACAATAGAACATCTCTTTAGGATGAGATTAAGCCAGCTGCTGGGATAACTCTATTGCAATACCTTCAGTAGTATCGTATATGTTATTGTTTACGTACTAGATACGTGTATAACACATGCTAACTTGCTCAATTTATACAGATATTATTTATTATATATATTTTATATCTACAATTCAGATAAGCTAATAAATTAATAAACTAATATCTCTATATGATATTACTATTTGAATTTAATAATTAACAAAATATAATAAAGATACATAATATTCAATGTTTTATTTGAAAATAAATCTCGCTTATTTAAAATACACTCAATATGCAGTATGCTATATTATTTCGTTAAAGTAAAAATAGAAATATATCACATTATTTGTAAATCCTGTAATTACACAAAACATCTTGATTACATAACACATTTCGATTACATAACATAATTGTTAACAATAAAAACATCGATAATAATAATAATAATAATAATGGTAATTAAATATTTTAACTAAAATATAAGACGTAATTTTTACAATGTTACCCATAATCCACTCTGATATTGTTAATTATCTATAGAATAATTACTAGAGTATACATAGATAGGTATGTAAATATATTCTGTTACTTATTACTTCTTTTACAGATGCTATAGGGGAGATTAATCTCGTTTTAACTACATTTATTTAGAATAATACGGCTGTGAAAATAAATGTAAAACTAATAATGAACTGGGGGATAAGATGGGGCAATGGGTGGGGGCAACGTAGTTAATCAAACACACCAAGGCACCAGCGTTTCATCACAATGCAGTTGTATATCGAGGACCGTAGCCCTAGCGCCCCCTACAGTTATTTCTCTGCGATTCACAAGGGTGTAGTCTATGTTATTTAGTCCTGTTTCTCTGTCTCTCTTAGGTATGGTTCTCAGCTGTGTGTGGGTATGTATGTGAGTGAGTGTGTGGGTATGTATGTGAGCGTGTGGGTATGTATGTGAGTGTGTTAGGCTTAAGGGCGCTGCAACAGGGGGGATATGTCCCCCTCACTTTACAATCTAGGGGAACCTCCTATGTATAGGTCCCCCTACATACAAACCCTAAGTTCCAGCAACCCTAGTTAGGCTTATGATCTATTACTACAACTTATCTTACATTATCTCTATTTAAGATTAGTAAATATATTGTTATAGTTATTTAGGTAGAGTCCTTTCATCCCATCCAGGAACTTATATAAAGTTTTCACTTATAATCATATATGGATCTAATGTACCTTCGAAGCCATTATCATGTTAAGGCATCCATGGTTTTAACTAGAGCCGATCATTTATTTATACACAATTATATAAGTTCACTTCTAATTCTTATTTGAATACCTATTTTATTGGTCCGGACGAGGCTTGAACATGTGTCCTACTGCTAGTGTGTCTAACGCCTTAGCCAACTGAGCCACATGGGCGTATATTGTATATATAGTATATACGATTACAATAATAGAAAAGTAGAAAAATAAAAATAATTGTTATAATTACATAATAAGATCGTGACTCGTATTCTTTACGATAGATATAATAATAATATTTATTAGAGAATGTTATGTTTTTTCTGTTAGTTTTCTAGTATAGTTATATAATGTTGTCCTCTTAAAGGCCTTCAAAGTAAATAAACTCATAAAGATATGAGTTGACAACTAGCGCCACCTATTGCTGCAACCTTTTGTTGCTTACGTCCACGTCTGTAGTCTCGAGGTCTCTTCAGGGCGTCGTGATCGTGGTGGAACGTGTTCTTGTGGTCGGAGCTTACTGTCGGCTGATATATCTGAGGGGGGGGGGTTCATTAGGGTTGTGTTGATATATCTGAGGGGGGGGGTTCATTAGGGGTATGTTGATATATCTGAGGGGGGGGGGGTTCATTAGGGGTGTGTTGATATATCTGAGGGGGGGGGGGTTCATTAGGGTTGTGTTGATATATCTGAGGGGGGGTTCATTATGGTTATGTTGATATATCTGAGAGGGGGGGTTCATTAGGGGTATGTTGATATATCTGATGGAAGGGAGTTCATTAGGTGTATGTTGATATATCTGAGGGGGGTTCATTAGGGGTGTGTTGATATATCTGAGGAGGTTCATTAGGTGTATGTTGATATATCTGAGGGGGGGGTTCATTAGGGGTATGTTGATATATCTGAGAGGGGGGTTCATTAGGGGTATGTTGATATATCTGAGGGGAATTCATTAGGGGTGGGCTGATATATCTGAGGGGGGGTTCATTAGGGGTATGTTGATATATCTGAAGGGGTTCATTAGGGGTATGTTGATATATCTGAGGAGGGGGTTCAAGTCTTAATTTTATTACGCCGGAGAAACATAATTTTTTATTAAAAATGATATTATATATAAATCAGTAAATTTAATATATTATATTTTAAATGATATAGGGTTTGATGCATAAAAGTAACTATAAGTGTCATAAATAAGCATTTATTAAAATACAACCATATAAAAAATATACATTAAAATTATAGTAAAATATTTATAATTTTTTTAAAAACTAATATTACTGCTCTTTATTTTTATTTAATTTTAAATTATTTTATAATTTTTATTTACTTTTATTGGTATATCACATTTAATTAATAAATCATATACTTATTATAAATTTGTTAACCCTTAACCGTTAAGTTAACATGGCGGGACTGAGCTGTCCTCTGGAGGTCATGTTCTAGGCATGAAAATAACGCAGCAACTATAGTCGACTATAGTATACTTGCGCGGTGATATCGTGCTATAATGCATTGTAGCGCGGTGTGTCAACGCAATGTCGCATTATATCACATAGCGCCCACGTAAACATGGTCCACTAGGTAGACATTGCCTACCATGTAGACATCACCCACTACTACTACATCGTATGAAACCTTTAGTTTCTGTTCCTTGAGCCTCATGAAGAACTCGTCATCCTCCATCCCCCAGCCCCAGAAGGTGTTCGATAGTCCGTTCACCTGTGTATGTGTTCATATGTATGTATGTATAAAACTGCCTGCGTGGCTCAGTTGGCTAAGGCGTCAGACACACAAGCAGAAGGCTGCGGGTTGAGCCTCGTCCGGACCATTAAAATAGGTCTTAAAATATTATTTAGAAGTGATCTTATATAATTGTGTATAAATAAATGATCGGCTTTCGTTAAAACCACGGATGCCTTAACAAGAGAGCGGCTTCGAAGGGACGTTAGAGCCATATATGGTTATAAGTGAAAACTTCATCTAAGTACCTAGATGGTATGAAAGGACTGCCACCAAATAACAATAACAATGCTGATGTAGATGTATGTATGCGTGTGGCAATATAACATCACCCCTCTGCATGCTGTCACTCGCTTCAGGTACAAGTAACCTGCGGATTCTCCACTAGATCTAGTGGAGAACCACTGCTATAGTGCTGTAATGTGTTGGCATAGGTTTACAATGTAGGCACACGGTAAACTTGCTTAAGGGGATACGAGAGAATGTTCTTAGCGAGTGAAAACTATCGTACGTACAATAATTAATATATAAATAAAATTTTACTTTTGATAAAATTACGAAACCGCTCTGTTAGAAATAAAAACATGTAATATATTCTGAAGATAGTGTACGAAATAGTAGAGTGATTAGAAGTAAGTTCATTACATGCTATCAGTACAGATATTACGATGTTATCAAACGATATACCTAAATATCTCTCACGCCTTCATTCACAAATGTTAGCAAAGTGATAATGGTTTTCTTATGCGTATGATTACAAATACCTTCTACGATATAATACATGTATTAATGCTTATTGCTGATGTCATCTTTAATAGTCTTTATCATCACTTTTATGATACGGATGAGATTCCTTAATTTCATTACTTTATCGTTATTTTATATATTTTCTCATCATTATTTATCAGTTCACGTTATTCTAATTTATTCGTGCAATATTTGTATTATTATAATGGTTATGATGGATATGATTGTATACAATAGTATATCCTTTTATATTAACATTATTCAAACTATAATTATTATATATGAATTATTGTATTATGCATTTATATAATTATATGTATACTACTAGTTATTCCTAGATATATATATACTTTACATATTTAAAATAAGGCATCTATATCTATATCTATATTTTAGCAATAATTAGTTAATAATCTAAATTAATACTGTAGTGTTTACATGGCTATAGCATCGATATAAAGAAAGTGGATAAGCAATTGAATGTAGTGTATGGCACTATCCGCTACGAGCGCTGCAGTCGAAACCCACTATCTGGCCCACTACTTTTTATTTATAATAATATGTATTTATCATATATATATTGATAATCACTACCAATTTTAATGTACTATCTATACTAAAAATAAAATTATATATTTAAAATACATAATATCTACATTCCTTGTAATTTTGTGTATTTAAATTGAAGATATAATACTATTTTATTGATTTTATTGATATTTATAATTTAAATCTATTGATATAGATAGAAGTCACTTTAATCTATTTCGACGAAAAGCCTACTGTTTTAATATTTGACATATATAATATGACTAATATCCAATCAAAATCACTGATACCATTTTGTTAATTTATCGATAAAAGTGTCATTCACGTGTCTATCTTTTACATGCATTGCGTGCGTCAATTGCTTATCCACTTTCTTTATATCGATGGTTAAAACATAACGAATTTATTGCTATGTATATGTCCACTGAAATAACAAATATTTAATAAAGTCAAATAATTATTGTTATATAAAAAGGACAATGCATGTAGTAAATGCTATGACTTATATACATATAGGTAGCAGACAAAACTATTCTGAGTAAAGGGGGTCACATTCCACTACCAGTATTTCAGGAAATAATGTCCGGGAATGTTTGCTAGAAAGTGATTTTCTAGCAAGTTGTAGTGGGATACCGCTTATAAAGTTACTATATTTCCGACAAGTTGTCGTAAAGTAAGGGGTATCACAATTGTAGTTAACTTGATGTAAATCACTTTCTAACAAACATTTCCGGACATTATTTCTGGAAATACTGGTAGTGGGATACCCCCTTAATACAATTTAGAAATGTCTACAATTAAATATCAATTAATAAATTATACAATAATAATTGTATACATATATATTGCATCGATGTAAAGAAAGTGGATAAGTAATTGACGCATACAATGCTTTACAAAATAGATACACAAATACCACTTTTCTCTATAAATTAACAAAATGGCATCAATGATTTTTATTGGATATTAGTCATATTATATAGGTTAAATTATAAAACATTAGAATTTTATATGTCAATAAAATAGTATGATATCTTCAATTTAAATACATTTAAATATAAGAATTATAAAGAATGTTAATATGTTATATTTTATATTAATATAACTATTGTTTTTAGAATAGATAGTACATTAAATTTTAATCATAATTATCAATATAATCTATAATTACCCTGGCATTGCTGACATCTGATAATGCTAATATAAAGGGTGGATATGCACTACAGCCGTAGGTACTGGGGGTGGACTATGGGGGGGTGGACTATGGGGGCGTGGCTAGACATAATACTGGAAATGTTAATTCTATTATATATTGTTGTAGTTTTTATAGTTATTTTATTTCATTTGCACTCGTGACTCGTATTCTATTTATAGATATTTACATGTAAATAGATAGATGATGGATTGATATGTGATCTTGTAAACAAAGTTACCAGTTATTCAATATTTAATATTATTACTTATTTTTGTATATAATATATTCACAATATAGCTCTACTTTATTCTTGATATTAATAAATCCAAGAGTAACCTAAACTATAATAAAAATAGGATACAGTAAATCATAGTACTAATATAAATGTACAATATTAT
>OZ025239.1:10705734-10778234 GCA_964019155.1 Osedax fenrisi | reverse complement strand
ACTAATAGAATCAAACAATTACCAATTACTCAAGACACCCATAGTATTGTAATTGTAAACATTCGTTCACTCAAGTCTACAAATAATATTATTATTGGTATATTCAATAAAATGAATCTAAACACAAATTCTATCACGAAAGATAAATATAACTATAATAATATTGAATTATTTGTAAATTCAAAATTTGCTAAATCACAATTTTTATCTGCAAGACAATTATCTAACTCTGATTATGCTAGTCCATTTATTAGAAGTTCTCTTGAAAATGATACATTAAGTCATGGAAGAATTCTATATCATGCTCTAAAATATGACTATATTCATCTTGATGATTATAAATGTGTACTTAATAGATTTAATAATAAATATGAATTACGCTCAGTTTTAACTAATTCTAATAAAGTTGATTGGTCAAATCAGCCTCTATCAATATCTGATGTCGATTTATTAAAATGGTCCACAAGTTATGACGCATTCATATCTAATCTAAAATCAAAAAGTTCTAAAGATGACTTAACTAATCAAAATACCCACCCTACAACTGATACGGAATGACTAAACCCTGATAACTTACTAACATGTTCTCTTATTAATGCTCGCTCAGTCAGAGCTAACATTAATTTTATCAATGATTTTAATAATGAATTTAATCATGATATTGTTATACTTACGGAAACCTGGCTTTATGATGATTCATCTTCAGTGATAGCTGAGCTTATGAATAACTCATATTGCTTTCAACATACACCTCATGGAGGAGCTAAAACTGGAGGCGGAGATGGCATTCTATATAGTAAATCAATTAAACTTCTAAGTTATACAAAATATCCTATCTCTAGTTGTGAATGCTTTATAGTTTCATTACGTACATCTTTAAATAACACTATAAAGTTTATAATCATATATCGACCCCCATCGAATAACTATATAACTTTTCTAGATGATTTTAATGATCTTCTCACTACGATTAAATTAAGTAATACAATTATTCTCGGTGATTTTAATTTCCAAGTTAATAAAAACAAAACTCCTTCGAAACAACTTATTTCATTATCTAAATCACACTCATTATATCAACATATAACTACACCAACTCATATATCTGGCAACATACTTGACCTAGTTTTTACAATAAATAGACCTCAACTTATGATTAATATAAAAAATACTAACTTTTTAATTACTGATCATTATGCCATTACATTTAGAATTAATACTCAAATAGAAAAATCTCAAATCAATAGAATCATCTACAGAAACATTTCAAAGATACCAATTTCTTTATTCACTTCTAATTTATCTTCATTAATATCTAATGAGACTATAATTAAGGAATTAAATAAGTATCTAATAGATATGTTAAATAAATTTGCACCAACTAAATTAAAGATTATTAAAAGTTCTAAAAAAAAATGTTTAATAACGATACTATTTTGGCCAAAATGGCTATGAGAACAAACGAACGCTATTTCTCAAAGTTTCCTTCTAATAGCTCTCTAACTTCTCTCATTGAATCCAAAAAATATTTCAAATTTCTATTGAATGTGCAAAGAAAAAATCTATCTAAATGAAATACTTAATAACAGTAATAATATAAGAAAGTTATATTGTATTACAAATTCACTGTTAGGAAAAACTAAAAAGTCTATATTTCCAGATACCCCTTTAGAATTATTATGTTCTGATTTTGCTAATTTCTTCACTGAAAAATTAAAAAAACTACGATTAACTTATAACTTTACTTATAACCCACATTTCAATGTAATTCCACAACATTCAAACATAAGATTATCGTATTTTATTCCAACTAATCACGAAAAAAATGTTACGTATATTAACCATTCCAATTAAATTAATCATAAATCGATCAATGTCTACAGGCATAGTACCTGCCGAACTTAAACATGCAATTAAATCTCACCAATATTAAAAAAAATAAATCTAATCACAATTTACTTAATAACTAGACCTATATCACAATTACCTACCATAGCCAAGATACTTGAACAAATTGTCTCCAACCAACTAAATAATTACCTCCTTACGAATAAACTAATTGACGACTATCAAAGTGCTTACTGCGTTAACCATAGTACCGAAACTACTGTAAAAACTACTCTAAAAATAAACCTATTCATCTACTTCTATTAGATCTATCTGCAACGTTTGATACGCTCGACCACACAATTCTGTATACTAGACTTACTTAAATTGGTCTGGATGAGATAGCCCTTGATTGGATGATATCTTTTATCAGTAATCGATCATTCTCTGTTAAAACTGGGCAATTTTATTCAACAAATCATACTTTAGAATCAGGTGTCCCTCAAGATTCTGTTCTGGGACCTATTCTATTTCTGATCTACATAAAACCTTTATCACATATTATCAGGCAATTTGAACATATTAGATATCACCTGTATGCAGATGATATATTAATATATTCTACTTTATCTAGATATAGATCTATGAATTGCAATGATTTATCTAATTGTGCAAATGATATTTATATATATGGCTTAATGATAATAAGCTATCATCAAAATCCGAATTATTAAACATTCCTAGAAATTTTGATAATTTCCCAATTATAACAATTAATGGAACAGTCATAGAACCTAGTCTTAATATTAAAACTCTAGGTGTTATTTTTGATTCAAATATCAAATTTAACACTCATAGTAGTAGTAGTAGTAGTAGTAGTAGTAGTAGTAGTAGTAGTAGTAGTAGTAGTAGTAGTAGTAGTAGTAGTAGTAGTAGTAGTAGTAGTAGTAGTAGTAGTAGTAGTAGTAGTAGTAGTAGTAGTAGTAGTAGTAGTAGTAGTAGTAGTAGTAGTAGTAGTAGTAGTAGTAGTAGTAGTAGTAGTAGTAGTAGTAGTAGTAGTAGTAGTAGTAGTAGTAGTAGTAGTAGTAGTAGTAGTAGTAGTAGTAGTAGTAGTTTTATTTTGATATTTCAATTGGATGATAAAGATACACAAATATTTTATCTTTTTAATATATCAAATATATATTTTAATATAATGAAATTATTGAACGGAATTTTCTATTCATATTAATATTCTATTTTATTAATTAAATAATATATTAGAAAATGTTAAATAACGCATCATTAATATAACAACAATGCTAGGTATTGAATAGTGAATGATGTGTATAGAATACCACGATAGCGTGTAGTGATGTGACGCCTGCAGTAACCTGTACGAATCTACCTGGTTTAAGATGTAGATGTGGAAATCTATCTGTTTACCGATAAGGTAGGAGTTCATGTGAGGCAGAAACATCATCAGCTCATCAAATCTGTCTCGGAATGGCACCAGAATAGCGACTTTATGCAGGGCTAAATTTGGCTCCTACATAATTAGGGTAATTAGCATAATTAAGTTGTTAAATGGTGACGAGCAATAGTTGTTTTTGTATTAGTTTATATATATATATATATATATTAATTAAAATGATGATGTTGATGTTGATGATGATGATGATAATTATGATTATTATGATTATTAAATTGATTATAATAGTTATTATTATTTCATAAAAAGTATATAACAAATGTAAATATTAATCAAAAATATAATGTTTATTTGTTTAAAAAAATTATAATTATGTTTTTCACAAATTAAATATTTAGTAAGTAATAATATATATTTAAAGCTAACTTTTATATAAATATATCAAACCTTTATTCTATTATTGGGGGCACTATACATTAAATAAATTATGCCCAGAACTGTAAATAGGTATAAATGTAACAAAGATAATAGATAATAGATAATTTAATACTATGTAATTTTAAAAAGTACAATTATCAAAGTTAAATATAAATTTGTTATAAAAATAATAATAAATTGTCCTCTATATTTTAATAATAACATAAATAATATTTATAATTAATATTTGTGTAATACTAACCGATGAAGCTAAACATCAATATGGAAATAAGTCTTATGTGAGCTTTAGACAGCCTCATATTGAGCAGGTAATCTATATAATCGTGTTCAATATAAATATATTTGTATATGTAATGTTGAAAATAGTGAGTACAATATAAAATATCTATATATATATATATATATATATATATATATATATATATATATATATATATATATATATATATATATATACTAGCAAAGTTAGAATAAAACATAAACTATGAGAAGCTAAATATTTTGTAATACAAATATATAGAAAAAAATCATTATTCTTAGTAAAGTATATTTGAAAATTAGTAATTCGGTTTAATTACTATTAGAAATCTTTCTAAAATATCGTTTTTTTTGTAGCTTATAATCAATATAATCATTTGAAATATCATAAGTTATAGATAACATATATCCGATTAAAAATATTGATAACATAATTATGTTCGTAATTTAAAGATGCCCTTAATGCATGTTGAGGTATGTTAAACATTATTAATGAATTAATGCATATAACACGAGAACACGAGAAATTTTCTACTTAGAATGTTGTTTTATGAGAGATCTAGCCTACCGAATAGTCACTCTCGTATATAGGCTACACATGACAAATGATGAACTCAATTACTCTATTTGAAATGTGTCTATTTTCACAATACTCCAAATAATAATTTAATAACGCTTACATTTCCGATATATTTATAATAATTCAATTCTATGAAAGTCGTAGTTTTTAATTATCTATGTTATGTACTAGTGCAGAAGAAGCTTAAAGCTGTATTCACACACAAATATATAGCCAGATATCGGCTGCTCCGAATTATTCATTTTAAAATATGTAGGTATATTTCGGGCAAGTCAAAGATGCTATAATATAAAAGGATGTATGTGTATGTACGTACGCAGTGGACATTCACACGCATACGGTAGATATATTAAATTGGTTTATATTATGTATCTTTTATTTAGTCCGGTAGGATAATCCTTATAATGATAAAAATGGCCTAGATAATAAAGCAATAATAGAATTTAAAATATTATATATATATATAATATCTACTTATATAATAATGATCATGTGATCATTATTTGAATAGAGGTTAATTTATACAAAATGATATTATATTGCCAACAATTTTAGAAGTTCGTTATTTATTCAAAAAAAATAACATATAATTATATAACATATATAAACAAAATATGTGATAACAGTAAGACAAAACGACACGATACAACTATAAAATATAAAATATCTAACTATAAAATCAGGCTGATATCGGGAAGCTGTATTGTGCCGGGGTGAACGCAGCTTAACACAATACTTAGGTGTGAATATAAAACATCATATTAAATAGGGCATAAGTTGTTTCGATTATAATTGATATGGTCATATTTTGAATAATACTTATAATGCTGTTATCATAGTTACTACGACTACTAATTGAGTTAATTTTACTTCTACGTGGATTATTTTAAATATAGAGAAGTAATATTTTATGAATTTATAAAAGAACAATTGTATATCAAGTATATGTTATCCACCACTAACTGGTATTATAAATATTACGCTGTAAATCAAATACAAATAAACAGATGCAATATTATATATAGTATATATTATATATTATATACAATTAATTTAATTAGTAATTACTAATTAAATTATCCTAACTATAATTAAATATTATTATTAAAGGGGTTTCACACCAACTCGAACGCAATTATTAACTCTAATAATTAGAGGTTAAAGTTTAACTTTAATATTTAGATCCAATATTTAAAATAAAATAAATTCTTATCTGTAAAATGTAAAAGGGGTTTCACACCAACTCAAACGCAATTATTAACTCTAAAAAGTAGGTGTAAAACCTCTATTACGGAGATTTAAAAAATATAGTTAAACTTAAACCTCTAATAATTTCAGTTAATAATTGCGTTCGAGTTGGTGTGAAACCCCTTTTAGGATAACAAAATATCTAATATAATAAAGACTTATAAAGGTATTGGTAACTTGAGGTAATTTTTTTAGAGGCAATATTATATAAATTTATATAAATATTTAATAATATTTAAATTTAATAATATTATATTATTGGTCATAGTACATAATCCGCATATTAAATATTACTGCACAAGCTATATTTTATTTATTAAATATCACTAGTCTTATAAGACTACTATATAGTAGTATATATTGGGACTAATATTATATATCTATGATTATATCAGATATACGATATAATATGATTTATCACTATTTATTCGTATCTTGATTTAGGCCTTATATGAGGTATTAATGAATTATTAATACCGTATTATAAAGTGGATAATTTATATTAGGTATCATTAGATAGTCCTTTATCATAGTTTGAAATATCATTAGAATAATGTATAAACTATGTGGTATAATTATAATAGGTATATTATCAAAATAATTATGTTCAGATAATATTTAATATATTTTACAACGCTTTTGTCGATTTTTAATTTTAAATGTGAGGTTTTTAATGTGCTGTTATTAACAGCCTGTTACCATATTATTATATTTTATTTAATTATTTTAATTTATAATAGTTATTAAATACATAACTGCTTAACTTCACTTAATATAGTATTACAATTAATGCATGTATTATTGATTTTTAATTTTCAGTGTGCAATTTTTAATGTGCGGATTTCGTCCAAGTACCATATTTAATATGATATTATAATAATAATTATTATAATAATAGTTATTTAATGCATAATTTTATCATAAAGTGTATGTAATATAATATTACAATTAATACATATTTACCTATATTTATTATTAATATGAAAATTCAACTGAATTCCTAATTGATGTATATGTATATTAGATTTGACCTATTTAAACTTATCCTCAAGTTACCTGAGACCATTTTTAAAAATGATTCTAAATGAAATTTATAGAAATATACTTATTATTATAACTAAAATGGTGTATGTATACATTTAATACATCATTTATAGACTAACTGGTAGTTTGACAGTTGATAAATATAAGAATTATAATAACTATAATTCTATAATAATAGTTTAAAATTATTTTAAAAATTTGATATTTTAAAATAATTTGTTAAATATATTCAAATACAACTTAAATAAGAAACTTAAATAAATATAAATACGGATAAATAATATATTAACGCATTTTTGATTAATTATAACTGTATATATTAAAATATATATTATTAAAAATATATAATTTTGAAATATTCTATTATATTTAAATATTTCTAATAAAATATGTTTCTAAATTTTATTTATAAATATATGAATACCCGACGTTTCGGTACATATCTAAATTATATAAATATAGGACGTTTCGTGTATAGAATTTTATAACTTATATAATGTAACCCCAAATAATAACAATACTTCATACAAACTCGATGTTGTAGATGGTATTGATAATATACGTATATTTTTTATTTAACTTGATTAATACGATTATATTTGACACAATCAAGAATAATTAATTAACTATTATAAATTATATACATAATTATATAAATATATAAAATAAAATATATTTCGTTTTAACGTGACAATATATTGAATCATATATATTTTTAGTTTATTCATCTATAATATAAGCAAGGAAATGTCCTTGATATAAGTATTCTAAATAGTTTTGAAAATATATAATATTTCTTTCAAATATGTATCAATACAAAAAATCCCTAAATGATTATATTCCATAAATTATAAATGACACGTCAATTTGAATTTTGTATACTACAATAATATTTTTGAATTTCATTTAGTGAAAATGAGTACTATTTTAATGCAAGGCTTAGCTGATTCTATCTCAAAATACCCAAAAACTAATGATGAAATTATTAAATATGGTACAGCTGGTTTTAGAACACTGTTAGTTTATTTATATTACAAATAATAAATCGATATTATTTAAAAAGAATTTATTATTACAATTCAAATAATAATTATTAACATTTTAAATTGTAAATTGAATTTATATAATAATTTGTAATGTTTTATTAATTATTAATAAGTAAGTTAAGTATTAAGTTAATACTATTATAGTATGACACTGTCTATTACTAATAGTATTTGTAAAGTTATACTATACTTATAATTATATGAATACTACTTAAAGTATTACTTATATTTGATATAATTATTATAATAATATTATATTTAATATAAATAATATTAAATATTAATTAAATTTATATTATATCAAATATAAGTACTATTTAAAGTAGTATTCATATATTAAATATAAGTTCAACTTAAAGTGTTACTCATATAAATGGTTGCAACGTAATAACGGCAATTTTATTTAACCAATGTAATTAAACATGTATAAGTATTAAATTACTATTATTTCGATATTAACTAATCCTGATCGTATATAATATTAAATATCAGGGTTGATGGTTTTTTCGGTTTTTACGTAAAAACCAAAAAACCCGGTTTTTATCGGTTTTTATGGTTTTTATCAGGTTTTAACGGTTTTTATCGGTTTTTATGGTTTTTACGGTTTTTACAATACAAACAAGTACAAATTATAATTTTTTCATAACAAAAAATTAACTAAATTGTATTATTTTCATTATAATTTTAAATATATAGACAACACATAATGGAAGAGTTGGAATCGTAGAATATATTATTTTTGATTGTTACGAGTATATTATATATATTAAAAAAAAATATTAAATATTATCAAGCCTATCAAATATTATTTAATACTATTATATTATTGTTATCATAAAATAGATTATTAGCTATATGTAATTAAAGTGGTCTTGAATCAATAACAGGGTTGATGGTTTTTTTTGTTTTTACGTAAAAACCAAAAAACCTGGTTTTTATCGGTTTTTATGATTTTTTCAAAATAAACAAGTACAAATTATAATTTTTTCATAACAAAAAATTAACTAAATTGTATTATTTTCATTATAATTTTAAATATATAGACATCACATAATGGAACATAATTATTATTCAACATTATAATAAATTTAATAAGTTCCTCAGTTAAAAACCATTATTGTTAAATAATTATAAATGAATAGATATCATTTTTATAGCTATTTAAATAAAAATATAATATCAAATGTAATTATATAATATGATTACATTTGATATTATTTTTTTGATTCATATTTATAACATTTAATTTGATAATATAATAGTTAAAAATATTATAGTTATTTTATTTGCGTTTAGAGTATTTCGGCTATAGCCACACCCATAGTCCCACCCCTTTTGAAATCACCGGCTACAGTGTCTGGTAACCGTTAAAATATACTAAAAATTGTAGTCTAAAATAGTACTTTACTTAGGTTTGGTAATATTTGGCTATTACATATAAATAACTATTATTAATAATAATGTATTATAATAAAAACTATAATTTAAAAGTTAAATTAATTTGTTAAAAACCGTAAAAACCGACGAAAAAACCAATTTTAAAAACCGAATCAACCCTGCTTTAAAAGCAGTGCCTTAATTCATATTATTTAGTAAAATGATTAAGTTTGGTAATATTTGGCTATTACATATAAATAACTATAATTAATAATAATGTATTATCATAAAAACGATATATTTTTACATTTCAATATATAAATAATTCATAATTAGAATATTCTGCCTAATGGTGGCGTAATTAAATTTGTTATCACATAATCATTGTATCGTAGGCATGTAAGTGTAATTGGCTGAGAGTCCTACCCACTCACTGATATAACATATAATGTATAAGCAATTATAACTTATAATTTAAAAGTTAAATTAATTTGTTAAAAACCGTAAAAACCATAAAAACCATGGTTTTTACAACTTGAAAAAACCGTAAAAACCGACGTAAAAACCCATTTGAAAAAACCAATTTTAAAAACCGAATCAACCCTGTTAAATATATTATGTATATATTTCTTGCTATATTTAGTATTATACTAAGTATTATACTAAATATTATACTAAGTATAGTTACTATAATAGTATAATACTATTATAATGTTAACCCTATTTATAATTATTTGATATTATTAAAATAATCATATAATTTATTTATTAAATGAATAATATTCATCCATATTTATTATTATTTCTACAATTTCTAGAGTTACTAATATCATATTATAGATGTGTTAACATATATATTTAAATACATAAATACAATTTACTATTGATAATGGATAATGTAAGTTAACTTATACTATCATAGTAGTAACTATATGATACATTTTCTTAATTTAAATTAATTTTGTTCATAAATAAAATTACCGTCATTCCGTATACAGCATATCAATTATAAGTAATAATTAAATATATATTAACCATATATATTATAAATACGTAATAAATATAATATATAATTATCATACATATAATTATACTTACTTTACTTTTACTTTTTTTGGTTTATGGACTGCAAGTGCGTGAGCAATTGGCCGTCCGTGGGAGGGAAATTATTGAGTGGGAGAGAAGGCAAGAGAGAAGTAATGAGTCTTGAGGTGACGTTTAAAGGAGGGAGTTGATGAGTTTATTCGTAGGTGTTTGGATAGGGAGTTCCAGTGGTAAGGGGCAGAGAGGCAAAGGAGCGTATATTTGAAGAATGGAGTTTGTGTAGATGGGGAGTGGTAAGGATAAAGGTGTTGGAGGAACGGGTCTGGAGTGGAGTGATGGGTGTGTGTAGATGTAGGATGGAGGCAAGGTAGTCAGGGGAATTGTGGTGAATAGCTTTGTGGATGGTTAGGGAGAGTTTGTACTTTATACGATAGGGGACTGGCATCCAGTGTAGTTGTTTCAGGAGAGGAGTAATGGAGTCAGGGGAACGTCGGGGAAGTAAATGGACGCAGCGAACTACAGCATTTTGGATTCGCTGTAGTTTGGTGAGTTTGTAGTCCGGGAGGTTAAAGAGTAGGGAGTTGCAATAGTCGAATAGGGGGATGATGTAGGAGGAGGTAATGGTAATAGCGATGGGGAGGGGAATGGAGCGTCGGATTAAGCGGAGGCAGTGTAGGTGATAGTGGATGGATTTATGCATATGTATAAGATGATAGTCAAGGGAAGGGTGGTATCAAGATGGAAGCCAAGGTTTCGGACGTTTTGAGAATAGGGGAGTGTGGTATTGTTGAGTGAGATGGGGGGTGGTTCAGGGAGGGTGGAGGAACCTAGGGGTATGTGGAGAAAGATAGCTTCCGTTTTAGTGGGGTTAAGTTTTAGGGAGTTGGAGGTAAGCCATTGGTGTATGGACTTGATACAGGAGGAGAGTCGTTCAGGGGCATAAGTAGGGGAGTCTGTGCAGTTTAGATATAGTTGAAGGTCGTCGGCGTAAGTATGGAAGGAGATGTCGGGGTAGTCAGTGAAGATGTCAAACATGGGGAGGAGGTAAATATTGAATAGGAGTGGGCCTAGGACAGAGCCTTGGGGGACACCATGAGTTATGGAGCGGGAGGGGGACGAGTGTGTGTTAATCCTGACTGAGGAAGAGCGGTTGGTAATGTAGGAGGTGAACCAGTTGAGGGCAATGCCGGTGATGCCAATGGCAGAGAGTCTGTGTATGATGACATTGTTGTCAAGGGTGTCGAAAGTGGAGGATATGTCAAGGGTGTCGGAAGTGGAGGATATGTCAAGGAGGATGAGTATGGTGCCACGGTAGTTGTTAAGGCCAGAGAGTAGGTCGGAGGTAATGAGGGTTAGGGCGGATTCAGTAGATTTGTGGGGGAGGTAGGCGCTTTGGAATATGTTGGGGATGTTGTTGGCTGTGAGGTAGGTGATGAGTTGGGAGGAGACAACACGTTCGAGGACTTTGTAGTGAATTGAGAGGTTGGAGATGGGTCGGTAGTTAGAGGAATTCAGGGAGTCAAGATTAGGCTTTTTAAGGATTAGGGAGATTATCATACATATAATTATCATACATATAATTATCATACATATAATTATCATACATATAATTATCATACATATAATTATCATGCATATAATTATCATACATATAATTATAATATCATATAATAATTATAATAATTATTATTATAATAACTTAAAAATAAATTTCTATTACTAATAGTATTTGAAATTTATTTAAAGTTATTAATAATAGTGACTATTATATTTATTATTATTATAATAATTATAGTGCTTTACTTACAATTACTATACTTATTATAATACCTATACTAAGTATATGTGGACAATACACTAGTATAATACTAATTATATTAGTTACTTTATTATAAAGTTTCTAAAAGTAATTATTAAATAGACTATTGCATATACTAAATTATAGTCCATCGATATTAAATTGTTTTAATATTCTTATATCTTATATATAGATCCCTCTTTTGTATGTATTTAGTAAATATTATTTAAGCTTTAACTGCCTTTCATCACTTTCCTATTCTGTATTCCTCTATCTTATACATTTGTTACATTTCATTAGAAAGGACCTAACTCACCCTCTTACCACCTTCCTCGTAAAAGCACTCATCTTTTCTTGTATCGATTACTGCTAATCCCTACTCTATCACCTTAATAACACTTTTCTACCCCCTTTAAGTCGCATTATTCATGTATCTATACTCACACTTTTCTCCATTACTGACTTCCACCAACTCCTATCTAACTGGTTCCTTTAAAAAATCGTTCCTTCCTACATGTCCTCTCACTCACTCATCTATTTTACTATTATATCTCTCCTCCTTATATGACTTCCCTACTAACACTAAGACTCCCATTAACTTCCTTACGCTCCAATACCGATGTTTACCCAACTTGCCCTCACTTATTATCCCTTATATATCGAAAACATGTTTTACCTATATTGTTCCATCCTTATGAAACTCCCTCCCTGCCTCCATTAGATCTATCCATTCACAGCCTTCATTTATAACGCATCTCAATACCTACATACTAGTGATGCCATACTAATGATGCCAGTAAAATCTAAAGCATGATACAGTCTCAGTCTCAGTTACCTAAAGTCTCAACTCGACTCGGGCTCGCTTGGCTAGTGTCTCGGCACGGCATCAATAACCAAATTTCTCAGCTCGGCATCAAAAATCGCGATATTATTTACACCACTAGATGAAATTTACATTATTATTCACTGAATTGCGAAGTTGGCGCAGATTATTTTTTTTTAATTAATGTAAATATGAAATATATAAAAATTAGTATTAAAATGTAATTTCAAAAAGCATCATTTCGACTCGGTAATGTTTTGTAAAAGTCTCATCTCGGCTCGGGCTTGTTTGGCTAGAGTCTCAGTTCGGCTCGGGCTTGTTTGGCTAGAGTATCGGCTCGGCTCGGGCTCATTTTTTTTCCTAAAATGAAAGTCTCGGCTCGGCATTAAAAACCAAAAGTCACGGCTCGGCATCAAAAGCTCGGCATCATTTACATCACTACTACATACCATCAACGTAATATTATTACTGTTTACTTATTTTAATTGTGCATCATTACTATTTATAGATATTGTTCTTTTTATCGTTTTGTTTATTTATTTTATTTAGTTATTGTTCTCGTTCATTATTGTCTACATTATATTGTTCTCGTTCATTATTGTCTACATTATATTGTTACGTGTACCTACGAGGGGTGGTCACACCTATGATAAGTGCACATAAACCTAAACATCATCATTGTCTCTGAACTAGTATGACTTTAGTGCATATATCCTAATATCTAGAATGTGTAACCTATTTATTTATATCCTATATCATATGCCCTTCACTAGCCCTTCATATGCCCTTCATATCCCTTCATTTCATCTTCTCAAGATTAAATTAAATTGCAACATATTTATAATCTCTGTCAAGTGATTTCCCATTTTTATTTTGTATTATCATTATATATGTATTACCATAACTACCACCAACAATAATACTACTACTACTATCACTACCACTATCACTATCACTGCAACAATTACTACAATCATTATCACTAAAACTAACACTAACACTAACACTACCACTAACACTACCACTACCACTAACACTACCACTACCACTAACCCTACCACTACCACTACCACTACCACTAACACTAACAATATCGTTATCAATATCATTATTTCACTTCCAGGATAATCTTGGGTTTAGTTTTGTTATTTAAAAACACGCATACAAACCATTCATATATATATATATATATATATATATATATATATTTGACCAAAATACTAATATTATCATATATTTCATGGTAGAAATTTATTTATAATAAAATATATTAAAATTATATTGTGTATTGTATATGTATTACAGAGTTTATGAGCTTTATTTAAATGTGTATTAATTTTTATATTTACATTTATGTATTCATATAAGGATAATATATTTATAATACTTAAATAATAAACATACACACACACACACGGTCATTAAGAAAGCTTATATAAGGACTCATGCATACGGGTATATCACATTACAACTTGAAATATAATATCATATTGTGACTGTATCGTGTATCTGTATTAGTTGATGTAAGATAGCTTCCCCGTTGTAGCATAGTGATGGTATAAATATGTTATGTAATCGGGTGATATGTTATCTTCTAGATGGTTCCGTGAACAATATTCGACCTTGAGGTCCTACGCACGCGTATGTTGTTGTTGTTTTTAAGGTGTTTTATTTTAAGGTGTATTGGTGGAGTCATTTTATCCAGGAATTTAAATGAAATTTTCACTTGTAACCAAATTTCACTAATGTCACTTCGAAGCCGCTCTCATGTTAAGGCATCAATGGTTTAACGAGAGCCGAACATTTGTAAACGCAATTATATAAGATCACTTCTATATATTTAGTACTAGCCTAATGAGCTACACAGGAAGTTTGCATATATTAACTTTCTAACTATATTTCATAGTAATTGCATGTTATATATACTTTTATCTAATGAATTCCTATATTTTCTTTTAACATTTATTTATCATAACACCATCACTACCATCATCATCATCATCATCATCATCATCATCATCATCATAACATATTTTATATTTCCTTATATAAATATACGATATCATTAGTAATACTATTACTATACCTGTGTGGCTCAGTTGGCTAAGGCGTCAGACACGCAAGCAGTAGGACGTGGGTTCGAGCCCCTTCCGGACCATTAAAATAGGTCTTCAAATAATATTTAGAAGTGATCTTATACAATTGTGTATACTTAAATGATTGTCTCTCGTTAAAACCTGTGGAGATGCTTCGAAGGGACATTAGAGCCATTTGGTTATAAGAAAACTATTCATCTAAGTGAGATGAGAGGAGGACTCCACCAAAATAACACTAATGTGCACCTCCCTGTATACTTTAGTGTACACTTTCAAGTCGTTCAGTTTGAATGTTACATCACCATTAATGGGCTCTTCACATACCAGATAATGGTGGTTCATGTTCAGTTGTTTAATAATAGAATATTGTGTTATGATTCACAATAAGATATGTGCATTACAACATATTATGCACACCACAAACCACACACCACACACACTACATATATATATATATAGATACCATTGTTATATTATTATTTTAATGAACCCTTTTTATGAGTATGGATTACTGATATTTAGAATTAGTTTTAAATTAGAGATAATCTCTGATACTCTAATTTGTGCAGAAATTGTACTCAATAAACTAGTTTCAATTCAAAATATATATATATGTATATTTTTCTGAGTGAATAACTGAAAATATAGAATTACATAGCTTATTTAGAATGTAGCTTCATGCAGTATAACTTATAATATCAGTACTACTGGTATAGCATGCATGTGATTACTCTATAAAATACAATATTTGTAATACAATTTCTATATATACATATTTATTTATTATTGTTATAGAAATTGTGCAATAGATTTATAAATATACATATATATTTTCCTTAATTTTACATTAATGACTCTATATATTAAAAATAATATTCGATACCTAGTAGCTACTACATATTAATTAATACACTACTTATACTTATACTTTATTTATACCTAATACATGATACATAATACACTACGAATACTTAATACTTTACTACGAATACAGAAACGAAAAGCTTGATTATGTTTTGTTTCGAATGGGAATTCTGGCAGCCGCACGGTCTCAAAGCAAACAAGGTTACAACCTATAGAGGTCATCACTAGAGGTCACCACTAGAGGTCATTAGTTTTAACTTCAGCCCCCCCATTACAATCTAAATATCATGTGTACGTCATCATGTATTTATGTATACATAATCTGCTATAACAATAATACAGCGATATTGTTATAATAGATTATTACCAGATTATTAACATTTATCGGGCTTATATTTTCACTATTTTCTCACAGTTTACATCTATAATGATGATGTCCTTAATACATGAGGAGTTCATGTTTGTTTATCACTGTTATTGTTTACTATTGACCTTGGATCAAGGTCATTACGTTGCGATGTGTTTATGTTTACAATCTACTATCTCCAAATATAGTGATTAAAGTTGTAATTTTTCATATTTTAAATGGGACTCAATACATCTATGAAATAAGTAAACAATAATTATAGAATTACAATTATTAAATATGTATAATAATGAATGATATTAATTATATATAAAATTGATTATATTTAAACAATAATTTTGATTCCAATGTTAACTATATTTCTATGATTATAAATCTGTCATAATAATATATGTCCATGCCTAATAATGTCCTTACACCAATAGGAATTATTATTAATTTAAATTAAGAATCATTAGATGTTTAAAGTTTTATTTTAATTAATTATATACTTTATAAATTATAATTGTAATATTCATATTTAAGTATTATGAACATTTCTATATTTATTTTATTATAATTAAAATTGTACATATAAATTATACATATATATATATATATATATATATATATTTATATATTTATATATATAGTATAGTAGATATATTTTTAGTAATATATATACATATATATTACTATAAATTATTGCGGTGGCATCAGTGATGTTTGCTAATGACATATGACATAAAAAATGGCATTAGTAGTCATCGGTAATTTATAGTGATTGTGAAATAATGTGAGCTGTCATTAATAATCATTATACATAAGTATTTCATTTTTAGTAGTTTATAATATGATATATACTATTTCCCCATTAAGGTTTAATTAAGTATAATAAAGTTTAAATAAAACTTAAATAATGATTACAAATACATAGATAATAATATATATGCTGTTGCATATTCTACACTACAGATGTGCTAGTTTAACTTTCACTTTAGTATTAATAATAGCAGCACCATTACAATAATAGATATATTACTGTGATTGCATAGTGTAATAGTTATTCTTTCATGTCTTCAGCTGTCATTAAGGTGTCAGACACACAAGCAGTAGGATGTGGGCTCAAGCCCCATCCGGACAAATAAAATAGGTCTTAAAATAATATTTAGAAGTGATTTTATATAATTGTGTATTTTAATATGATCGGCTCTCGATATAATCTGGATACCTTAACATGAGATCAGATTCGAAGGGACACTAAAGCCATTTGGTTATAAGTGAAACTTCATCCAAGTTCCTGGATGGACTCCATCTAAATGAAAAAACAAAACAATGTATGACATCATTAGAATGAAGTCTTGTAGAAATTAACACATCATTAATCTTTTACCACTACCACCACCACCACTACTACCACCACCACCACCACCACCACCATCACTACCACCACTACCACCACTACCACAACTACTACCACCCCCACCCCCACCACCACCACTCCTACCATCACCACAACAACCCCCATGCAGGAGCCACTATCGGCATGATGATAACAGCCTCCCATAACCCCGTACAAGACAATGGAGTGAAGCTAGTAGACCCACTAGGAGAGATGCTGACTTCTGACTGGGAGATTATAGCATCTCGATTTGTAGCTGTCAGGTACTAGTAGTAACACTAATAGTAACCGTGTGCGCGTGTGTGTACAAGTGTGTGTATACAGGAGTGTGTGCGCGCGTATGTGTGTGTGTGTACAGGTGTATGCAAGCTGTTGAACGTGCTTATTTAATAATAATTCTCTAATGTTTAATGTTGGTATAATAGATATCACACACAGCAGTACATGTGTAGAATACTTCACATACACATAATCATGAGGCGAAACAATGTTGATCGATAAGAAATTTTGTAAATTTCTTTTTAAAGGTATAATGAGATAGTTTTGAAATTCTAAGGGAAGGGCTTGTTCGTGAGGAACTACACGTGTTCCTCTCGTATTTCATGCAATGGGTAATCAGTTGGTGTCATTTGTATTACGTAAAAGTCTAGTGTTTGGTTTAAGTTGTATTTTATTACGTAAGTTATAGGGAAAGTTATAAGTAATAGTCTTTTTATGTCTGTATTGTAAGTACTTTGTAGTTGATAGAGTCTTCAGTGTTTAGCCAGTTAAGTTTGTTACGTAAGTCAGTAATGCTAGTTGTATAGTCAGTCTTCTGTAGTCGGTATATTAGTCTAATTGAGCAGTGTTTATGTGTGTGTGTGTATATGTGTGTATATGTTTATGTGTATGCAGGTGTGTGTGTGTGTATTAACATATCTATATTCAACCATTACTATAGTAGTATGTATCATTACACACATATCGTATATAATTAAATATATTAATATAATGATATAATAATACCACGATGAATTGCAGTGACAGCTGTGTTTGTGAAGAATTAAAGCGTATCATCGACGAACAAAAGATAGACACCACGAGCAAATGTTCCGTTACGATCGCGAAAGATACCAGGTAATCCGACGCGATCATTCTATTGTGTTTGCGTCGGTCAGCGGGTGAGGGTTGCCACAGTGAGGTATACCTCAAGCCTTCACTGCGTAGTATACTATCATCTCGTGTTCAGTTACACATAGTTGATAAGAGTGTGCTTTAGTTGCAGGACAGTTAATCAGATGGACACGTGGACACACCAGTTGATACGCGGAGTTAGACTGTCTATCTGTCCAACTTAGCATGCTACAAGCGTCACACCCTAAGCGATCAGTACATGACCTACTTCACTTGTGTCTAAGTGTACGCGGCGACTGTATACAGACTGCAGTTAGCTATTCTACTTGTACCCCATCTGTCAGAGGTGTATTATCATGGCTGATGTGAAGCAGGTCAATAGCAACTACGGCATTGTTCAGATGTTCCAGTTGTACCATTACTACCGTCGCTAACGTTGCCAGCATTTCTACGTACAATAATGAATAGTTGTTTTAGAATTAAGTCTCAGCCCTCAACTGCGATGCATATCTTGCATATCTAGATATGTATATCTTGCACGAGCATCGTCACATATACCCACCGCGATGACCTAATGACCTTCACACTGACCTTCACACTGACCTATGCAGACCCAGCAGTCAGAGATTAAGCGACGCCGCTCTATGCGGGGCTCAGGCTTACGGGGCTCTAGTCAAAGATTACGGTCAGCCTAGCCCCCCCCCCACCCCCCACCATCTCTATATAGGCATTAGTAGTATTCACAAGTAGTGGTCAGTAGTGGTCAGTAGATCCTCTATTGTGTTTTTTATTGTCACTCGCTACAATAATGAGATATAGCAATAATACAATTATATACAAATGTTATGTTGGGTTTTATGTACGTGTAAATATAAACATTATACTATAAGCTATTTTATATATTACATAATACATATTAGAGGTATTATATAATTACTTTAGCAATTCATGAAATCCTACTTATATAATGAAATATTTTGAAAATAATATAAAATATATAATTCATTAAAATAAATTATAAATGTCATAAAATTATTCTTTTTATCATATATATATTGAATTATTTCACATATATTTAAATATATATTTAAACTTCAGTATTACAAATTTAATTTTAATATTGTTACATTCTATTTATTTCATAAAGTATATATATATATATATATATATATATATATATATATATATATATATTGTAATATACATATATATTGTAATATACATATATAATTAATATTAATTTATCATTTTATTCTACCATAAATTAGCACCCACATTCTTGATGTAATATATATGTCGTAAACTATGCAGCGTAATAAACCACTAAGATCAATGCGCGTATCACATTCCTCGCTCAGTCGCGCGTGTCCCCATCACCATCGCGATGACGTAATAACTTGACCTCTAACTGACCTCTAACTGACCTCTGCAGGTGTTCTCACTACTCCTCAGCTTCACTACATGGTCAGATGTCTGAACACGAACAACGCATACGGTTCAGCCACGGAACAAGGCTACTACGAGAAGATCTCCACCGCCTACAATAAACTCAACCCTCAGGTACCCGGCACGGGGGGCGGGGGTGTACATGTCTCTTTAGCCACCCTATCTCTCTAACCCTACAGTACCCAGGGGGTTACTAGTCTCTTTAGCCACCCTATCTCTCTAATCCTAAGGTACCCAGGGAGAATGTGTCCATTCTAATTACATAATATGTCCAGCTAAGCGTATTATGTCACACTATGTTACGTTATATTGTGTATGGTATTGAATTATAACATTATATATTATTATATCGTATAACGGCTCACTCTGTCATCTTATGTAATAGTGTATGATATATTTTGTAATATTATATAATTAGTATTATGATAATATTAATGATAATATTAATGCATATATTACTGTTGATTATTTAAATTTGATAATACCTTCTCATATTTAGAATATGCATTACATTGTTATAGATGTTATATAATTTGTCAATATGTGATAATAATACTGTATGTGTTATATAGTATTCTCTAGGCATATTATACTTTAATCATATTAATTTATTACAATTCCTTTGGGTTAATAATTAACTAGATATCTAAAGAAATATACGATATAGAATTATATAAATCAATGACAATAGGTCGTATTTTAACTTGCGTAAATTTCATTCGTTTTTTTTGGTTAATAATATTGAATAACTTTTATTAGTAAACTTTATATGAAAATTAGTTTAAACAATGAAGTGAAACATTTATCTATATATGTAGAGTGAGAGATAGAAGTGAGAGGAAGTGAGAGGAAGTGAGAGGATGGAGAGAGGGTGGGACACATTTCTAAAACCACTTACCCCTCTCTACGGACACATTTCTAATACCCCTACCCCTCACCAGGGACAGAAAGCCTCCCCTCGTTACACCCCCAAAGTTACAGTGGACGGGGCAAATGGGGTCGGTGCACCGAAACTAGAAGTCATGAAGAAATACCTGACGGGAGGTATTGACATCACTATCGTTAACGACGGATCTCAGGGTGAACTAAACCACCAGGTGACACCACCAGTCTAACCTACACCAGAACATATATCTTCTATTGAGATATATTTAAATACCGACATCGTGAGGAATGTTGATATGCTGCATTTTATATATAACGCTATTATGTTTATTACGGATAGTACATTATAATTGATCGTATTTATCGATATAAATAATAATAATTTAAAATACACTACAATCGATTGCTTATCCACTTACTTTACATCTACAATATAAACACTCTCTTAGTATCATTGCATTTACTCACGTTTCAATGTTCACAGTGCGGTGCAGACTTTGTTAAGATACAACAATCAGCCCCCTCTGGTGAGTGAGTTATACATAATGTTCATCTGAGTTGTACATGTGTATGTATATAGTGTGTATAATGTATGTGTATATTGTGTATAATATATTGTATATAATTTAGTTATATATTGTGCATAATGTATATGATTAATGTGATAATGTATGTTTATGTTCAGTATAATGTAGGCTACATTAGGTAGGTATATACTGTATATAATGTATGTGAATATTGTGTACATATTGATATGTAACCAAACTTTACTGACAACAGGAATAACAGAACTTACACCAGGTGGTAGGTATGCATCATTCGACGGAGATGCTGATAGAATTGTTTACTTCTACAAAGACCACGGTAAATCACTGATAATAATCACTGGCAACCATAACTCATACACCATCGTTACAGATTATACATTCCACTTATTGGACGGAGATAAGATAGCAACTCTTGTTCGTATATATTACATAATATTTCAATATTATCCAATAGTGTTTGACCTTTAGTATTTGAACTCTGTAATTTTGCATTGAATTAAGCAATAGGGGGGACGGTAATCATATATTTAATGACTTAGATATGTCTAATAAAATATTTATTTATATTTATTGTTATATTATATATTGTTCAAATATAATGCTATTATTTCATTGAAAATCTACATATGTTATTACCAAAGTATGTTATATATATATATATATATATATATATATATATCATTATTAAATAATTATATTTACTGATTAATCATGTAGTATTTAAATATTTTAAGGTAACTTTAAATTCTTTATTTTCTCATTAGCTTAAGTTTAATTTCAATATTTTTACACTTTAGAATATAATGTTGAGATAATGTTTAGATAAAGTTCAGATAAAGTTGAGATAATGTTCAGATGATAAGGCAATAATGATAATGAAGGACATATGTGCACAGATTGCGAGTTACCTGAGGAAGTTGGTGGGGGAGTGCAGCCTGCCTCTTAACTTCGGCATCATCCAGACAGCATACGCTAACGGCGCCTCCACTAGCTACATCACCGACACCCTCAAGGTCAGCGCAACAACACCCTCAAGGTCAACGCAGCAACACCTTAGTGGTCAACGCAGCAACACCAAGCATTAGTAGGCCGAAGTACAACATACGTTAGGCACTGTACGCCTTCACCGGTTGCCTATATTATGTATGAGCCTGCATGTATACAGCCCCCCGCGCGTTAATTCTTAGCTTGACAGACATTCTCAGATTGAGATAACAGCCAGGCTGAGATGTATAATTGCCACCTTATATTAAGGTGGCTTCTACAATATTTAAATTAATTCAATAGACTCCGTATGATTATGATTATCTATCACATTGTCGATGGAGTTTTCTTTTACGTATCAGATATTGATCGCTACCCAATACATCGATATCGATAAATTGAAAATAATAATGTTATTTTAAAAAATGTACATGTGTATTCACATGTGTATAGATGTGCATTTTTTACATTGTAAATTTACTCACCATTTGATTAATTTCATTTTCTATTTACATTTTCAATATATTTATCATGAAACCACGAATACATAATACATTTAAATAAGAAGTTGGCATAGAATGCCTAAATATAATAAATTACCAACTTATGCATTAACTATATGTTTATATGTATGGGTGAAAACAGAGGTTATATTTTATATAAAATATATATATATATATATATAATATATATTTGTATTACTTATTACAATTTCTATTTAATTATACATTTTTATTTATTGTGCATAAATTTATATTAAATTACTAATATTAATCATAATATTATACCATAACGAGAACAAAATCATGATAAAATAAATCATCAATAAATTATATAATTATATAACAAATTCTTATTATTTAAAAGGTATAACATAATATAATTGTGCGTAGTGTATTTATATTAATTTTCTATAGGATTGTTATTTTAAGTTTTATTTTTGAATATCTTATTAATATAAATTAAAAAATGGTTATATTTTAAATTTAGGCTATATGATATAACATATAAATCCGATTAAAAAAGTAGTATTCCACAAGGCCTTCATCATTATAATACGTGTGCTGCCACCCATGTAATAACGTCACATGATCAGGCAGATTGTGTACAAGTCGAACACTTAGGGGTAGCCATTCGGAGAAATATACTTACATCATGCAACAACTTATATGAATGTATAGTATTACCTTGTAAGCTTAAGCATATTATAGTATTACAATAATAGCTAATACAATTCATTAGTTTCATACACACACACACACTCATACACACCCCTCACACCCCTCACACACACCCCTCACACACCCCTCACACACACCCCTCACACACACCCCTCACACACACCCCACACACACCCCTCACACACACCCCTCATACACACCCCTCACACACACCCCTCACACACACACCAACACACACCCCACACACCCCCCACACACACCCCTCACACACACCCCTCACACACACCCCTCATACACACCCCTCACACACACCCCTCACACACACCCCTCACACACACCCCTCACACACACCCCTCACACACACCCCACACACACCCCTCACACACACCCCTCACACACACCAACACACCCCCCACACACACCCCTCACACCCCTCACACACACCCCTCACACCCCTCACACACACCCCTCACACACACCCCACACACACCCCTCACACACACCCCTCACACACACCCCTCACACACACCCCACACACACCCCTCACACACACCCCTCATACACACCCCTCACACACACCCCTCACACACACACCAACACACACCCCACACACCCCCCACACACACCCCTCACACACACCCCTCATACACACCCCTCACACACACCCCACACACACCCCTCACACACACCCCTCACACACACCCCACACACACCCCTCACACACACCCCTCACACACACCCCTCACACACACCCCACACACACCCCTCACACACACCCCTCATACACACCCCTCACACACACCCCTCACACACACACCAACACACACCCCACACACCCCCCACACACACCCCTCACACACACCCCTCACACACACCCCTCATACACACCCCTCACACACACCCCACACACACCCCTCACACACACCCCTCATACACACCCCCCACACACACCCCTCACACACACACCCCACACACACACCCCTCACACACACCAACACACCCCTCACACACACCCCTCATACACACCCCCCACACACACCCCTCACACACACCCCTCACACACACCAATACACCCCTCACACACACCCCTCATACACACCCCTCACACACACCCCTCATACACACACCCCACACACACCCCTCACACACACCCCTCATACACACCCCTCACACACCCCTCACACACACCCCTCACACACACCCCACACACACACCCCTCACACACACCCCACACACACCCCTCACACACACCCCTCACACACACCCCTCACACCCCTCACACACACCCCTCACACACACCCCTCACACACACCCCTCACACACACCCCTCACACACACCCCTCATACACACCCCTCATACACACCCCTCATACACACCCCTCACACACACACCAACACACACCCCACACACACCCCTCACACACACCCCTCACACACACACCCCTCACACACACACAAACTGCGACTTTCTTTTTACTAAACTGAAAATAAAAAATAATATAATTCCGATCCTACTAGTATACAGACCACCAAATAACTGCCATACAACTTTTGCTTTAGAATTTACAAACTTTATACATGAACATAACTATGACAACCTGGTCATTCTAGGAGATTTCAACTTCCACTATGACTCTGACAAACTACACCACCAAGACTTTAAACGACTTTGTAACGAACTGAATTTAACTCAACACGTTAATTTTGCAACTCATACCCACGGACATATACTAGACCTGATACTTACATACAACCATTCTAATATACTAATACATAAACCAACACGCTCTACATTACTCACTGACCATTACGCAATAAACTCTCAACTTAATATACTGAACTCCTCACCTAGACAGACCCTACTTACTTACAGGTGTATCAGGAAAATAAATATTGATGAATTTTCATCTGATTTTATCTCTATGATAAATAAAACCCAAATTACAGTACTCAACTTAAACACTATACTTAAACAACTATTAAATCAACATGCACCACTGAAAACAAACTACTTAACTATACATAACGAAACTCCATGGTTTAACTCCAAATTAAATAATTTAAAAGTTTTATTTAGAAAATCATGTAGACTTTTTACGAAATCACCATCACACTCAAATCTAATTGACCTACGAAAAAATAGATATATATACAGGAATGAACTGAAATCTACAAAAACAGACTACTTTACTAACAAAATTAACGATTGTTCACACGACTATAAACGACTCTACTCAATCACTAAGACCCTCTTAGGAAATAATAAAAATTCTACGCTCCCACATTTTCCCGATGATCAACTATGTAAGAAATTTGCAGAATATTTTAAAGACAAAATTAACACCATTTGTAATAGACTCTCTTGTACATTTGACCCTCTTTATAATGCACCCCAAATATTACCATGCACTTCGACACTAACACATTTTACTGTACCTACTAATACTGCAATCTACAATTATATTGTCACTGCTAGATGCTCTTCACCACACGACCCAATTCCTCTATACTTAATAAAAAAACTAGCATCAACTCTGACTTTGACTTACAAAAATATAATTGATGACTCACTTCTAACAGGAACTATTCCAAATTTACTAAAAAACGCAATAATTACGCCAATAATAAAAAAAACTAATCTTGACTCTTCTGAATTCTCAAATTACAGACCTATATCTCAACTACCTCTACTAACTAAAATTCTTGAAAAAACTGTTTATACTCAACTTTCACACTACTTAACTGAAAATATGTTGCTGGACATACGACAAAATGCATTCCGTAAACTACATAGTACTGAAACTACCGTACTCTCTCTTTTTGACGACTTATATAACTCACTAGACACTGGACAACCAATACAGCTAATACTACTTGACTTATCCTCTGCATTCGACACCCTTAGACATGACATACTGCTAGAAAGACTTAGAAACATAGGAATTCAAGATGTAACTATGGAATGGTTTTCTAATTTTATTAAAGATAGAAATTATTCCATTAAAATAAGAAATAATTACTCTAAATCATATACCATCGATCACGGTGTTCCTCGAGGTTCAATACTTTCCCCAATTCTCTTCTCTATATATCTTATTCCATTACAAACAATTATGAAACGTTATCCATCTATTACTTACAACTTATACGCAGACGACATAGAACTACACGCAACGATAACAAACTCTACCCAACTACAAGACTGTTTAAATGAACTACAAAACTGGCTAACAAATAATAACCTACTACTAAACCACAATAAAACTGAACTATTAAATATAACTAATGACCCAAATACTTACTTCCCTGAAATTATTATTAATCAACACAAAATCATTCCCACCAATTCTGTTAAATACTTAGGCGTCAACTTCAATAATAAACTTAATCTAGATAAACATTACAGCTTACTTACTCAATCTACGACTGCACAGCTATTCAATATTAAAAAAATACGACCATACTTAAATAGAAATACTACAAAACTACTGACTCAGACTCTCATACTTTCAAGACTACAATACTGCAACTCACTATTCACAGGAACTGAAAAACTGAAAATAGACAAACTAGACAAAATAATTAACCGCTCAATTAGAAATATATACCGACTACAGAAGACTGACTATACAACTAGCATTACTGACTTACGTAAAAAACTTAACTGGCTAAACACTGAAGACTCTATCAACTACAAAATACTTACAATACTTAAAAAGACTATTACTTATAACTTACCCTATAATTTACGAAACAAAATAAAACATAAACCAAACACTAGACTTTTACGTAATAACAATTCCACTATACTACACCAACCTATTACCCATTGCATCAAATACGAAAGAAGAAAATTCAGCTCTTCATCAACAATTAGATGGAATAAACTACCCCCGCAACTTAGAAATCAAAATATATCAATTAATATCTTTAAAAAGAAATTAAAAAAATTTCTTATCGACAAACATTGATATTCGTTTATTCATAATATTATCGTGCGAATTATATATATATATATAATATTATATATATATATAATGTATACATTCGCTATTTTTATCTATATGTGATATATATTGTTAGATACACATTATAGAATTATAATTATTAATGATGTGATTAAAATAAATACTTAAACAACAACAACAACAACAACACCAACACACACCCCACACACACCCCTCACACACACCCCTCACACACACACCCCTCACACACACCCCTCACACACACCCCTCATACACACCCCCCACACACACCCCACACACACACCCCTCACACACACCCCACACACACCCCTCACACACACCCCTCATACACACCCCTCACACACACCAACACACACCCCACACACACCCCTCACACAACCACCCCTCACACCCCTCACACACACACCCCTCACACACACCCCACACACCCCTCATACACACCCCCCACATACACCCCTCACACACACCCCTCACACACACCCCACACACACCCCTCACACACCCCTCACACACACCCCTCACACACACCCCTCACACACACCCCACACACACCCCTCACACACACCCCTCATACACACCCCCCACACACACCCCTCACACACACCCCACACACACCCCTCACACACACCCCTCATACACACCCCCCACACACACCCCTCACACACACCCCTCACACACACCCCTCACACACAGATAAGTGTAGCATGCGCCCGTACAGGGGTGAAACACCTACATCACAAGGCTCTTGACTTCGACATCGGGGTATACTTCGAAGCTAATGGACACGGAACCGTTAGTACCTGGGCTGACTCCTGTCATATAGCTGTGATGGGCAACACATACATCTGTGTATGTATGCGTATACACACATACATATATCTTATTCATTATACTCAGTGTTTATATGAATAAAACACAAAGCTATGTTTTATTGAAAAGTGTTTATATAAATAATTTTAGAAATAAAAGGATTTTATAAACATTACTTTAAATTGATAGATTTGTCTATTTACCTTACCTTACCAGTTCGAGTTGCTTTAATAATAATAAAATAATAATATTAATTATAGTGACCACAATGATAATGAACAATGATATGAATACAAGTATTAGTAATGTTAATGAGGATCAGTTCCCCTCTATAAGCCCCCTATCTTCTGCTACGTATCACATATGGGCAACAACAACAACAGAAAATAGTCATATTATTTTGAAGCCCTTTAGAAGAAAATATTATATAAACATTATTATAAATTAACAGAAAAAAAAATTATTAAATTCTTCTAATAAATATTATTATTGTTATTATTATTATATACACTCAGCCTCTCTACAATCTTTGTAGGTGATATTCAGTGACAATGCCAAGTCAACGATCAAAGAAGCTTCCGTCGATGAGTCGTTAGTAGTGGTGGCGCTAGTCGTATGAGCTTAAGTGTCACCGTGTCTCATGTGTCACTTGTCACTTATAGGTTATCAGATGAGAAACGTAAAGCAGCCGTTACTCTACTCCTAGTTATTGACCTAATCAACGAGGTTATCCATTCACCGTATCATTACGCTTGTTGTCGTAGTGTGTATATTATTAATATTTCTATAATTATCATTATATTTTTTTAGTACTAATATTATTATTATTTATTATTACTACTGATTGATTTAGCGATTTTTTATTAATCAAATAAATTACTAGAAGTAAAAATTTGAATTATTTGATACCGATATCGAAATACACAAAGAATAATACGAAATTAAATATATATTGAGAATGTAAAAGTTTTTACAGTTACTATAAGCGAAAATAATCCAAATTATAAATAAAATACATTGTTTGATGTGATCTCTCATAAATATTGATGCTTAGTTCATACGTTTAATAGGAGACGTTGGTCCTGGCATCATTGAGTAAAAATAGATACACTATATTTGCTAATAATATAATTATATTCCGTGTATAATAATAAATTGAATTGTTTTTTAATATTGAAAATTGATAAAATACTAGGTATGTCGTTGATTAAATATTATATAATTAGGATAAATTGTATTTTTACTAAAAAACCTTCATAAAAACCACTGTTTATAGTTAATATAAAACACAACATTTATTATATATAATTGCATCTGAATTCATAAAAAAATGAAATCAAAAAAATCAAACCATGTAATCAGTTGTGGACCAACGTATCTCATTACACTTATTGTATACCTCCTAACTGTAACCTGTCATTGTAGTATATCATGTAGTATTCATTGTATATTTTAATATTTAAATGATACATTTTAAATATATATTACAACATTTTTTTTTTTAAAATGAAAAAAACAACTAACAGCGTGTAATACTTTCCACTTTAAAATCTGTAATAATAGTACATTATTAATTATATATCTTAATAGTAAAGTTAAAAAATAAATATAAATCCAAATATTCTAAAAATAACCGAAGATATTATTATTACTGTTATTATTATTGTGTTATTGCATAGTTATTATTATTGTGTTATCCCACACAAACTTCTAAAGCTTATATACATTGAATACACACCGACAGACCGTAGGAGACGCTATCTCCGATCTACTGTTAGTGGAAACAATCCTGAATAGCCTGGACAACGACGTCGAACAATGGAACAGCAATTACAAAGATCTGCCCAATAGACAGATGAAAGTTAAGGTACCCATTCGACGAGCTTGACTAGCTTGTATCGGACCATTGTTTCATTCTCAAGATGTGTATAGTGATGATGTACGCGCATTATTCATATCGTCGCCGAACTAACCGCCCTCATTATACTTGATATCCTCAATACTAGTGATCTCGTGAGGGGAAGTGATCTCGTGAGGGGAAGTGATCTCGTGAGGGAAGTGATCTCGTGAGGGAAGTGATCTAGTGAGGGGAAGTGATCTAGTGAGAGGAAGTGATCTAGTGAGGGGAAGTGATCTCGTGAGGGGAAGTGATCTAGTGAGGGAAGTGATCTCGTGAGGGGAAGTGATCTCGTGAGGGGAAGTGATCTAGTGAGAGGAAGTGATCTAGTGAGGGGAAGTGATCTAGTGAGAGGAAGTGATCTAGTGAGGGGAAGTGATCTCGTGAGGGGAAGTGATCTAGTGAGGGAAGTGATCTCGTGAGGGGAAGTGATCTAGTGAGAGGAAGTGATCTAGTGAGGGGAAGTGATCTAGTGAGAGGAAGTGATCTAGTGAGGGGAAGTGATCTAGTGAGGGGAAGTGATCTAGTGAG
Source organism: Osedax fenrisi (assembly GCA_964019155.1). Classification (NCBI taxonomy): domain Eukaryota; kingdom Metazoa; phylum Annelida; class Polychaeta; order Sabellida; family Siboglinidae; genus Osedax; species Osedax fenrisi. The sequence continues at coordinate 10,747,248 of OZ025239.1, read as the reverse complement.
GGGAAGTGATCTAGTGAGGGGAAGTGATCTAGTGAGAGGAAGTGATCTCGTGTGGGGAAGTGATCTAGTGAGGGGAAGTGATCTCGTGTGGGAAGTGATCTCTTGAGGGAAGTGATCTCGTGAGGGGAAGTGATCTAGTGAGAGGAAGTGATCTCGTGTGGGGAAGTGATCTAGTGAGGGGAAGTGATCTCGTGTGGGAAGTGATCTCTTGAGGGAAGTGATCTCGTGAGGGGAAGTGATCTAGTGAGAGGAAGTGATCTCGTGAGGGGAAGTGATCTCGTGTGGGGAAGTGATCTAGTGAGGGGAAGTGATCTAGTGAGGGGAAGTGATCTCGTGAGGGAAGTGATCTCGTGAGGGGAAGTGATCTCGTGAGAGGAAGTGATCTCGTGAGAGGAAGTGATCTCGTGAGGGAAAGTGATCTATTGAGGGAAAGTGATCTATTGAGGGGAAGTGATCTAGTGAGGGGAAGTGATCTCGTGAGGGGAAGTGATCTAGTGAGAGGAAGTGATCTCATGAGGGGAAGTGATCTCGTGAGGGGAAGTGATCTCGTGAGGGGAAGTGATCTCGTGAGGGGAAGTGATCTAGTGAGAGGAAGTGATCTCGTGAGGGGAAGTGATCTCGTGAGGGAAAGTGATCTATTGAGGGGAAGTGATCTAGTGAGGGGAAGTGATATCGTGAGGGGAAGTGATCTAGTGAGGGAAGTGATCTCGTGAGGGGAAGTGATCTCGTGAGGGAAAGTGATATTGAGGGGAAGTGATCTAGTGAGAGGAAGTGATCTCGTGAGGGGAAGTGATCTCGTGAGGGAAAGTGATCTATTGAGGGGAAGTGATCTAGTGAGGGAAGTGATCTCGTGAGGGGAAGTGATCTCGTGAGGGAAAGTGATCTATTGAGGGGAAGTGATCTAGTGAGGGGAAGTGATCTCGTGAGGGAAGTGATCTCGTGAGGGGAAGTGATCTCGTGAGGGGAAGTGATCTAGTGAGGGAAGTGATCTCGTGAGGGGAAGTGATCTCGTGAGGGAAAGTGATCTATTGAGGGGAAGTGATCTAGTGAGGGGAGGTGATCTATTGAGGGGAAGTGATCTAGTGAGGGGAAGTGATCTCGTGAGGGGAAGTGATCTCGTGAGGGGAAGTGATCTAGTGAGGGGAAGTGATCTAGTGCGCAATCATAACACACATATTAACGTAAATAATTATGTAAAAATAGTAGAATTTACACTACGCACGAAATCACTGCACACACGAGATCACTGGTTACCCTATAGCAGTAATCTCGTGGTTCTCTTATACCTTAGCCGTAGTCTATTGTTTCATCGTGCCCGGATAGTTTCATGTCGGTGCTGGATTTCGTCATTAGGCTGATGGTAATCATTATCTATGTGTAGTTGATACGTAGTTTATATAACATATCGCTTTAATATAAGTTTATTAACGTATTCCGTTTGAATGCTATGCGCGAGAGATTAAATCTCCGACGATTATATCGTACGTCGATGCGTGATGCGTCATTCTCTTCGTATATTTCATTACATATATTTATATATGAACTGCATGCCGTTTGGTCGATTATTGCTTCAGTAAACTACCGATGCATTGTGCATCACGTTTATCATACTTTAATTGACAGTCTTCAAGACTTGACGTAATATCTTAGTTTTTAGTATAGGTGTTTTTAGGTAGCATTATAAATGACACTTTGGAATATGCACTTAATTAAATAGTGTACACGAACAATTATCGAGATCGTAATTTAAATTATATAAACAATAGTTTAGATTTTCCTTTACTCATCGTACTGATATTATAATACTTTTGATTTGAGTTATAGAAGTTAGTGATTATAAAAATGTAACCATTCATCCGAACGGAACGGAACAGAGTTGTAACCATATACCTCAATAGGTGGCCGACAGAACAGTCGTTACCACCAGATGTGCGGAAACCATATGCGTCACGCCCGAGCGACTTCAGCCCGCCATCGACGCCCTAGTGGCTGAGGTCGGCACTAATGCGAGATCTTTCGTGCGGCCGTCGGGCACTGAAGATATCGTTAGAGTTTACGCAGAAGCTGATAGTCAGGTTAGTCATCGTGTGGATACCGCTCTCTCTCGCAGCCCTATCTAGTTGTCGATACCTGAGATGCGAATCTAGTACTATTCCACAGCGATTTGGTAGCCAGATATAGGATGGGTACATTTTTTATTTTATGAAAAAATACCCAATTAGCAAGTTATTTGAATCGAATTATACAAATTTTAAGAGGGCGATATATAGCTATAAAACGTGGGGTGAAGTAGGATCGGATTCTATGTTGTGAACGTGTATTAATGGACACTTTCCTTTTAACCTTATTCAATGCCACTGAATTAATATCGGGGTGATTATATCATATTTATTGATTGATTCATTAATTTCTCACGACAATCCTTTAGCTCAGGTTTTATGTAAACTTTATGTTATCATCCTATAGATTAGCATTACAAACGCGACATAGCGACAGGGATAGTCCCCATCTATATTCCCGATGTACTTGTAAACTATCATCACCATCGTCTGAACGTGTCACAACACGCGCTTACCTGTTGTTTTAGCATTATTGCGTGCATTCTTAAACCGTACCTAATATATCAATATGTAATCATACAATTAATTATTCAAGATTCAACAATAAATATCTATATTCTTAAATAACGTACCTATTTTAGGAGAAAGCTGATAAATTAGCAGAAGATGTTTGCAAAGCTGTCAATTTATATGCCTAGGTGTGTCATTCTATATTTATATGGGCATTTACAATATTTTCTAATATATTTTTTGTGAATTGATGAAATCTTCCTTGTTTAGAAATTATCATATTCTTGTGATGGTGCAATTAATAAATATATATCATGTATACATATATCTTATTCATTATACTTTGTTTATGTGAATAAAATAAAGCTGCTTTAGTAAAAAGTTTATATATGATTAATTTTCCGAATAAAAGGATTTTTACAAACATCTCTTTAAATTTTGCTATTTAGTCATAACTGTTATTATAATAATAATAATATTAATGATAATGATCATGATGATGTTGATAATAAATAACAATTATATCAGTACAAGTATTAATAATAGTAAAAATAATAACAATAATAATATTAGTAATAACAATATAACTAATAATAAAAGTTTATATAGGAAATACTATTTAGCTTTATAAAGGTTATAATCTATATTTAATAAGTTTATTAAACTATGAATTTGTTAGCATCTATTATATCAATTATTAAATGGAAAATTTAAAAAGATGTTACCTAGATATAATTTACAATATATTAGAAATCCGCCTTTTTAATAAGATACATCTATTGTATTAATTGTTAAAGGAAATATTTTAAAAGTACCAATTTAGATAGTATCTATAAGGTATTGTGCTAATATAATAAATATTAAAAAATATCTAACGTAAAAACCAAAGCTGTGTTCAAATCGATATTTCTCATAATATACACTTATTTCCTATATAAATTATAAACATAATGAATTTCCACTATATAAATGAAATATAAAATACCTATTTTAAAAAACCTATACCAATATCAAATATAATCTAAAAACAATACAAATTCAAAACCCAAACTAAACTAAAAATACTTCATTAAATTTCAATTTTAACTAAATTTAATAAATATGATAACATTTAAATAGTTTATGACGTTGACTCGTTAAATTTATACTTATACTTAAGATGTACTACAAATATATATAATATTATATAGTACTATACTCATATATTTGTATTTTACCTATTTGGTAAACTATAAATCTATGACTATACAAAACAAACATATTTTAATCTAAGACATTTTGATTTGTATTTTAGTAAATAAATATGATAGAAAATATGTTTACTTCTTTCTAATTTGTATCAGTTTTAATTTTTTCAGCCAATTTTTGAATCCATCTCCATACTTATTGTTATGTAATAATCAGCTTAAATTACATTAATATAATTGATTTATAATATATAGGTCCGACATTTTCTAATTATTCTTACTTGAAATCTACATAATCTTCAAATTCAACTTTGATAAACTAGATTATAATCTTAATCATTAGAATAATTATTCTGAATTAGTAAGGTGGTAACTTAGCAATTAGATTCTTAGTAATGCTTCTAAATATACTATGAATGAAACTATAAATAGTAAATCAACTCAAGGATTCAGTGTATACACTATATAGTTATTAAGTATACTTATTAGGCTAATCACAGAGCTATTTTAATTAATAATATATATTTATATTATTAAATACCATATATAGATTATATTTATTAATATAATTATTTCTTTTATATACATACATGAATTAATACTAAATTATTTAGTTTGACATACTTAATGATTTCATTTATTAATAATCAAGCTAAGATCAATCTTCTCAGTGATAGAATGTGAATGTTATAGATATAGATACTTCATAATACGAATAAATACATTTAATTTAAAGTGATGTATAAATAATAAAATATAAACAAATAATTTATATTTATTTTAAGTTAATATAATTTTAATTTTATATAATAAATATATAATATAATAATGTAACAAAATTAATAATATTATGTTATTCATAAACATACATATTTGTTAAATAAAACTACAAAGTGAAGGAATAGAAAACATTTTCGTGCACTCAGTGGAAATTAAAAACTTTAGAACAGGTTTAGATTTTTCTAATAAATAATCACAGAAAAGTTAAGATATGTGTACACAAATAACAAGGAAATAATCAAATATATTTATATTTACATATTGTATAACAAGGAAATAATAATAGTTTCTAACATAAAGTAAATTCATCTAAAGACATTTATAGGAAATATGCAATATATTGCAACAATATATTAAAATAAAACAAAACATTATCAGCTAGGTGTCCAATGGACACTTTCTATACTTAATATAAATATGTGCCCATCCATATGCTCTCTATAATAATGCATGTGATGCATCTATGCTAGTTATTCTATGAAAATAATAGATATAAAATAATTATTAAAATATAATATTATATAAAATCTGATAATTACTATATCTTCAATATTAATCTACATTTTTATACATTAGTTGTATAGTTTATTTACATGATCATCAATATGTATATAATTATGAAATAACACATTATTTATTAATATTTATTACCAGATAGTATTCTTAACAAAATAAATATTCACATATAATATAGTTAGTTATGTTTTAATTTATGTTTATTAAGATTAATAATATACTTATAACTATTTGTACATATATTACATTTGTAAGGTTTCTCACCGTTATGAATTTTATTATGTTTAACTATTTCACTAGCATCGCTACATCTATATGTGCATATGCTACAGGTGTAGGATTTCTCGTTAGTGTGTAATTTCCTATGTTTATTAAGTCCGCTTAAATACTTATAACTAAATTGACATACGCTACATTGATAAGCATTATCATCGCTGTGTGTTTGCCTATGCGCAGTGAGGAGACCTAAATCACTACATTGATAAGCACACGAGGTACATCTATAAGCTTCCTCGCCTAAATGCTTCTGCTTATGTGTGTCAAGACTACTTGAAGTACTACAAACATAAGAGCATAAGTTACATTTGTAGGTCTTGGTGCCTTTATGTAATCGCTGATGCTTATTGAGACCACTAGAATCCGTACAACTAAACGTACACATTTTACATTTGTAGGGTTTCTCACCCGTGTGTATGCGCTTGTGGGTAGTTAGATGACATAAGTGCTTAGAACTATAGTCGCATCGGTTACATTTGTGAGGTTTCTCACTATTATGTGTTAGCATATGCTTATTAACGGAATTTTGCCTATTACTTTTGTACGAGCATTTATCGCATTTGAATTTCTTATCATCTTTGGGTTTTTCTACAAACTTGTCCGCATGATTGTTAGAATAGTGTACTTTCATACCAGAGCGTGACTTACACGTATGTGTACAATAATTACATATGTAAACAGCAGGGGGAGAAAGTTCATCATCTTTGGCATTATTATGTTCACTCTTTATATGTTCCATCATATCATCTTCTGATTCAAATACCTCTGAACAGATATCACACTGGAAGTGGTCTGAATTCATAGAATATTAATTTATGTAATAATTGCTAGTTCTGATATATTTATATTATATAATATTATTAATTATAATTAAGATATTATTCATAAAAATAGTTCAATTTCATATATTACTAAATATTTGTTCAATTCACTCTACTTATTTATTAGATATTGAGATTAGTATTTTTATAGATTATTATTTAATTACATTATAATTTATTTAATTATATCTAATTATACAAACCATCTTCGTTATTCATAATTTGTCTCTCAATTTCTGATAAATAGAGTGAATATTAATTACATTATTAAATTATAGATATTATGTAATAAGGACTATAATAAATATAGACATTATAAAATGAAATAATTAATTAATAATATACCTAATATAATTTAATCATTTAATAATTAAAATAGTGTTACCTAATTAGTCTTTCAAAATAAAAATTTGTGTAAAATATATAGAATAATTGTTTACTTAAAAATGTTTATCAAAGTTCATGGAAAACTAATAAAATAGTATTCTAGCATACATATAACATATAAGAATAGAATTTAAGATTGAATCATATTATATAATATTAAATAGGTATGCGAGTTCAATATATATTAAATATAATATAAGTATAATACAATTTCTCAATCTACGAATACAGGATTTATTACAGGTTTGTGAATACATCTATACATGTATGTATATATGAATGGATGTTTATTAAATATGTATTACTATATATTAGGAAGTTTAGTAAAAGTAGCTTTTTTTATTTATAATGTATTAAAAAAATATATAAAAACAGCATCGAATTTTTGCTAAATTCAGGTAAAAAGAGACTTCAAGGATCATTATGATTTCAACAAGTAGAAATATGAAAATTAAAATGTAATTTTGTCTTTGAGTTTTTCAAAATTCTCATATATTTTGTTGTTATTGTTGTTATTTTTATTTGGTGGAGTCCTTTCATCCCATCCTGGAATTTAGATGAAGTTTTCAGTGGTGGTGGTAGTGGTGGTAGTAGTAGTAGTAGTAGTAGTAGTAGTAGTAGTAGTAGTAGTAGTAGTAGTAGTAGTAGTAGTAGTAGTAGTAGTGGTGGTGGTGGTGGTGGTGGTGGTGGTGGTGGTGGTGGTGGTGGTGGTGGTGGTGGTGGTGGTGGTGGTGTTAGTAGTAGTAGTAGTAGTAGTAGTAGTAGTAGTAGTAGTAGTAGTAATAGTAGTAGTAGTAGTAGTAGTAGTAGTAGTAGTAGTAGTAGTAGTAGTAGTAGTAGTAGTAGTAGTAGTAGTAGTAGTAGTAGTAGTAGTAGTAGTAGTAGTAGTAGTAGTAGTAGTAGTAGTAGTAGTAGTAGTAGTGGTGGTGGTGGTGGTGGTGGTGGTGGTGGTGGTGGTGGTGGTGGTGGTGGTGGTGGTGGTGGTGGTGGTGGTGGTGGTGGTGTTAGTAGTAGTAGTAGTAGTAGTAGTAGTAGTAGTAGTAGTAGTAGTAGTAATAGTAGTAGTAGTAGTAGTAGTAGTAGTAGTAGTAGTAGTAGTAGTAGTAGTAGTAGTAGTAGTAGTAGTAGTAGTAGTAGTAGTAGTAGTAGTAGTAGTAGTAGTAGTAGTAGTAGTAGTAGTAGTAGTAGTAGTAGTAGTAGTAGTAGTAGTAGTAGTAGTAGTAGTAGTAGTAGTAGTAGTAGTAGTAGTAGTAGTAGTAGTAGTAGTAGTAGTAATAGTAGTAGTAGTAGTAGTAGTAGTAGTAGTAGTAGTAGTAGTAGTAGTAGTAGTAATAGTAGTAGTAGTAGTAGTAGTAGTAGTAGTAGTAGTAGTAGTAGTATATAAAATAAAAAAGTGAAAAAGAAACTTGTGTATATTCTACGTGTGTGACTACATAGAATTAAATATTAAAATATATGAATATTTAATATACACAAGCAGGACATCTATATTTAAATATTTAGCACAAGTTTTTTAATTTATAAATAAATAATATATATCAATATAATACATTACTTACATGATATGTTCACAAAGGGCTACTGAAGACGTCAATATCAGCACGGGAGTTCTATAGGTATTCGTAGCAAGACTAGTATTACTTACCACTGTGAAACTATACATTATTTATTTTAGAACACATTTTTTTCTGAATAATTATAGTTTACCTTTCAATAGGATTAGATCTCCACTCGTTCAAGATATGGACACTTTGACACCAACTAGAAATGTGCATATATTAAATAAGTGAATAATAAATATAATAGAATGATTAATCAATATTTAAAATGTTCTTAAGGCAGGGCATTATGTTCGCGGCAATACACGTAAAAGATAGGCAATTAAGATATCTACTAGAATTAATCGATAACTTTTGAGATTGTGTACAAAATACTTTTTTTAGTACGTAGATACCATTCATATCTATTACTTCTATGCCCTTACGATTATTGTATATAGTGTATACATTAATAAATAGTAGATCTAGTAAATGTTTACTTTAAAAAATATTAAAACATCTTTTGCCGGTTTTTTAGACATATTTATACTATATCTATACAGTATCTACAATTGTATTATATTATCAAAAAGCCTAACATTTTATTATCTATATATTAGATATATACTATATAGCAAATATTATAAAGATTCATCAAAGGTACAAAATACTATTGGGTTCTAGATATAGCATAAAAGTTGAAAAAAAAGACCAGATATAAGTTTCTAAAGTATTATTTTTATTGTATATGTCTAAATTATAAAAAATGGTAATACTAAAAAGTAAATAACTTTTGCGATTGAGTATATAAAGACCAGGGTTGGATTAAAATTGGATTTTTAAAATAAATCAACATAATCGCATTTTTTTTAAATGGATCAGATTTTTTTTGGTTTAAATCGGATTTTTGATTTTTATTCAATTAATTTATGAATTAATTATAGATACTGTTAAAATTAAAATCATGATGTTTATTGGGTGATTTAAATCTTAATATTACAATTAATAGTAGATATGAACACTACATTAGTGTTTCAATGGCATGTAATAACCTTTATGTTATAGTTAACAAATACAGATTTAAAATTTGTTTTGGGATTAAAATCATGATTCTTATTGGATGATTTAAATATTGATACAAACATTAATAATAGTTTTTGATGGTACCTTAGTTTTCAATATGTAATATCTTTATGATATAATGAATGAAATAATATTAAGTATTTACATTAAGTATTGATTTAAATCATGATTTTTGTCGGGTAATTTAAATCAGGATTTAAATCATTTTATTCAAATCAGACCAACCCAGTTTACAAAATTGTCTCAACTCTCAAGATATTTATTATTCCAGTGAGCAAAGTTGGATTAAAATCAGATTTTTTTGATTTAAAAAAAAAATCTGATATTTGATTTTTATTATGAATTAATTATAGAATATGTTAAAATTAAAGAGATTTCATTAATGTTATATAGGGATTATATTCATCCTACATATAGTTGATAAAAGTAGTATATACAATTTAGTATACCAGATTTTAAATAAATAATAAATACTATATATTCTAATATAAGAATGAAATAATAAAGTATTCAAAATTTTTTTGATTAAAATCATGATTTTTATTAGGCTATTTAAATATTGATTGTATAAATACTAGTATATATTGATACTAATTATTGTATCAATGACATGCAATATCATTTATTATATAATGTATAAAAGATTACATATTTTAATTTAATTTTGATTTAAATCATGATATTTATTGCCTTGATTTATTGAATATACAAATTGAATGATCTTAGAAGTTGAATTGAAATGAATTTAGAATTCAAAATTAAAGAAAACAATTTATAAATTTTCTTCACTAACAAATAATAATAAACATATTTAAAAAACTAATTTTTATTGAGTGATTTAAATTGATTTAATCGGTCCAAATCTGTTAATAACAACATTTCACATCAGTTTTTTTATAGGTGTATGTTTATATTACATATTTTAGTTATTATAATTTACTTTTGAATAACATTTTATACACCATTTTAGAGAAGTAATTATCATTTGAATATTTAAATAAAATAATGTTGTTAATACAAAATAAAAATGAATGTAACGCCAGTGCTTAAGGACACATATGGTTTTTGAAATAAATATAGTATTTATTAAAATAATATTATATAAATAAGTAAATTTAATTTATTATCTAAATGATATATATATATATATGGGTTTATGTATATATTTATGTAATTATAACCCTAATACTTCATTATCCCCTTTAAATCGTATAATTTGTGCATCTATACGAACCATTTTCTCAATAAATCTATTTGACCATTCCATTACCGACTCCCGCCAACTCATATCCAACTGGTTCCCTCAAAAAAAACGTTCCCTCCTACACCTTCTATCACTCGCTCATAAAGCAATATATTATACTTCTCCTTATTTGACTTCCCTACTAACTCTAAGACGCCCACTGACTTACGATCAAATTCTGATATTTCCCTAATTTGCCCTCGTGTCTCATACCTGAAATACCATAAACGTGCCTTCAGTTATAGTTCCATCCTTATGGAACTATATACCCTCCCTGCCTCTATTAGATCAATCCATTCACACCCGTCCTTTATTACACACCTCAAAGTTTACATATCATCGATGTAATATATTCACTTATTTAATCATACAATATTACTATTTTTATAAATTATATTATTTTATCGTTTTATTTATTTATTTATCTATTTATTGTTTTCGTTCTATATTGTTATATGCACCTACGAGGGGTGGCCACACCTATGATAAGTGCTAATAAACCTTATCATCAATTATAATTGCTATAAATAAGCATTTATAAACATAAGCTTGTAAAACAAATAATCTAGGTGTTCGATAAGGGCTCACATTAGCTGTCAATCAAAAGTAAAGTGCAAATAATGTATATATTTATTAAAGCTGTCAATCAAATAAAGATTATGATTGTAAATGATTCATACTATTATATAATATGATGATTCATCATTGATGACTATACTTTTATATAATACACATATGTATATTATATATGTATATACCTAGTGGGTATTACCTACATATAAATTAGTTTATTAAAAAAAAACACGGAATCAGCGGGAGTCATCACTGGTGTATAACGTAACGAACAAACAAAACAGAATAAAACTTATTTATTCCAAAGAATTGTAGTTACATATATCATAGATACGCACACAAATAAGTGAACCTATGCTACACACTTTCGATGTATGAATAACACTATAGTAACATATCTCATATCACTGATTTATGTCCACACTATTGTATATAGTTAGCCGAAGATGACCAATAGCCGCTCTAATCCAGTTACGCTGACTAACGATAGACGTCACAACGGATAACAACGTGCCCATCTTTGACATCGTGATTAAATCTAAAGGTGCTCGCTTGTTTGAGCCGGTAGACTTTTATGCGCTTTTTGGTTACATTAATTGAACTCGCTCGACATAACATACTACTGATGTTAATAACACAAATATCTGGGTTATTTATATTTAATTCTAGTATCTTTGTATACATATCTGAACATGGAGTTTCAATTATACAATATAACGTATAGAATGGTCGAAATATTGTGATGTAATTTTTAGGCAGTCAGTTTTTCGATTTTATTTGACCGAGAATAATATACAGGCTTTGGTCCATTATTTGACTCGACTTGGCTCTACCTCAAGTTGAGGTCCTCAACCAAATAAAAGTCACTCTATCAAGTTAAATAAATTAGATATAGATCGACATTTGACTACATAAATTCCAGATCATTAGAATACAACCAAACATGCAACATAAAATAAATAATCAAAGTCATGTATTCATTATAAAATATGTCCATGTTAAAATACCGTACACTAAACTATTCACTAACCCCTCACTAAACTATTCATCTCTCTAGCTATATTGATATAAAGACTACACACTTAGAAGTAAATAAAGAAGTATTAACAATTGTTATAATTTATATATATATATATATATATATATATATATATATATATATATAGCGTGTATCCCACGAATTCATTATATATAATTATATATATAATATGCGTATACGATCTAGTGCACTCGAAAATAAAATATGAATGAGAAACATGTATATATGGAATAATTCCTTTAGATAAATAATATCTGTATAAACCATTCGTTTTTAATATATATATTATATATATATATTATAATATGCACATAAGGATACGAGTACCATCCTTAGGATGATCCTATTTGCGGATTAATATTTGTGGGTTGTTCGATTAATTTGGTTTAGTTTTATTCATCTGTGTATGTTAGCTTCGTTTTATCCCGAAGTGAGGGCGACGCACGCGTGAACTTTGCTATTTATAGTTATTTAATTTTTGCCTACCGTCCGTACCATCAATTGTAATAATGTAATTCGAAAAATTCAAAAATTGCAATATTTGTACACTCAGTGTAACACTGTTATACAGTGTAACTTACACTGTAATAATAACTGTAACATTGTATCATACAATGAGTATATCAACAATGATTGTATATTATACAGTATTATACTAAATACGGGATCAACCGAGCTATTGGTCCACCAGTTAATTCCACGGTCATTGTATGACCGCAATAAGGTCATTTCTACGGTTAGAACTATTGGTCCACCGGTCAATTCGATTTTTATAAAAATAATGGTTTAGTTATACCTGTATAATACAGGAATATAAGTATATATGGATTATTATATAACTTATATTAACTGATAACATATATATAGATTATTATATAACTTATATTAACTGATAACATATGTAGTACGGTCATAACTATTGGTCCACCGGTCAATTCGATTTTTATAAAAAGAATGGTTTAATTATACTAGAATATAAGGAATTATCTTGAAGCAGTCCGCCGAATGTTATTATAAGAATGTCATAGTTCAAGGTGGGCGGTACTTACATATGCACTACTGCATATTATTATTATAATAATTATAATTATATTAATTATACGCATTATAAGATATGTTATAGTAACACGATATTAGGCTCACTTGGGGATATAATCATTATAATCATTATAATAATGCAGCTAAAAAAAAACAGAAAAGTAAAACCAAACTAAGTTTGAAATTAAGCAACCCCAAAATAGAAATTGAACTCTGACATTCTAATAATAATAATAATCGGCGGCCTGCTTCGAGATTTACGTTTAACATTATGTTAAACATAGCCTTTATTATACTTTATAGTTAATTTATAGTAAATAGATATAATATAATAAAATATAAAATATAATATTATAATCATTTAAAACTATTTTTATGATATTTAAATAAATTACCTTAATTAAAATACATTAAAACTTTGTAAGTAATTAGCACCTGGAATAACACATGTATTTCTAGGCTAGGATGTAATTATGGATTTAAACTTTAAACTCACATGATTGACACCCTGTAATTGACACTTTTATACATAGGTGAAACGTGTATTTTAATTTACACAATAACATAGGAATAACATCATTGATTTGTTGGTACCATAGATATAGTGGTACCATAGATATAGTGGTACCATAGATATAGTGGTACCAAAGATTTTCCGAAGGAAAGGTATAACACTTACGCGAAATCGTGTAATTCGAATTTGTATACAAAATACCCTGGTGCCACCTATAGCGGGTTACTTTTAGGAACTATGTGTTGTTTATAATGTAAATTCGTATTTAACTATATACTTTTAAAATGTTAAATAATATGCTTTAAATTAATATTTATATGATGAAAACTAAGTGTTCATTACTAATATATAACAAACAAATATGATATTTATGTTTTAAATGCTATAAGTATATATTTAGTAAGTAAAAGTTAATTTATATTGCATGTAATTTAATAGAGCAATGAAAACATTGTTGTATGCAAACAGAGCCGAACCTAAATCTATTTCATTGATTTCGATACTACTGCTAGCAGCGGTTGGGGATATTACTAAATTACGTTGCATGCATAGGGAGTGTTATATCTTTGCTTCGCAAAATCTTTGGTGGTACCAAAGCCCCTAATTTTTAGTGGTACTCTAAATCTATGGTTGGTGCCCAATACAATTCAATGAATAACATAGACTTAAGTCTTAATATAAGAATTCCATTGCGAAATTGCTAGAATAGATTGCTCATGTGAACAGCGCTTTATATATAATAATTATAATAATCATTATTATAATGACTCCAATTCTAATTATAATTGTGTAGACTGCTATTTGTATACCCAGCAAACAGCAATAGCAGCATAATAGCAGCATAACAGCATATGTAATAGCCTCAAATGTTTACATTATGTTATTATGCTGCTATTATCAATACCTCCTATAACCTCGAGGTTATAGGAGGTCTTGCTATTATGCTGCTATTAAATGTCTATTATGCTGCTATTAATTTGTCATGCTATTATGCTGCTATTTAAAGTCTATTATGCTAATATTATGCTACTATTAATTTTAAAAGTATATTATCATAATTATAATAATTAATAATAATATAATAATTATGCTGCTATTATGCTGTTATTAGAATAGCAGCATAATAGCAGCATAATATACTTTTAAAATTAATAGTAGCATAATATCAGCATAATAGACTTTAAATAGCAGCATAACAGCAGCATAATAGCATGACAAATTAATAGCAGCATAATAGCAATACATCCTATAACCTCGTAGGTTATAGGAAGTCTTGATAATATACATTTAATAGCAGCATAATAGCAGCATAATAACAGCATAATAGTACAATGTAAACATTTGAGGCTATTGTTATTGTTATTGTTATTGTTATTTTTATTTGGTGGAGTCCTTTCATCCCATCCAGGAACTTAGATGAAGTTTTCACTTATAACCATATATGGCTCTAGTGTCCCTTATTACATATGCTGTTATGCTGCTATTATGCTGATATTACTGTTTGTTGAGTAAATCTGCAATGTATTGTTCATCATTTGAATAATCTGCATACAATTCATTGAGAATTCATTGAATTAAATATATCGATTCAAATATAATACAATGATAATTGGCAAATTATAAAGAATATTTTTGAATTATATTTGAATCAATATATGTAATTCAATGATATTATTTATAATTTGTTAATTGATATGCATATATATGTAAATAGTAATTGTAAATATCTAATTATAATATACATTTAATTGTAATTTTTCATATATTGAATTACTTATATATTAATTATATATTAATCTAATTCTAATTAAGTATAATTTCCATTTTATATAATGTAATCTAATTATTTAGTAAATAGATATCTATACATAGTCATAATATAACTGTCATATACTATAGTCATTAAATATGAATTTAAATATGAATTTTTATTAAATTTAGTAAATTGAAAATATTATTTTTAAATATTTAAAAATAAATATAATATAACATCATTTTTTACTACACAGTAAAAACTAAACGTTCATTAGACACATTCAGAGTCTAATGAACGTTTAATATTATAAAATTTAACCTAAACGTTCATGAAATATAGTTGTGTAATGAACGTTTATAAATGGTGTATAAACGTTCTTTAGACATTTCAGAGTCCAATGAACCTTTAATATTATAAAATTTAACATAAACGTTCATGAAATATAGTTGTGTAATGAACGTTTATCAACGGTATATAAACGTTCTTTAGACATTTGAATTCCAATGAACCTTTAGATATATTATTAAATACAGAATTATTTTTAAAAAATTCTTGCTAATAATATTAATTTTCGCCTAGATTATTTATTTATATATAGATACAATATCATATTTTAATTTTTCTTTATTTTGTTAAATTGATTTAATTTAGCACTAATGGAATTAAGTATCAATTATTATTTTATTTCTATATTTAAGTTGATATTATGATTTAATAAATAAAGTTACTATTTTAAAATAATAAATTCTTTAAGTATCTATGTTATTTTGATATCATCATAATTTCATTTATGTATCAACTTAATTATAATAATCAACAATAATTATAATCATAATTATATTGATAATTAAGATAATATAAATTTGAAATAATGTTATAATGATTTATCAATATTAAATATTGAAACATTGTATTTAATATTAAAAATATTATTAATGTTAAATTCATGTATTAAATATAACATATATGTAATTATATAATATTGTAATATATAAGTCATTACAAGTTAAATACTAATATGAACGTATCTCCGCTAATACATATATAATTATAAGCATATTAATAATATAAAATATTCAGAATATAGAGTCTAATGAACGTTTTTGCATAAACGTTCATTATAATATAGAGTCTAATGAACGTTTATACAAAAACGTTCATTAGAATATAGAGTCTAATGAACGTTTATGCAAACACGTTCATTATAAACTGGAGTCTAATGAACGTTATAAAAGGTTCGCTATTTGGACCACCCAATGAACGTTTAAATTGAGTCTAATGAACGTTTAGTTTTTACTGTGTAGGTTTGGTACACTTATTTTATAATATTATATGATAGCCTATCATTGATAGGTGTGCTTATTTGTATAATTGTAATAATTTGGCTTATTTTAATAGATATAGAATACGTATTATAGCAATTGCGAGTCATATGATTCGTATAATTATATATAATATATATATATATATATATACAGTAAAACCTCTCTATAAGAAACTATTTTTTTTCAGTACTTTTTTTCTTATAGAGAGGTTTTTCTTATAAAGAGGTTTTTACTTTTCCAATGATTTTGATAATAAAGATGGACAAATATAATGTATCTTACATAATTCTTGATTGTTCAGTAAACCCTCATCAACTTATTTAATTATATTAGATTTAAAATGTATAATATATTGTTTGCGCTTAGATATGCGCTTATAATGAAATTTAATTAGATTTACATTAGTAATTATAAATTATGAATCATCATTGATGAAATAATATAATGAATATTATAATAATATATGAACTATTCGAGTCAGTGTGAAACCCCTTTTTAAAGCGGGTTATTATTTAACAATTAATTGTATAATATAATAATTTGTATCACCAATACATTTTAGGATATAATAACATTTATTAATTAATTTTAATAAATTTAAAGATAAAAATAACATTTATCAATTAATTTTAATAAATTAAAAAAAATGTATGGATATACAATAACAATTATTAATTAATTTTAATTCATTTCGAGATATTTATATAATATAAAATATTTGTAAGAAAAAAATATCTTATATAATAATTAATTTATGTAATTATTATCAATATACAATACTTATATTTATATATAATTATTTTTTATATTTGTTATACAATAAGTTTCTTATAAAGAGGTTTTTCTTATATTTTTCTTATAAGATTTTCTTATAAAGAGGTTTTTTTAATGTGTAAAAGGTTGAATTCCAACCAAATGTATGAACAATGTTCTTATAAAGAGGTTTTTCTTATAAAGAGGTTTCTTATAGAGAGGTTTTACTGTATATATATATATAATTATAGTAATGTTTTGTAAGTGCTGAGCAAGCTCGACCTGGTAAGGTAAAGTAGGGGAAACTCCCCGATTACCGACCCCTCTCGTATCTCAGTAAATATAAGAGTTATCAAAATATTATATATACATGAACTGTTAGTAATTTAATGATAAATATGAATACATATTTTGTGGGGATATTTAAAAAAAATATGTAATCCTACAATTGTTATTTGATAAAATGTAATATTATATTTTTACTTTTTAAATATTTGAATTATAACTTTTTTTAAATCATTGTAAATACTTTATTAATTAAAAGAAAACTTAATGTTGTGCATAATATTGTAGATCATGACATGTTTATAACTATTATAAAAATAATTTAATTTGAATAACTATTAACCAATATATCTTAATTATAGTAACCCATATTATTTTCCTATTAACGACCCCCTAAATTACCCTAATACCGACCCCATGTGATTTATAATATCCAATAAAAATAGATCCGTATTTTACTTTAAATTATGTTATAACTTGTTCGGGTATCATTGACATAGATTTAGGATTCATGATTCCAGTTATTTATATACATATTGATTATTAAATAATAATTAATAAATACTTTTATAAGATTTTCTAATATTTGAAAAATATGCTTGCATATTGTTGTTTATAAAGAACTTTTCATTTTCCATGGAGTATATATAACCAATAACTCTGCCTTCATTAGAAATATCTATTTCTTTTTGTAAATCTATTAATCCATCCTTTATTAAAATATAATTATTTAAATAAATAGTAATTTCTTTCAGTCTGGCAGTCTATATTTTTGGGCTCATTGACTTCAATTTCAATGTATCGACTTCAGATAATAAAATATCTCAACATTTAATACTTCTTGAAAATAAGGAACCAATATCATTCACCATAAAAGTGTTGACTCTATATGTTAATTATTTGCAATATCTTTAGCTATTACATTTATTCGATATGCGCCACAATGCGTGTAATGAGCCAATTTAGTTTTCTCTAATATTAAACTATTTTCACCATTGCATGAACTACTTATATTTGCTGCTCGGTAATAGCTTTGATAGTGCATCTTCGTTTAATATCATATTTAACATATGAGTAGTTTATAATTATAATATAGGTTCCCATATTATGCCATATGGAAACACATGTTTATAAATATATAGTTACTTAACTTATTATCTTAAGTTGTAATATAAATTAACAAATAATAAAATAAATAAATGATTAACTAATTAAATTAGAATAAATTGTTCATAAAATTAATTATAAATAATGTAATTGTAATTTGTATGATCGATTCATCAATAATATATAGTTTACCTAGTGTATAATGGGTGTCCGTATTATAACACAGGGTGTCCGTATTCGGACATGGGTACCGAATACGGACACCCCCGTTATTTACGTAATTAAAAGATTAAATAAAATGTTAAAATTACAATAATATCTATAATCATATAATATTAATATATTGTAATTTTTAAATACAAATAATGAGGCGTAAAATGTTAAGACCATTTATTGTTAAAGTATCCGTATTAGGTGTCCACTTTCACCTATATTTTATTTCATACAATCCAAAAAATAATTCTATGTGTTGTAAATAATCATTAATGGGTCTAATTATAATGGACTCTTGCTCCTTTCCAGAAATATCTTGAGTCCCATCTACCATAATACCATATATGGCCTTAAATGTAATAGATATCGTATAACAGTACTAGAATACATTTGTAATATTAAATTTTGAATATATCTACTTAACATATATCGTTGTCTTATAGAAGATGCAGCATATTCAAAGAGAATGCTTTTTAACTCGGGTATTTCATTTGATCTAAGTTCCATTAACTCTATACAATTTCCATCGTTTTCTTTACTTCCCAATGTAGCAATATTTTATTTTGCTAAATACATAAGACTAGAAAATATATCTCTCAACAAAATTCGATTTGATTTATTATTTTCACCTGATTGATCACATAATAAAGACACTACATGGCAGATAGATGATAGATAGGTAAAATGAATATGGTAATCAGTATTTTGGTGATATATAAATCTTTCTATAGCTTTCTTCCAATTTGAAAAGCATTTGGTAATACAACAATTATATTTAGTTTTAAATTGTTGCATTGTGTTATTATTTTGATATTTTGAACAAGTGAAGCATACCACTGCTGTACGATTTGTATCATAATGTAACCATAGCCATGTGTTACCATGAATCTTGCAATTTTAATAACTGTTCATTATTTGTTACATTATGGACATAAACACGAAACTGCTGAATGTTAGTATGGGTGTGAAGATGAAATGGCTATGCATAAATCAGCAGAACTTAAACATTTATTAGATACATTATTTTCTTCTATTGGAGTACTTGCTTCTTTAGGCGATTCATTAATTTCTTCTACATGATCTTGCGTAGATTTTTTTAAATAAATAAATACAGATTTTTGTAAGATGCCATTTTAATTTCAATTTACATATGTCTATTTACTATTTACTAATATCTTTGTATTCTTACATAGACAATTATTAATAGCAGAATTTATTATATTTTAATATATTTTATACCATACAAAATTAAAGTAAGCTAGAATTGAAGCTAGAACTGGGGGGGTAATCCACAGATATTCTGAGCCCCCCCCCCCAGTATTTGAAGGGGCGGGGTCGTGACCCCGGTTCCGCTGTCCCTAGGGACTTATATGACCTCTAGATATATGCTTATAAAATAATTATATTTTATAACAAATATAGAAATTATGTATATAATGTTTAGA
Source organism: Osedax fenrisi (assembly GCA_964019155.1). Lineage (NCBI taxonomy): Eukaryota > Metazoa > Annelida > Polychaeta > Sabellida > Siboglinidae > Osedax > Osedax fenrisi. The sequence continues at coordinate 10,726,799 of OZ025239.1, read as the reverse complement.
ATGCTTTGATTTTTAATAATATATTGTTAGTTTTATATCGATACATTTTATATTCTTGAGAAGGTTTTAAGTTGACACTTTTGTTCATAAATATTTACTTCTTAAAAACATACTAAAAAAATTAGTTTATTGGATATATCAGCACTATGTTGAATAATTATTAAAAATAAAAATATTTATTTAATCTATTTATATAATTATGAATATTTTATTCATCAAAAATTTTTTTGTAGGATTTATGCTTTCTGATATACCGATAGTGTCCGTATTCGGGCACTACCCGTATTGGGTTACTTTCCCCTACTTAGAATAACCTATTATATTATAAATATTTTAATTTAATTTAATATTATTTTTAAATTAAACAATAGAATACAACACAAATTTATATGTACATTTATATGTATATAAATATAATCATATATAATCATATATTTACATAATTGTGTGCAAAAGTAGGTATAAATATAATTTGTGAAATATTAGATCGTGCTTTTTTTAAATTATGATTAACTAATTGCTACGAGAATAATATTTGTATAGTGATGCCATTGTAATATAATTAGTATAATTAGAAAGCCTATTAACTTCCATAATATAATTCATATTTTAGTTTTTTTTTAATTTAAAGTTTATTTTGTTATGTTATCCTATAATTATTATGAAAAATATAATTTATTATAAATAACAAGAAATGCGCCTATTGAATGTTTATTAAATTAATAATGATACTAATTCTGAATAATATGAATATTACTAGTAAACGTATATATATATAGGTATGATATTTCTATTGTAATAAATACATAAAATAATATATTTTTAAATTAATTTTTATCTAGTTTATTTTTTACCAGATACATTAACATATTTTATATATATATAATATAATGAAATACCAATATTTCCTATTCGTTGGGTGAAGTGACATATTACAATTTAAATATGATTAAAATAGGCGATATTTTATATTGGGATTTGATAACACTATTATATCTAGGTCGCTCTAATTATATTATAATAATCAGATTTGTTAAAATAATAGTCATATTCTATGATAATATCCATAGATTTGTAGATTAAATTGTTAATTGTAAATTTATGATAACTCAACACGTATGTCAAAGGCATCTTGATTCACATTCATAATGTACGACTTTTCGATTTTACTTTAGGTAAAGATAATAGATAAATTAAAAGTTATAATCATTTTAAAAGTTTAGGATTAATAATAATAATTATTATTAATCCGGAACGTGTAAATCGTAATCTACACGTTCAAGTGTTTATGATATAAGAATTGTTTTATCATAAAGATAATACACTTCTTAATATATCATAAACTAATCCCTAAGGATATTCGTTGGTTTCCTGTACTGATACTGATAATTGATATAATACTTGAGATATATATATAATATTTATTTTTTAAATAAAACATATTATATAAAACACCAGTTATTTTAATTAATTTGAATACATATGTTTTATGAATAAATAAATATTATAACTATAAATTTAACTAAATATTTTAAAATAGTCGAATTAAATTTTAAATAATTAATATTAACTTTATTACATTATTAATTATATAATTTACGGTGGACCACAGTGGCAGCTTGAGCCATTTCTATTATTTCTGCTATCAACGATCTTAAAGTAATTTATAATACATGTATCTCCACCTATATTCAGCATTATTATAACAAATCAAATATTATTTATTTTAAATATTTAAATATTATTTAGTTATTAATATTTTATGAAAAACTCGTTGATGTTACGGTAAGTTTAAACTTGACATTATTAATATATATTTTAATAACATAGAATTATTAATGGTATATAAATAAAGTATATTCAATATACGATAAATTATAAAATTCAAAATTCAAAAATTCAAATTCACGAATTAGGCATAATATTAGCATAATTTTATATACGGATTATATAATGATAATGATATGGGTCAGGTTGGATACATTAACATGGGCCAGCTTGACCATATGCTTCTTACAAGCTTCCCCGTTTTTCATGCCAAATATTTTATAAATTATTTAATTAATTATTTAAATAATAATAACCTAATTTATTAAATATTTAATTAAATATTTATATAAATAATTAAGTAATTATTTTAAATAATTTAAATAGAGTATACTTAATATATTATAGGGTGTAAATATTAATTATGACTATTACTTATGTAACCCATCCTTACAAATTAATGCTATTAATACTTAATTAACATACTTATCAATTAGTGTATACAAATGTGTTAATCATTTAATTTTGTTATTTAAATGTTCAATAATATATTTATATTTTAATAGATGGTGAGAAATTATAAAAGAAAACCGAAGGATATGACCATCGATATAAAGAAAGTGGATAATCAATTGACGCACGCAATGCAAGGCACTTTTATCAATAAATTAACAAAATGGCATTAGTGATTTTGATTGGATATTAGTCATATTATATATATCAAATATTAAAACAGTTGGCTTTTCGTCGAAATAGATTAAAGTGACTTCTATCTATATCAATGGATTTAGATTATAAATACCAATACAATAGTATGATATCTTCAATTAAAATACACAAAATTACGAGGAATGTTGATATATATCTTTAATATATATAAGCATATATCTAGAGGTCATATAAGTTCCTAATACGGACACTCTATATGTCAAATAGAATGACAAATTAATAGCAGCATAATAGCAGCATAATAGACATTTAATAATAGCACAATGTAAACATTTGAGGCTCTAACATATGCTGTTATGCTGCTATTATGCTGCTTTTACTGTTTGCTGGGATAGGTCATATAAGTCCCTAATACGGACAGTGGCCGTCGGACACTCTAGATGTATTAATACGGACACCCTATAACCAATCAGCGCGCAGCGTATGAACTATTCTGATTTTCATAAAAATCGCGTGCGTTATAATATTAATACCACCAATAAAGATAAATATACATATTGTATTATTAATTAAAAAATAATAAAAATAAATAAATTATTAACTAATTAAATTATAATAAATTATTAATAAAATTAATTATAAATAATGTAATTGTAATTTATCTGATTAATTCATCAATAATATAAAGTTAATTTAGTGGTATATAGTGTTTCCGTATTATAACACAGGGTGTCCGTATTCGTACATGGGTACCGAATACGGACACCCCCGTTATCTATGGAATTAAAAGATTAAATAAAATTTTAAAATCACAATAATATCTATAATCACATAATATTAATATATTGTAATTTTTTAATAAAAATAATGAGTTATTAAATGTTAAGACCATGTACCTATTGTTAAAGTGTCCGTATTAGGTTACTTTCCTCTATATTAAAATGTGTAGTAATTATCAATAGGTACATACATATTAATCTTAAATAAAAAGTAGTGGGCCAGGTAGTAGGCTGCGAGTGCAGCGCCTCTATCACAAATTGCCATACACTACATTAAATTGCTTATCCACTTTCTTTATATCGATATATATCCATAGATATATGTGACACATGATAGGTGAGAACGGGGCAGGTTGACCATATGGGCAGGTTGAACCATCTCAATTATTTCTGCTATTAACAAATACCTTAATGTAGTTTTTAATACATGTATACACACCTATATTTAGCATTATTATAACAGCTCAACAATTATTTATTTTAACTATTTAAAACATTATTTAGGGGAAAGTGCTCTAATATCGACATGCACGTAATATCGACACCCTATGGATATCCTAAAATATAATTCCAATACAAAATAATTAATGTATGTAATGTTAATCAATATATTTCTAATTCATATAAATATAATTTTTTTTTTAATATTTATATTTTTTTTAATTATAAACAAAAAACTGATTTTTTCGTTACAACTCTAAATTTATGAAATTTTTGAAGTACAATTTCGATTCTCAATCATTTGAAAATTTATATATTTTAAATATTTTAAATATATAATTTTTTTTAAAAGTGTGTATTGGTCGTATAAATCACAGACTATATTTCCGTGTTTTATACATACTAAATATCCGTGTATTACACTAACAAAATGTCCGTGTATTACACGGAAATGTTGTCACTATATATAATATAGTGAATATAGTATCTATTATATATAATATTCATTTACAAATACATTATTTATTTTAATTTAGAAAAAATATAGGCTACTATTTTACCTTTTATTTATTTTGATATATTGATTTAATTTAGTACTAGTGTACATTAATTATCAATTATTATTTTAATTTATTTAAGTTAATATTATGTATTTAATAAATAAAGTTATTATTTTAAAATCATAAATTATTTAAATATCTATGGTTTTTTAAAATCATCATAATTTAATTCAATTGTCAACTTAAATAACTATTATAATCATAATTATATTGATAAATAAGATAATAAATTTGAAATAAGATTATAATGATTACTAATTATTTAAACATATGTTTCATTATACAATATTGTATTTAATATTCCAAATATTATTATTATTAAACTTATGTTTTAAATATAACCGATATATTGGAACATATATGTAATTCAATAATATATAGAATTATAAGCGTATCAATAATATAAAATGTTCTTTATAATATTGAGTATAAATAACGTGTATACAAAAACGTGTATCATACTGACAAAATGACCGTGTAATACTCTGGTTGTATCGTAGCCATAAGGCTGTGTAACACACGAATTTTCTCACATAAAAATGTACTGGGACGTCATATGAATATATCATAAAGTTAATTATACCTATATAATATAGAAGAATAAAAATATGATTGTAGCACAAATATGTATGCTAAAATATATAAACATATTTAATATTTGTAGGTATTTCTACTTCAAATTATCAATAAATTATCAAATATAGGTATCAATAGTATCAATAGGATGTATATATATATATAGTCAGTTAGATACTATCTATTAGATAATACAACACATATATTTACTATAGTAATATAATACTAAATAATATAATCACTATATCATTTAATAGGGTATTACATATGTATATATCCATTGGTATACCAATGATCTCATACGAAGTGATCTCGTAATATAAATATTGGTGATCTTGCGCAATGTTAATTTATATAATTATTTAATAATAGTAGAATTGATATTGAACATAAAATCATCAAACCAAATTAAAACACTCCAAATGATATCACTGGTTACCTTACATATTATGTACCTATATGGTATATAATATATATATATATATATATATATAACATATAACATATATATATATAATAATATATTAAATAACCTATGGGTTATTTAATATTAATATTTAAACAAAATTAATCACTATCGTATCCTACCCAACAAACAATTTATTCAGAACTTTTTAGAACTATTGGAACTATTGAGAACTTTTTGGAACTTTTTGGAACTTTAGTTCTCAATAATTATAATGGGAACTTTTTTAGAACTTTTGAGAACTTTAGTTCCAATAATATTTTATATTGAGAACTTTTTAGAACTTTTGGGAACTTTAGTTCCAATAATATTTTATATTGAGAACTTTTTAGATCTTTTGGGAACTTTAGTTCCAATAATTATAATTGGAACTTTTTAGAACTTTTGAGAACTTTAGTTCCAATAATATTATAATATAATTCTAAAATTAGTGATATCACCCATTAAAATCATAGATTTTATAGATTTATAGTTTGGTAAAATTAAAATCTAGGATTACAGTGTAAACAAATATATGTAAATATATTTTTATATTTAAATATTTAATTTATAATTTATATACACATACATTTGAATTAATTATATTACAATATATAAAAACAAGAATGTCTTCTCAAAATAGTTAGTAAATAATTATTTAGATTATAATATATATTTATCAGTTTAATGGTATTATAATAATAAGATATTTTAAATAAAATAAAATATATTTGATTATTGATAAATTATAATTATATAATATAATTTTATATATATTTAGGAATATAATATGCTAATTTTTAAAATAAAATGTTGTTATTAACCTTAAATGATTAACATTAATAACTTATTTTATATTAATTAAATAATTTAATTAGTTTATATATATTATTATATATTATTTACTTTTTATCACTTATAAATTAAATTAGTATACATATATTATATATTAAATACATTTATTACTAATTAATTTCATTACTTAATTAAATTATCAATTGAATTAATTAATTCATTTAATTATAAATTAAAAAAAATGGTCATAATCACTTTCATAGAATATATATATATATATATATATATATATATATATATATATATATATATATACAATATATACAATATATATATAATAGATAGGAATACATTTAAAATATAGGTTAGGTTAGTTATAATTATATTAGCTAATATAATTGTTAGTTATATATAGTGCATATATAAATATACTGGTTTGGTTAATTATGTGTTATTGTATTTAGATATATTGGAGCAAGGAAAGTGTGAGGAGCCGTATACATTAATTGCATCTGGGTTGAAGGCGATATAATGGAAATTAAAAAAGGAAAAATACTTGATAAAGGTACGATTATATATATATATAAATATATTATAATTACTATAATTTTACAGATACAGATACAGATACAACTAGAAATTATTATTATTATATAAATGTATTCACATATACTACTTATATACCGTATCAATGTTTACAGTAGCTATCACGTATTCTAAGCATGTAACTTATCAATGTTAATATAATTTGTATTATATTGAATACAATATTATTCTTTTTTATTTTGATATTATATTGTTTAAATATTATATTATATTATTAAATAAACCTTTGACATATAAATTAACAATAAATAATAATATAAAATCATAAAATAAACATCATTATAATAGAATATAAAAAATAGAAAATAAATAATGTAGCAATGTAATAAGTGTAACAAGATTATATATAACAAGAGTATATATACTCTATATATAGTAACGATTATATACATGATTTCCTAGTTCATGTCCATTATTTGATCAACCAAATATTACACGATGATAAATAATGCCTTAAAATAATCTGTCTCTTGGTCTCTGATTCATTTCCCTCTAATTTTCTTTTAAATAACCGAATTTGATTTGTATTTCTAAGAAAGTCTCCCAGATTGTTATATGATATCTTGACTTTGAGTAGGACCTACTACCTACATTACTTTGCTACTCTACCTACCCATCTAACAGTAATAGCCTCATAATAGTAACCTAATAGCATATATAATAGCCTAAAATGTTTACATTGTGCTATTAGGCTGCTATTATGTTGCCATTAAAATTCTATTATGCTATTATTATGCTGCTATTAATTTTAAAAGTATATTATGCTGCTAGGTTTTTTTTGCTAGGTCCTATTATGTTGTTATTATGAGGCTATTACTGTTAGCTGGGAATTGGTAAATTATTATTAATAGTAATAGGTTTTGTATAGGTATATTATAGTATATAATAGAAAACAAGCTGTGTTTTCTAATACTTATTATTTTAAATTATACATGTATATTAATGCATTAATATAAATATTATTAATAAATTAATTTATTCGGAACTTTTGAGAACTATAGTTCTAGAACTTTTGGGTAGTTTTGTGGACAAAAGGAGCCTAAAACTATAGTTCTCAAAAGTTCTCAAAAGTTCTAAATAATTGTTTGTTGGGTAGTTAGTCGTAAATATTAAAAATCTATACATTTTATATTTTCTTAATTATTATACTTTCAAAGTAACTTTGGTAGTGTAAAACTGCCTGTGTGGCTCAGTGGCTAAGGCGTCAGACACACAAGCAGTAGGACGCGGGTTCGACCCTCGTCCGGAACATTAATTAATTTTATAAAATGGGTCTTAAAATATTATTTAGAAGTGATCTTATATAATTGTGTATAAATAAATGATCGGCTCTCGTTAAAACCATGGATGCCTTAACATGAGAGCGGCTTTGAAGTGACATTAGAGCCATATATGGTTATAAGTGAAAACTTCATCTAAGTTCCTGGATGAGATGAAAGGACTCCACCAAATAAAATAAAAAATAACAATATATATATATAATATATTATATTATATATATATATATATATGATATCCAACTCTATTCATTCCTCTCTACTTCTACTCCAGATAATTCTCAATTAATTTAATAATCCAGACCATTCCTCTACTGACTCATTTCAAATTATACCAAACTGGTTTCCCTATAGAAAACGATCCCTAATTAGACTCCTTTCTATTACCCATAAATCTATATATTTTTCCATTCCTTCATATATATTTGACCTACTCTTAATTCGCCTCACCACCCCCAATACACGTTCAACTTCCAGTATTAATCGCATTATCCCACAGCCATCCTCCCTTAAATTCCAGACACGCTCATTCTCCTACATTATCCCATCTATCTGGAATGCACCCCCTTCATCAATAAGATCTATTCAATCTCACACCTCCTTCAATGCTCATATCAAGTCATATTTATCCAGTATATAATTTCATTATATTATTATTAACTTTTATATTTCGTTCTTATTACTTCCACATTGTTAGTTAGTTTATTTCACTTTGTTGTTATTGTGGTTGTTGTATTTTATTTGTATTATTTATTGTACGTGTACTTACGAGGAGTGTCATCACTTTGTAACGGTGCCTAATAAACCATATGTCATCATCATCATCATCATCATCATCATATATAATATAATATATTATATATATATATATATATATATATATATATATATATATATATATATATATTTATATATATATATCTATATATATTATTAATATTATTAATAATATATTATTATATATATATATATATATATATATTCTACTAAATAATACATACATACATGCACACACATGCATATACACATACATACACATACATATACATATACTACACAATTACTTATATATATAATATATTTTATATACATATATATATATATATCGTAAATGTTATCATTAAATGAATTAAATAATATATGTATATGATTAGGGGCGTATACTATAGTATATGTTGAACCTACAAGAATTTAAAAATAATGATATATTAAAAATAATGATACATTAAATCACACCCCTAATCATAGACATATATTATTTAATTCATTTATGATTTCACGCATTGCTTTCCTAAAAAGATGTTCCCAAATGGGGTAGGTATACACGATAAAATCATTAATTTATCACAATTGCGTGCGTATTTAAGATTATACTTGATGTGATATCATTGAGGTAAACTTGGTATAAAGTAACGCCATCTAGTGGATTATTGTCACATTTTAACACAGATCTAGAGAGAAAGTTTCTCTCTAGCTCTATGCATTTTAAGGTAGCCACATTACCCGCAATAGGTGGCCACCTTACCCTCCATGGGTAAGGTTAATGTGGCCACCAGGGCCGGCTTAAGCATACTATGGGCCCCGGGCAAAAAAAAACGTATGGGCCCCATAAGAATTTCATAACATATTAAATGGGATATTTAAGAAATAACTAATATCTATAACTCTTCAATTTATTTATATATAAATATATATATATATATATATATATATATATATATATATTTTATTATGATGTATTATTATTCTATTATGCGTGATCAATTTATGTAAACATATTTATAATCTTAAAAAATTGTATTTTTTCATATATATTTACATGTATCGTGTGAAGGAGACCCACTTTAATGGGTCTACTATATAGGGGACATCCGTAAATAGATATTACGGTACCCACTTAAAATCATTGCAATGTAATATTTTATAATTTACAAATTAATTAATAAAATTGATATAAGTTTAGGTTAGATGATATAATTAGTACATGTTTATTTTACTCGATTTCCTCTTCTAAATCATTATTATTTATTCAGTATCAATTTAATTAATTAGCTTTGATTCTAAATATAATGTTACATACTTGAAAGTATTTATTGTGTCAGATAATTTCATAGAAAATTATTTATAAGTTTAAGTTTAGAGAAGCTTCTCTCTCAAGTGTAATTATTTACCATTAAATATATTAGGATGAAAATGTCTACAATTGGTTATATCTAGCCCATCATATATATATGAATATGTGTATAGTCCATTCATTTGAGGTGTATATCAATATGGTATAATATATGTTTAATAATGAATTATCTTATATACTAATAATCTTATTTGCTGATGTCAGATGATATATATATACATATTATTTATATAATTAGTAATAACTACATGATTATATTTTTTAATATTTCCTATATAGGTACTTATAAGTATATATCAATTCATTTTTCAAATATTGTTAGAAAATAGTCATTTTTAACTTCTTATATGATGTAAATTCATATGATATTATCATATGTTATCATTATACTAATTATTTTATAATTTGATTGTATACAATCAAGTATATATACTCTAATCAACTCCTCATAATCATTTATTTTCTCGCCTATATATTTAGAGAGTGTATACATATTTTTTAATACCGCTTTTATCTTAATTTAACCTAATTGCCATACTTTTCTGATCGACTTTATCTACAAAATAATTAGCTCCACGGTTTTCATAATATTGAAGTCTCAAATTCTTGCATTTTATTGAATATATACGTTGAATCTAGTAATGTTATTTTAGTAGTATTTTAACATATATAATATCAGATATACAATATTTAATTTTGAGAAATCCACAAGATACTGCTCTAATAAAATCTGTTTGCCATGACTATATTATATTCGATAATGATTTTAATAAAACATATTCCATTCTTCTTTAATATAGATGTTAATATATTCTTTATTTAGTTTGGCTAAATAAATTATATTTATTTGGGATGAAAGTAATTAATATTGCTACAATTGTCTAAGATTCAACGACATTTTGCCCAACCAGATTTAAGGAATGCACAGCGCAGATATGGGGATCCATTTACAATAGACTATGGTATATTATGATATCTTTCATTTTATTGATTCTTCTAGACATATTGTTGGATTTTTCATAACTTTGAGCTCTATAATCTATTATAATTAAATTATTATTAAAAAAAATTCGACTAAATCATTAGCTAAAATATTGACCAATATGATAATGAATCTTAACGTACATAAATAAATACCTATATAATAATAATACCTAACTTGGTATATATGACGATGACTGATGACGTATCTACATGTGATATATCTGGAATTGAGTACACCTATATAATATAATATTTTGAATTTTATATATCTTCAATTATTAAGTTATCAGTGATAACTTATCACCTATTCTCCAATAAGAATATTGCCATTGTGTGTATTTATATATACATATATAGATGAGGGTGATTTAAATCTAAACATTCAGTTGTACGTTACTAGTACTAGTTGGATAATTACAAAAATGCATTTAGTATTATATTTAGATTATATATAGATTATACCTATATATTTACAAATAATATCTGTTTCAATAAATATAAATATAATTTCTTTCACTAATGATAGTCTGTTAAAAATGTTATGTATACATTCTGTATACAGAATTTCCTTTCATCAATGGGTTTAATCATTATTAAAAATACTATAAAGCAGAATATGCTATTTAAATTAAAATTATTTTATATATATATATATATATATATATATATATATATATATTATTTACACTAACACAATTATAATAATATATACACTATGAGAAGATACACATTTTATTACTACGAGAAGTAGATAGAGAAAATGAATTATTTTGAGAACAATTATTTTAAAAATATCTAATTAGTTTTAATTACTATACAAATTATAAATCTATATAGAATATCGTTTTAATCGTAATTTATGTTCAATATAATCCTTTATAAATATCAGAAATCATAGTTAAAATATATCTTAATATATATCTCATATTTAATTATAATATAAAAAAGTATACTTTTTTTTCGTAAACTAATTATAGAATTATAAATTGTTAAGATTCAACTATGGTTAACATTCCCTTAATACGTTTATCATTTATCACTTTCTAGTTTATCAAACAATTATTTATCAATCCGTTTAAAATAGTATGAATTCATACTATTTTATCTGACAAGCAGAGATGTGTGATATGATTATCACTATTAGCATGTGTTCCAACATCTTCATGTATCTGTTTACTACCATATCTTCGTGTAAATTTAGACATTTTTGTCAAATTCACCTTTCAAATCGGCCTATATGACTCTTATTTAATTAATTTATTATATTATTTTTATTTAATTAATTAGAATTAATAATATATAAGAAAAATACAGTTAAGAAATTTTTTTTTATATAAATAGTAACAAAAATGTTTCTCAAATAATTCATGGGCCCCCCAAAATGTGGGGCCCCGGGCAATTGCCCGGTTTGCCCCCCCCTTAAGCCGGCCCTGGTGGCCACCTTGATAATTTAAATTATATACGCTAAAATGATTCGTCAGTCCTCTTGTATATCATAATATGTTTCTATATTGAATATATTATCGCATTAGATCTAATATTTGTAAAGTTATACAACATTATCTAAAAGTGGCCACATTACCCATCTTTCCCCTATTTATACCACGATTATTTTAGGGGGTCGGTAATAGGAGAGGGGGTCGGTATTAGGCACATGCATGTATCGATTACCGACCCCCTTGTTTATTCTTGTAAATATAATTATATCAAACATTTAAAATAACAACATTATTCATTGTCATAATATTACCCTAATTACAAAATTTCAAATAAATATATTTAATATTGAATAAGTTATTACAAATAATCATTTAGGGGTCGGTAATCGAAGACTTTCCACTATATTGATATCAATAAAAATTAATTTAAGATAGTAACATTTTATCTATTTTATATTTATTTCGTTAAGGGGATCCCGCACTTTTAAAGTGATGATAATTTTTTTTTTTTATATATTTGTTGATTACATTATAATACTTATTGTAGTGTTTTTTTAGTATCTGTAAACAAATTAGACATGAATTCAGTCTAGAAATGACATAAAAATGTATTTTATAATAATTATTATTTATTAGAAGAATTGATTTGATTTTGTTGCTTTAAGAGTAAGGACACGAGGAAAAGATAATTTGTTTACAAGATTTAAAAGATATAAAAAAAGACTAATTTTCAGATGTCATGAATTCACTAATATAAACATTTATTATATTTTTTTTAATTTAAGGGGAGGCGATACCATCGTTTGGTTTACATGTAAAAGATACGAAAAAATGCTATTTTTAGAAATCTATTATTTTTTTTTTTTTTTTTAATCTATTAATAATATTCCATATTTTTATATTATATGTTGAAATTTATAGATGTTTACACATCTTTATGTTATACGTTTCTAAAAAAAAGAATTGAAATATCTGATAAAAATGTTAATTTTCCAACTAAATTGCTAATTAAAATTTTTTAAATAAATATTTTTTAATTTTGACAAATAACTTTAATCTTACAGGTTTTATCTAGTTACATTGAAAAAATGAAGAAAAAATATTCAATTGTACAAAAGTTAATACTAGTTATGTCAGCATGATTGGTCACAAATAATTATTCTGAGTAAATCAAGTTTCAAATATAATATATGAATATAAACAATATGATTATACAGGTACAAATAATATAATATAAACAAAATGAATAATGTAATGAACATAATTTAAACACCATTTTAAAGATAATATTTGAAATATTTTAATTTTACATTAAAAAAAATTTGAAATTCAATTTTTTTTCGAAAAAATCAATGGTATCGCGTCCCCTTAAATAATAATAGTAATACAAGTTGTCTTCATTATTTCAAAATATTTCTATATGGTTTGCATATATATTTAGAAGAATAAGGAAAAAATATGATTATATAATAAAATTGTGAATAAAATATTAGTATTACTATACGATATATAGTAAACATACTTGGTAATATATTTATTTTATATAAATCGAATTTAAAGTTAAATTAAATTTAGTTGATTTATTTAAAATAAATGATATATTATATATATTTCATATAAAGTGATATGCTGAATATATCTGACTATATACTAAAACTAGAATATATATTATAAATATGATTAATAAATAGGAGTAGAACTATATACATAATATCACGTATCATTTCAATATAACATTTATTATGAATATAAATAAAATAGGATATATAAATAAAAGTGGATATAATAAATATAATTTTAAAGATAATATTTCAAATTTTATAAATAAATAATAATACATAAAGAATTATTTGTATTGCATTATTGTTATCTGTGCCCCTGATTTTAATAAAATAAATAAGAAAAAAATAGTATTGTTCTTATCGCTTTGATAGGCTTCGAAATAAGACTAATCTTTGTGTCACCAGTCTAAAATACGATTATTCCACATCATTACATAAACAAATATAGAATACATCTTAATTTATCTCACTAAATCTAGTCTCGAGATTCAGAGGGATGAAAATATTGACCTCAAGGTGACCCTGAAAACAGGAAGATAAAAAGCTGTACGCTGAGATGAGGTATTAAACAGGTATTTCTGGTCAGTCTCAGACAGTATAAATAGCTGTAGGTCTCCTCTAGCACAACCTCTAGCATCAGTGTATAACCTGAACCTTTGAACTATATAATCATGCGACTCAGTATTATAATCATATTTATAATAGTTATCTGTATTATATTATTGACGATATAAAATGTTCATAATATATATTTATATAACTGTAATATTGTTGTTCAGTCAATGCATGCGATACGAATACTAAATCAAATGATATCAGTATTAATCATTGTTTATTTTAAATACTACATTTGGCATCGTAAGAATAAATAGTAATCAGCATTTCAAGATAATAAATAAATATGTAATAATATATTAATAAAGATATAATAATATACAATAATATATTAATATGTAAATAAATATGTAATATATATTAACAATAATATATTAATTAATAATAATATATTGATAAATATGTAAATAAATAGATATTTAATAATTCAGTAATTTAACACCTGTTAAATTAAAATATAAAATACTACAAAAATAGAAATCATAGAACAATAGTTAACGGTAATATTGCATAATGTTTTGTTCTCGTGTGTGTGTGTGTGTGTGTGTAACGGGTGCGATCACTGACGACGTAGGACCAGTAATGGCGATAGTGAGTGACAGGATGGATAGGTAGGGGGGGGGGAGGCGTGTCTAAATACTCATGATCGTACTGCTTCTCGTATTCTCGATCTGGTTGCAAAGTATTCTAGCCAACACGATACCTAGTACCTGTATTGAGGAGGGGTGGTGGTGGGGTTAAAGTGGGGTTAAGGAGGGGTGCCGAGCAGACCCGTAAATGGTTTAAAGCTGAGTCCATGAGAATATACAACACCGTATTAGCGATTATATATTAGATTTATAATAAGCTATATAAAATTATATTATAATAAATATAAAAATTTATATTAATATTTTTCATAATATATTTATAATTTTTATTATGTGAAAAATAATAACTTGTATATAATATAAAATTTATTTGTATAAATTGTATAAATTGTATACATATAAATTGACTACATTATAGAATAATATTAGTATTGTAAATTTTTGTGAACAAATTATTTTAAAATATATAATATATTTAAAATTGGAGAAATTTATAAATATGCGATTCATTGCCTATTCTTTAATCAATTTTTAAATGAAATCATCGTTTTAGTTCATGACTAGTAGTGGAGAGATCGCTAATAGGGCTAATGTGGATCTGATGGGGTTAATGCGGGGCTGCAGCCAACCTGAGGAACCACCAGACCACAGCATATGAAAGCGATGTAGTATAGCTTATTCTTGACCAGCGCGATGATAGCCTCCGTACAACCGTTAGTGTAGATGTATTGCCTAGCTTTAAATATCTGTAGAGGGTCAGTGATAATAGGGCGTGTAACATAGAGAATGTGTAAACTTCTTTGATATTAGTCACAATGGATTATTAGTAGTTATAACTATATATTTGTTATTTCATAATTATCATTTAGAGATTAACGACGTAATTTAAAGTAATATTTTGATTATATTAGTGAATTATAAACCCCAGATTAATCTTTATAATTAATATAGTTAACCCTTTGCATCCGAGTATTTTATAATTACGTGTCGCCCAGTTCCGAGTGTTTGTATTTTTATTTAAATATGTATGCACACTTTTAATAAATGAAAATGTGGATATAAATATAAAAAATGTTCTATTACAAGTTATCATTTTTTGGTTTAGTATATAACATTGTTTATTATTCTGGACAAAAATTAGTAAATAATTAATTATTCAAAATATTATAATCAATTAAAAATAACAATTATAATTAATTCTTTAAAATAAAATAATTATTTTTCAAACCTAAATTAATGTATAATACATTGTATATAGCACTAATATTTTGTATATGCATTTAGTCTAATAAAGTGGTAACAATAAATAAACCAACAATAAACTGAAGAAATTATATAAATTGAGTCATTATTGAATAATTTACAAGTAATAGCGCACATATAATATAACATATTTTTTCTATTAGATTTTTAAATTAAAAATAAAAAGTAACACTATAATTATGTACTATCGGTGTACATAATATTGTAACGTATACTTCCACCATTTTAATATTACTACGCAGGTTTTATTTATATAATTAGGAAAAAATTAACCATAAATTATTTTTTGTTAAAAAGTTACAACATAAATAATTAATTGTAATATTTATCTAACTTTTTATAAAATTTGAAATTTGTTATTGATATAAAATGCTTTTTATTGAAAGAACTATATATTACAATCAGTGTTCCATAGGTTATTACCGCCTATGGTAATAACCGGTAATAACCTGTCCGGTAAAAACAGGTTTTTACCATGGTAAAAACCTACTAGTGTCTATATAATTTACAATTATATATTATTTATAGATTTTATATTTAATAGATAATATACAATTATAAAGTTAAATAATACTACATTAAAATCAATATTATAAGATTTTTTATATTAAAAAAAAAACTTTATTAATTTTGACTCTATGTAAAGAAAACATTTTTAAAATAAATAATATGATATTGAAATAAATGAGTAAATAAGTCAATATATATATATATATAAAATATTGAATATAATAATATATTTATTTTTGCATTAGTAAAAGGAAAGCCTATTCACACCAAATAAAGCGAACGATTTTTCACCGATATGCGCAGTAACGAAATCGTCGAGAAATAGTTAAATATTTAGAGATATCTCGAAATGATGAATAGTGATATTGTCACGATATCGATGATATATTGGTGATATATCGGTAGGGGTGTAGCACAGAGAGAGAGAAAAATCCGTATGATATTGGTGAAAAATCGGCCAACTTTTTCGGTATGACAGGGACTTAATATTGTAAAAAATAATATATATATTAAACAATAGAACTAATAATATTTTCTTTGAGAAATTATTTGAATATATTCATTATTTGATTTTATACCATGATATTTAATTAAATATATTAAATATATCTATACATATTGTTAATTATATATATATATATATATAAATACTGAATAGAATATTTATTTTTATATATATGAAATTAAATATAGTTTTTACAAATATTTTTTACAATACTGTATAACTATTTAATAATATTTTCATTGTGTAATTTTATGAATATATAACACAGTATGATTTTATTTCATTTATAAAATATATCCAATTACATCAACTTGTTAATTTTACAATATAAGGGTGGCAGACCTCAAAATCCAGTTGGATTTAAAATAATAAATGTACTATAAATGGCATAATAAAGCAGACAAATGTTGACAAATTTTCAAATAAATCTGCTAGATTAATTAGCCATAACATTTATATATAAATGAATCAATATTACTTTAAATTTCAATATAAATTTTTTTTTAAAGGTATTATATTTTATGAGTACTAGGTTTTTACCGGTAATTACCGGTTATTACCGGTTTTGCCCGGTAAAAACAGGTTTTTACCGAAAATAATGGAACCCTGATTACAATGATATTTACTTTAGTTACTATAAACAATAAAATATTCAAGCTATTTTATATATTAAAATGAATTTATATAACACAAATGATAATCATTTTTTAATTTTAATTAATATAATTGTTTATATTATACGATTAATTTTATTTCTAAAAAAACCTCATATTATACCAATTAACTTGAAAACTAAAATAAAAACTTATTTAAAAAAAATCTTATTACAAAGAAACATTTCACTATATATTTCGATACATTTAAATAATAAAATAGACTAATATATGATATGTAGTATCATAAAAGTTGCTCAACAGAAATCAACAGCTCGGACGCAAAGGGTTAAGGCTCATTCCAGTTAATCATTCGTAAACAGTTGTTATTTGTATTCAATAGTGGCATTCTATCAGAAAGTAATTAAAGTAAGATGATTGGTATTGAACATGTTACATCTAGTCTACAAGTATTAAAAATTAATAGTACTAAGCTATTAATAGATATAATACAAGAGAGAGAAAGACAGTACAGTTATGTTTTAGATAATAAATAGGATTATGCGATGTCATAACTGCGTTCAACGAGCAGGTCTGGGGCTATATCTAAATACATGTGTTATTAGTAAACATAAGGAGATCACACTCATTGTAATGATTATGAAAGCACTCATAATTTCATTGTTGTTTATTTAAAGACTATAATTAAAGGTACAGTGTTAGTATTATAACTATGATATCCATATTAATTACAAACATTAGCTATAGCATAGATATGAAGACATGGTGAATAGCTTACTAGCCAATCAAAACGCTTACATATTTCAAAGTTATATTGTTTTTGAAAATATATAATATCATTTAGAAATTATTTAATCACATATTATAACATATTAATACGCTATTTTATAATAATTATTTTTATACTTTAATAGATATATACTAATTAGATATTTTATCAAAAGTAATTAATTGTACCCTATATTAATGTGTTTATCTCAACAAGCGAAAAGAATTTATTATATGAATTTAATTATGGATAAGTATATCTTATAAGTATATGTGTGTGTGTGTGTGTGTGTGTGTGTGTGTGTGTGTGTGTGTGTGTGTGTGTGTGTGTGTGTGTGTGTGTGTGTGTGTGTGTGTGTGTGTGTGTGTGTATGTATGTGATATCATATTAATATAAATGTTAACAATAATATACCATATTATGTGATTGAAGGATAGATTAATGAATTTTAATTACTTGATTATGTAGTATCATGTTAAAATAAATCATGCACATTAAATATAACCACTAAAATGTAAACTATGAAAAGTTGACCTTATTACAAATCATATTAACTATGACATAGGTGTGATGATGTTTATACATCGGATGAGTTAAATGTTGATGATTATGTGGATTATGAAAATTAAAATACTATACATTTATAGCCTACATTTGTAACCTATATGTAAATTTATTACGAACAAATCTATATAAGTGAATATCTATATTATAAGAGAAATATATCATTATAGCTTTACAAAATACTCCTAATAAGTCATATTTCTCCTATTATATTATATAAATTTACAACCACGAGTCATTAGATTGGTCATTGTTGTATGTACGTAAACATATGCAATAAGTAAAAGTGTATTTATTATAATAATTTGTATATGAATTTATATAATATGTAAAATTCTTTAGGTATTAAATATTTGTTTGAACTGCGGTCAACTTTTGATTGAAAGTTTGTTTACATTTTAGTGCAGTCTGAACATGCTATTAATTATATTTAAGTTTATTAATTAATTATATGTGGTTAGTGAAAGAACATCATTATTAGTCAATCTAATCTATAATTAATTATATTTATAATGCTTCTATATTCTTTGAAGTTATAATTAAGTTGATGGGTTTGCTAGTAGTTAACTATTGATACAAACATCATAATTCTGGGCTCCTCTTCCACATTCTAGATTGCGTCGCTATAATAATGAGAGAATACAGATTACTACTGCTACTGCTACTGCTACTGCTACTGCTACTGCTACTGCTACTGCTACTGCTACTGCTACTGCTACTGCTACTGCTACTGCTACTGCTACTGCTACTGCTACTGCTACTGCTACTGCTACTGCTACTGCTACTGCTACTGCTACTGCTACTGCTACTGCTACTGCTACTGCTACTGCTACTGCTACTGCTACTGCTACTGCTACTGCTACTGCTACTGCTACTGCTACTGCTACTGCTACTGCTACTGCTACTGCTACTGCTACTGCTACTGCTACTGCTACTGCTACTGCTACTGCTACTGCTACTGCTACTGCTACTGCTACTGCTACTGCTACTGCTACTGCTACTGCTACTGCTACTGCTACTGCTACTGCTACTGCTACTGCTACTGCTACTGCTACTGCTACTGCTACTGCTACTGCTACTGCTACTGCTACTGCTACTGCTACTGCTACTGCTACTGCTACTACTACTACTACTACTACTACTACTACTACTACTACTACTACTACTACTACTACTACTACTACTACTACTACTACTACTACTACTACTACTACTACTACTACTACTACTACTACTACTACTACTACTACTACTACTACTACTACTACTACTACTACTACTACTACTACTACTACTAATACTACTAATACTACTAATACTAATACTAATACTACTACTACTACTACTACTACTACTACTACTACTACTACTTGACTACTACTTGACTACTACTTGACTACTACTACTACTACTACTACTACTACTACTACTACTACTACTACTACTACTACTACTACTACTACTACTACTACTACTACTACTACTACTACTACTACTACTACTACTACTACTACTACTACTACTACTACTACTACTACTACTACTACTACTACTACTACTACTACTACTACTACTACTTGACTACTACTTGACTACTACTT
>OZ025239.1:10620734-10700734 GCA_964019155.1 Osedax fenrisi | reverse complement strand
CCAGGGTAGCGATGACTATCTCAATCAGTAGTATGATCAACAGTACGTACGAGAACTGTGATGTCATTATAGTCATTGTTATGTAATCATTATATTTACTTATTGAGATCACGATATGTATATATAGTTATTTTTTTTTATTATAGTGAACCATATGGATCTAATTTCCATTTGAATCCGCTCTTATGTTAAGGCATCCATGGTTTTAACAAGAGCCAATCATTAATTTATACACAATTACATAAGATCACTTCTAAATATTATAAGACCTATTTTATAGGTCCGGATGGGGCTCGAACCCGCGTCCTACTGCCTGTGTATCGGACACATTAGCCAACTGAGCCACGCAGGCAGTTATATATATATAATGTATATATAATACAAATAACGGATACAAATGGACCCCTCGATAAGACACAGGCTTGTACGTGTTATAAATAACTGCAAGGGTGCAATACACGTATATTATGTACCGAGATAACTGTGTAACTAATTAAACATTAGCGTGTATAGTTTGACCTCAAAGGTCACTCGATAAGAGCCACAACAACAACGATGATAGTATTGGAGAACTAACAAACTTAAGGACTGGTAGGTTCTCTCTCAGCGCTCCCAGACAACCGAGGAAAGAGATGATGAATATCAGACAGCCAAAGATCACGATCACCAGCGTAAGGTCGAATATTATACGATAGAAGTCAAATTGATGACCTTGACTGTGATTGGTCAACATTATCAGTTCGATGATAATGACAATAATAAGTATATACAATACATTATGCATGTTTCTCTCTCTATGGATAGTTTTAATAGAGGGATACTTCAAATGAATACATGTAATACAACCTACACTTTCGTGACGTTAAATAATCTATAATAAATTACAAAACCACCAGATTTATATTATATGCCCATAATGATAAGGTGTTATTATTAGTACTTTTTATTTATATTAGGTACTACAAATAATAATAATTAAATGAGAATAGCAATAATCGTTGACAATATTTAATCGTATATGAGATTCTAACATTTCTATAAATAGATCAATTACGCAACATATTACATAACATGGTGTTATATTAGAAACCTATATATATCGGCACCGGAGTAATATCTCTTCCAGTGATAGGCCCACGCCCCTATGAGAATCATGGTGGCTCCGCATAACTGCGAAATAAAGGTGAATGCTTTTATTATGTATGTATAATATATTAACTGTCTGTGTAGCTATGCAGGCTCAGATACGCAGGCAGTAGGAGAAGGAACAATAGAATAGGTCTTCAAATAATATTTAGAGGTGATATTATATAAATGTGAATATAAAACTTATTGGCCCTCGTTAAAACCATGAATGCATTGAGGGGATATCGCCATGGGATGGCCATTTTGTTGAATTTGAAAATCAATATTATAAAGTAATAGTTTTATATTTTCTTATCAATATATAAATTTTATTTTTATAAAATTTATATATTATATATTATATAATAATTGTAATACCTATATAAATTTTATTTTTGTTATTATATCAGAGTGTAATAAGATTATGTATTCAGATAATATAAAATCAATATTATAAAGTAAGAGGTATATTTTCTTATCTATATATACATTTACATTTATAGAATTTATATATAGTATATATTATAAAATAATTGTAGTATATAAATGTAATTTTTGTATTATATCAGTGTAATAAAATTATGTATTCAGCTAATATAATATCAATATTATAACATTATATAACAATTTATATTAGTTTTGAATATAGATTTTAAAATAAAAAATTTATTTTAAAAAGGCATGATGAAAAAAATATGCTTTTTATGCTATTTCTAAACTGATTTCATAGATAATTTTTACACAGTTACTAAATAACATATCATTAATCAATAGTAAATAATACAATTTTTTTTTTTCCCGATTTTAATGAATTTATCCATGGCGATATCCCCTTAAGGGGATCCGGCACGTTTAAAGTGATGCTAATTTATTTATTTTCATATTTTGTTTTATTCCATAATAATACTTATTGTAGTGTTTTTTATTATCTGTAAAAAAATTAGACATGAATTCAGACTAGAAATTGCATAAAAATGTATTTTTTGATAATAAGATAATGCTATTATATACTATTCAATATTACATTTTTATGCTGTCAAACTTCAAACACTGTTTTCTCAGAATAATTATTTCGCGCTAGGTATGTGCATTCAAACATATAGAACATAAACACTATTATAATTATATTTTTTTGCTTTATATAGAATTTAATTATGTGAATATTAATAGAGACATAATTGATAACATTTATAGTAGTCATTGTATAAAATGATAATTTCTATAGAAATACCATAATTTTATTATTGCTAATTTTTAATTTAGATATTATAATATAATAAATAATAATATTAAAAATAAATTTGTATTTTCCTATGCATGTATATATTATGAATACAATACAAAAAAAATTAGGTCAATTGAATGAATAGAATATCAGTTCTATTTAGTGGACCTATGTATTTCCTATCTATTTATACACGAAATTGGCAAATGACGTGTTATGTGCGGGATCCCCTTAACATGAGAGCTGTTTCCAAGTGACATTAGAGTCATTTGGTAATAACTGAACACTTCACCAAAACTATTCCTGGCTGAGATGAAAGGACTCCACCAAAGAAACAATAACAACATGACTGCAACTATAATCATGCGAAGTAGTAGGTAATGTTGATCACCCTAGCTTAGTAATAAAGCAACGACGACTAGCAGTGATAAAGTAAGGTCACTGACTAGCTGCAATTTACCGGTGATTACATTTCAGTGATTACATTTCAGTGATTACATTGCAGCAGTGTTGTTACCGACGCTTACTTCAAGGGGAGTGATCCGTCAGGGAATCTAAATAATCTAAAATGTCATCGTAACGAAATACCTACTACTAATGCGTAGATAGTGAGGTCGCATACTAGACTAGTAGTAGTAGTAGTAGTAGTAGTAGTAGTAGTAGTAGTAGTAGTAGTAGTAGTAGTAGTAGTAGTAGTAGTAGTAGTAGTAGTAGTAGTGTGAACGTATAATTAGACTGTGTTAGTATTAGTGTGTAACTCTATACAGTGTAGTTGTAGGTCCGTGGTAGCGTGTAGTAAAAGGTGTTATGTCATATGCGACATGGCATATGTGTATAGAGAATATTAATAATAACTACATACATAATTATATATAGGGTACAAGGATGAGATCAAGGAGATTAGACTATGTATTATAGCCTAATAATTTACTAATTATGAAATAAGTTTATATATATATATATACCTTCATATATATATAACTTAATTTACAAACCTATTTAGAAATAGTATGACATGAGATCAGTAAATAATTATGCATATAGAAATATCAATATTTCTGTTTTTAAAATATGATCCTATTTTAGATATTTATGTAATATTAATATATATATATATGTATGTTACTAATGTTACTAATTTTAGTAATGTAAATATTATTACTTGTTATATATACAGAATTGCTATCTAATTTCTTATTTAGATTAGGATGTATAGTGTTAGCATAATAACATTTATAACATTCTTTACAACTAGAAGTTATATGGCAATACTAGAAGTTGTATATACTACTAGAAGTTAAGCGATAACGTATTACTAGAGTAATGTGTACACATATGTAATGATGTTTTAATGAATGCGTAGACATGCTACAATGTATATTCTCAAACGGTATGGTAAACAAAACTATAAATATAAAGTTGTGCGCGTTACATCATTATATTACTGTGGCTAAGCAATGGCGTGTGTTCATTTTCCAACATAGCGCGCAATAAATATTATATCATAATATTTTAATTCTAAATAAATTATAAATTTTTTATTTTGAAATTACCGATTTTTATATTCATTAGTATTCAATTTGATATGGTGAAATGTAGTATAGAATATGTTATGAAATTATTATTAATATCATAGTATATTATATATATATATATATTATAGTATGATAAATTAAATTTACTTTAAAAAAATTCTCACTATAAGTTTATAAAAAAAACATATTCTAAATAAAAATTATTTAAATTTTAAATTAATATAAATTCTAGTATTTCACTATTAATCTAATTTGTGTCTATTTCAATACAAATAGGGGTTATTATAGTGGCTAATAGCCACATGTTACTATTATATATTTGCATAATAACCACCTAAATGAAATATATTGTATATAATTATATATATATATATATATATATATATATATATATATATATATATATATATATATATAATATATATATATATATCTACAATATCAAAGTGTTGTAATTCATTTTTATTGCATATTTAATTATTATTTAATCTCATAAATTCTTTATTAATCGTGTAATAAATGCATATTATAATTAGTTATTATATGATTAGATAATAATCTAATTATTAAAATTATTATATATAAATTTATATAATTATTTTGTTAATAATACACGATATATATATAGTGTATTGATAAAATTTATGAATTTATAATTTCTGAGAAATAGAATAAGGCTAAAACTGCTGAGTATGTGAAGGTTATGTCCTCTATAAGAAATAGTCAATGTTCTAATAGCCTAAAGATAGATCGTGTGTAACGTGTATTTATAGACGTACATGAGTCACATGATCGGTCTAAAGGTCGTAATGTGCCCGAATTGAAGGTCATCACATGATAGTTGCATACCATGACAACGATGATAGAATAGGTGTGCGGTGGTCGTGTATTGATTAACATGCGGGAACGTGTCCTATAACCAGCCGATGATGTATGTAGCTATAAATAGAAGTAGTGAGCTGTAAGCTGTCACATGATCTCTAATAGGGTAACATAGGCAATGTTTATATAGATTCTATATTATAGAATATAAATATTCACTTGTAAAATAACATAATATATATCATATACATAGTATATATCCAAAAAACATCTAATAAATTAAATGATTATTATATATATATATTTATATGAAATAATGTCTACATTAATACCTCTGTAATTTAGAATTGACTATTAACGAATTCACTTAAAAATGATAGATTCAGTCGAAGCACTATAAGTAGATACCTCGCATGCACTCTAATTCATTAACGTGATAAGGGTTGTTACTTAAGTTATTGCTAACAAAGATTATAATGAATTTTCCAATTCAGATACCAATTATAAATATAAACTATAAAACGCATATCATTAAGTATCTATTAATTGAACAGTTTACAATGAACATGCACTAGTAGCCCAACATGTATAAAAATCAAAGTAAAGCGTGACAACACCCACTACGTGCAGACATAAGTGTGTGGAACGGATATCGAGTGAAATAATATTTTAATGTAATTAAATTCAGTAGGTTTATTTATAGAAATACACACGCGCAGGATGTATGAGTTCAAGTAGCGTCCGGTAGTCCGTGCTACAATCACACTTGTTGATATCGAAAGGTCAACGCGTAATGAACGATTTAGAGTGAACGTTTTACATCATACTCGTATGGTGTACAATTCACGTACTGGTATGCGCAGCGTAATGTATACGATATGAAGAAGTAGTAGTAGTAGTAGTAGTAGTAGTACCGGTATTGAGGCGATGTAAATTTGCATATACACATACGAGGTACTGTTACCTGTTTAGTTAATTTGGTGTTGGACAAATATGGGTGATATAATATTGAGAACAATGTGAATCAATATAATGTTCATCATAATACATATAAGTATTATATCCTATTATGTAATTTATATTGTACTTCTTTATATACTCAATTTGGTAAATTTAATAATATTATTTATTTATAATATATTTGATCTTTCATAGATATGAATATTTATGTTTGCGTAACTATGCTTATTATCGGTGGGATGATCTATTATTAATAATACATTAGATTGCTTAATTTGCAACAATACATGATAATACAATTTATTTAATTTAATTTTGATTATAATATATATATATATATGAATGAATTAATGAATGAATAATATTTATTTTACTTGTATACTATAAATAAATAATTAATACACATGGCATATGTATACAATATAATATAGTTATATAATGAGTAAAAAAGGAACCCTTTAATAGTAATATGCTTTCGAGAAAGGATACCACACACACATATATAAAAATTAAAGAACAAAAACAAAAGAAATATGATAATAACATAACTATAATAATATATAATGAAATTAAATTACAAAGTGAATCAAATAGTTTGAATCTCACGTGCGGCAAACATCTACTCACAACATGCACACATGGCATGCCCGAATGACCTTTATCGGCTACATGTCTTGGTATATTAGTCCAAAAGGATTTTATTGGTGTATAATATATTTCTATCTTAGAAAACCGTAATATGGACAATATATATTAGCTATCACCACCAACATCATCATCACCATCACTACCAATATCACCACCAACATCATCACTATACCATCACAACCACCATCGTCATCATCACCACCAATATCATCATAACCACCATCATATAACCCCATTCCTAACAGGACTCCACTGTCTACCCGTATGACATACCCATGGTACACATCCACCCACAAAACTGCACTACTCGCACATTCAAAGCAATACACCGTGACCCTTCAGACTAACTGTCATCCCTACACATAATTACATCACCAATCATTACCACCACCACTAGTCCTACGCCAATACGCTGATACTCCGACTACCTCTTACTACATAACTTGCATCTAACCTACACTAATACCGTGTGTGTTTTACATATAGAGATGTATTATTAAACTATAGAAAAAACAATATATGATTACCAATGAACACTATTATTAAATTTATGTAATTTAATTTATTATGAGGCATAAATTCCTATCTATTTACATTGCACACGCGAAGGACGTACCTCCCCTTAATTAAAACAGTGGCCACTCACAAACCTGATAAATGTAATGTACCTGATATTATGTTTTACATAATAATATATGTTTTATAGAAATTGTTTATTTAACAGTGTATAGTATATATACTATTGATAATAGTCTGTAATGATAAAATAGTCTATTATACTGTGTTGTATATATAAAATATTATATTTTAACTTATTGGAATCAGATATATATTTCCACCTACACATTAGTTGTATTTTATATGTAATCTTTAAGTAGACCTAACTACCCTTTATGATTATAACCAGATAAATATACACTGATAATTTATATATATATATATATATGTATTATTATAAATAGTTTTCTTTTATTTATTTTTATTTACTTAGTTATTATTCTCATTAATGATTATCTTGATTATATTGTTGTGTACTTATGCAGGTTGGACACACCTATGATAAGTGGACATAAACCTAATTATTATCATCATCATCGTAGTGTATGGTCTAGATCATATTCTGAAACTAACTTTTAAATGTACGTTCTGCATAAAGTTATGTGTGAATTTTGATTCACTGTACCATCAATATAACTAAACCTGTATCTGTATCGAGTTACTGTATACTTTAATTATTTACTAATATTATATATATATATATATATATATTCTTATTGTAATTTATATATAGTATTATCTGCATTTTTATGTTGGTGGAGGCCTTTCATCCCATCTATAGAGTTAGATAAAGTTGTTACACATATAACCTTATGGCTTTGAAGCCGATCTCATGTTAAGGTATTCATGGTTTTAATGAGATACACTAATCTTTTATATACAATATACAAGATCACTACTAAATATTATTAAATGTTATTTGAATACGTTTGGATTAAACCTGCGACCTAATGACCGAGTTTATCAGTGTATGGCACTTTAGCCAGCTGGTCTACTCACTAGCTTAATAATAATATACATATTAACTTCTCGACTACCTATTTTAAAAATTATAACATCTTTACAACCTAATTTTCAATATTATAACTTCTTGAAAACCTACATTTTCAATACTATAACTACTCGACTACGCAATTTTCAAATCTATGACTTCTCGACAACCTACTTTTCAATATTATAACTTTTAGACTACCTAATTTTCAATATTATAATATCACAAACAACCTAATTTTCAATATTATAAATGCTCGACGATCAAATTGTTAATATCTGAATACTTCATGAATCAAATGTAGAGGAGTTTGAATATAGAATTACTTGATATAAATTTATTTGAATTAAAAATTTAAAACATTTAATTGTAAATGATAATTATTTAAAATAAACAAATAATAGATTATGTTATATCAGAGTTGTTTGATTTAAATCAATTGATTTAAATCATTTGATTAAATCAATGATTTTTTTGATTTTTTTGAAGGCAAAAATCATGATTTTTTTGATTTTTTTAATTTTTTTGATTTTTTTGATTATAAATCAACTTTTTTATAATTTGATAAAATGTAATTAATAGTTTGGATTACTATTATTAATAAATCTAATAAATAAAACTGATTAAATAATATAAAATTTGTATTGATAAATTTATTTATTTATTCTATCAAATAAATCAAAAAAATCAAAAAAATCAAAAAAATCAAATAAATCAAAAAAATCAATGTGATTTTGATTTTTTTGATTTTTTAAAAAAAATCATGATTTTTTCCAACTCTGTGTTATATGCTTAAATTGCATCAGGGTATAAGCGTCCATCTAATATATAATTTATTATAAATGAATTTATAAATAGATGGCGAAATTACTCATATTCAATATGATATTCAATATCATATTGTCATCTTTAAGATGATCTTATATTTTACTTTGTAAAATATATTGAAATTCCCTAAAATAATTTGTTGTTGGTAGCAGCCCAGAAACCTAGGATGAACACTGATATATATAATATATACACATACGAATACGAGTACCATCCTATTTGAGGATTGATATTTGTGGGTTGTTTGATTTATTTGGTTTAGTTGTATTCTTCTGTTTTTTTAGCTACATTAAATATAACATTATTATAATATAATATAATGATTATATCCCGAAGTGAGCGCGAGACACGCATGAACTTTGTTATCAATAAGTATTTAATGTTTGCATACCGTCCGTACCATCCTCTTAATCATAATAATTATGATAAGTATTAGCAGATAACAAATTTAATTTATTAAATTTAAAATTATTATAAAATAATATGCAGATAATATATAATATTTAGTACATTTAAATATTATATTATATAAGGTTACATATAATTAATACATTATGATAATGATTATCATAATCAATTATTAAATCATTATCGTAATCATTATAATGATAATTATTATGCGGATTTCTTCCAGGTACCTATTATTATAATAATAATTATATACATCCATTATATAACACTAACCCAGAAAAATACGTGAGAGAAGAATAGCATATATTTAATAAAAGGGCTGACATAACTTTCGTTATTCTCTCGAGAATCAGCACCCATTGATAAAATAATAGAAAAACGGAATACAATACATTAAATAAATTTATAAAGGTAAAATAATATATTAAGATAAATTCAAAATGTAAATATAAATAAATACGCCCCTAGCGTTATACATTTGCTGAATGTCAAAGTTCGTTTATATACGCAAAGATTTTTATGTTATTAAAATAAAATAACATATAGCAATGATTTTGCGAACCACCTTCGGAAAATCTTTGCATATAGCAAGACCTCCTATAACCTCGTTATAGGTTAATTAACCTTAAGGAGGTTATAGGAGGTATTGCATATAGTCACCATCATAGATTTATAGTTAATATACAAATCTTCGGTTACCATAGATCCTTGAGATATTCTATAAAATATATATGATAACTATGAATCATAAAAATTAGAGATAAGTTTAAACTCTAATTTCCATGGGTTTATGCAACATATAATATAATATCAAGATATCCTATAACCTCATGGTTTATAGGAGGTCTTGATAATATTCGCTAACAATTTTAAATTTTATTTCTCATAAAATATATAAAATAGTATAACAATTTTACTTATAGAATATTTTACTACTATTCATATAAATATATACATATATATATATATATATTTATATATATAGTATAATGCCTATTCTGGTCAAACTTGACTATCCAGTGGATATGGTATTGGTGAATAGTATCCACCAATACCGATAACCAAAGTTTTTCTTTCATAAAAATCTGATCACTTAGATTTATCATCGTTATCCTTCTGGTTTACCTTAACAAATACCACTATCTATTAATTGTTTGACAGAAACATTTATTAGTATAGATGATACTGATATATTTTCCTTTTGTAACTTAATTTATTATAATATTTTTCTTCACTTACGCACCAGAATCTGTTGGTGCTAGTAGTAGTGTCCGTGTATTATTCCAGATGGATATACCCCTTCCTTCATCATTCTTTCTATAAGATTGTATTTCTAGATCGTTTAATATGTATTCTAATTTACTTCGCATCATTGTATTTATCATCCTCCTAAACCTGATTTTTTAAATCTATTTGATGAATTTTCTGACTTAATCAATGATTCTTAACATTATAATGAATTTATAAAGTTATGGTTGTAGATTTTCAGTCTCTTTGATTATTCTTCTCAGACACATTCCTTATTTAAGAAGTTAACTAGATATTTATGTTTAAGTCAATATAAGTCAATATATACATTTTTCTTCGCATATTAGTGGTAACATTTTAGATCTCATATTTAATCCTAGCAATATTTCGCTTCAATTTATTTCTTTATGCATAAGTTCTGACCTTTTAAATGACGTACTTCTCCTTTATATAGGCTTACATTATTTTGGAAAGTATCTACTAAATTCTTAATATATCATAGAGAGCTTAGAAACCTAAATTATATTGAACTTGGATTTATAATCTTATATATAGTATATACTTTATTGAATACTACCCTACCCTGTGATAACCTTATTAACTGTCTTTCATTTCCCGTTAATTTCCTGTATTCTGTTAAATCACACTATTCTAGTCTCCATCCATCACCCCATTAGTTCTCTTACTATCTTTCAATTTCAAAATAAAGAAACTTGAGATCAGAATTGACCAGTCTCATTAATATTCCCAAGGGCAAGGAAAGCATATAAGTTAGAATTAACAAAACCTCTAATAAACAAGTTATAGGAGGTCTTGGAATTAATCGCATAGAAATTAACTCACTATAAACAGAAACGTAATGCTTACAGCAATAACAATATTTGTTAAACTGTGAATAGTATTATTGGAAGTAATATTAAACCAAACCTACCGCACTAATTGATCCCTTCATGTAGATGACATCATTTGTAACATGTAACATCTTTTACATTTCCAGTATTTCTGATTGCATTATATCTAAGCCATATCTAACACCTCTGATTATGACAGTCCATCGTATTTCCCAGCCCAGCAAACAGTAAGATCAGCATAATAGCAGCATAACAGCAAATGCTAGAGACTCAAATGTTTACATTGTGCTATAATGCTGCTATTAAATGTCTATTATGCTGCTATTAATTTGTAATGATATTATGCTGCTATTAATTTTAAATGTCTATTATGCATCTATTATTATAATAGAAGCATAATAGCAGCATAATAGACATTTAAAATTAATAGCAGCATAATATCAGCATAATAGCATCATAATATAATTACAAATTAATAGCAGCATAATAGACATTTAATAGCAGCATAATAGCACAATGTAAACATTTGAGGCTCTAGCATTTGCTGTTATGCTGCTCTTACTGTTTGCTGGGAGACTATATCATGTAAATTTACTATTTTTTCATCTCCCATAATATTCGAAATCCATTCTCTTAGTATCCTCACATTCCCGTATAATAAAATATAAACATAATGAATAGTTAAATACAGGGTTAAACTTAACCACTATAATAATAAAATAGAAATTAATATTTTATAAACCCCAAAACTATATTCAAAAACAAACAAATAGTAACCTACAATTTCCAAATATCATAAATAAATATATACGGATAATGGACACATGATATATACATCTTTTATTACGGTGACTTGGTAGGTGAGGTATGGTACCTAAATTGATGTTTACAAAGTATATATTTTCTCATCAATTTTATATATTTAGTAAATATATACATTAAATAGTACTCAACTAAAAAAACTCTTAATATCAAACATGTTTATTAGTTGATAAATATGATAGAATATGCATTTTCATTTATATATGTATTATTAGTGATAATCGGTCACCCACTTGTTAATTTATCCACTAATAATCTATTTATTTTTAAATATAATATTCTCCAATTATTAATTTAAATATAAATCTCCATATTCTACTGTACGAAAATAGTTAATTTTGAATAGGTAACAAATAAAATATCTTAGTCGTGATTATAAATATACTATAAATGACACTATGAATAGTAATGTATTGATAAAATATATACTACATATTTAGAGTAATTTTAATTATGCTTTATTTAATTTTAATAATATATATTTTTTTATTAAATAATAAATACAAACTAATATTTGATACTTTAATGATTAATTATAGGTAATTTAATGTCATGGCATTCTTATAGATAGATGTAATGATTATGTATAGATTTATTAATAGTTATTTATTATATATATTAATAAATTAATTAATAATATATTATTTAGTTCTACATACTTGATGTCAATATAGTGCATAATTAATTAATAATTAAACTAACTTTATATATGCTTATATATATAAGATTAATATCATTTTAGTGTATGCATATTTTGTTCTTTTTAACTCATCAGATTTATCCTAGTAAAATATAAAGGAAAATGTAATGTTGATTATATAATTCAATTTGTTGTATTACTTAATACTTGTGGTATAACTTATTTAATTAATATAATTTAAAAATATTAAATTAATATATATAATTTAAAAATACTAAATTAATATATATAACTTACAAATATTAAATTAAAAATGTGGATTCCACATGGATTTGAGCTCTGAAATAATGAGTCATGATGATCAGCATGGTAATATAAATAAAATAATTATAAAATACAATGAAATATACAATATAATCTAATAATTTAATGTTCACATATTATTTTACAAACTAAGATAAATTAATTGTTTTTATGTATAAGATTACATGTATATTAATTTGTATATTATAAGTATGATATAATAAAATATAATTCAAAAAACAAACATTATTTATTAAAAAAAATAAATACTCGCATATAAAAGTTATTTATGAATTCACAATGTATTAATTTAATATTATTTATGTATCTTAATGATTATTACAACTAAATAATTGAACTTCTACTACTACTATATATGCGTATATCACCTTTTTAAGTACAGTTAACTTTATGTGTTTTCTTATGTGAACTAAGGGAATCTGACCTATTAAAACTGTATGAACACATATCACATTTGTAAGGTTTTTCACTTGAGTGTGTTCGCTCATGTCTGATAAGATTACTTAAATCACTACTGCAGTATGAGCATAGCGTACATACGTAAGGTTTCTCACCTGTATGTATTCGCTTATGTCTAGCAATACTACTCGTATGACTACAACTATATGTGCATACATTACATCTATAAGGCTTTATACCCGAATGTTTTAAAAAATGTCTTTTTAAAGTATTTAATTCGACACAACTATATTCGCATAATTTACATTTTAAACGCTTTTCATCAGTATGTATTCGCTTATGAATAATCATATAACTTAATCTCTTACACTTGTATCCGCATACATCACATCGGTATTTTAGTATATCATCTTTTCTCTCTTCTATAAATTCATCCTTGTGATCGATATCGTAGTGTACTAGCATACCGGAGCGCAGATCACACGTATATGTACAATAATTACATACGTAAACAGCAGGGGGATAAGAAGAAGCGCCATCGTCTTCATTACCTTCGTGTTTACTCTTTATATGTTCCATTGTAGCATTTTCGGATTCAAATACCTCTGAACAGGTTTCACACTGGAATTGGTCTGAATTCATAGAATATTAATTTGTGTAATAATTGCTAATTCGGATATATTTATATTATATAATATTATTAATTATAATTAACATATTATTCATAACAATTCTTTTTTTAATATATTACAAAATATTGTATTCAATTAATTATATTTATTTACTAGTTATTACAATTATAATTTATAATTATTAATATTTAATTAAATTATAATTTAATTAATTATATATAAATACACTAACCAATATCTTCATTATTCATCATTGTTAATTCGTTAATTTGTCTCTTTCTGATAAATAGATTGCATAATATTAATTAAATTATTAAATTAAGATGTAATAAGGACTATGATAAATTTACAATTCATACATTAAAAGTACCTATATATTATTTATAAAGTCTGACAATTTTATAAAGATTTATCTAATGCTTCACACCTTCGAAAAATCATAAAATATATATATAAAAATACTGAGATATAAGCTTCTAAAGATTTGTGTGTAATAAATATTACATACTAATGAGTACTATATGTTGTACAGGTATATTTATGACGCATAGTTAAGGCACTTATAATTAATTTTGAAGATTATATTATACATCATTTTAAAGATAAGGAATTATTTTTTAATAATTTAAATAAAATAAATTTGAAAAAAAAATTAAACGAAAGCTTTCCCCCCAATGGATAAATTAGTTATAATAGAAAAAAAATTAAATAAATTTGAATATGTAATATTGATTGATATGTTATTTAGTAACTGTGAACAAATTACCTATGAAATCAGTTAAAATAGCATATAAAAAAATATTTTATAGCATGCCATTATAAAATAAATTATTTATTTTGAAATCTACATTACTAACTAATATAAATTGTCATATCATATTTTATATCTAATATATACATTTTTTTAAAATAATATTTATATATAGATAAGAATATATAAAACTATTACTTTATAATATTGATTCTATATTAGCTGAATGCATAATGTTATTACTTTATAATTTATTTATTGAATTTTATTGATGTATTTATTGTTTACTTTTCAAATGCGTTTTACTCTGAACAATTTTTATTTCTATGTTTGCATATATAGATGAGTGTTTAGATAAAATAACTAAAGATATCTACCTAATTTCTTTTGCTATATATAAATAACATATGTATGCATAATTCCAGAGAGCCCATATTCAAAAATATAATTATTATGTATTGGATTTTATAAAATTGGTGAAAACAAAAAAAAGTATGCCTATTCTTTTACATAAAAAATATATTTTTTAAAATATTGTTGTCTCTATTATTAATAATAATAATTTATTATATATATGAATGTCCTTTTTATATAAGAAAAAAAAAATTTAAATTGGATAAATAGTTATTTTTAGAAACACTATATACGGAGGCAATGCGTTCCCTATCTCTATACATGTTAATTCAAAAAAATGGCCATAGATCTCAAAATAGCCAAGATACCCTTAATAAATCATTATTATCTAAATCTAAATTTTGAGATAATTGAAGAAAAATTCGTATACGTTAATTTAAATAAATAATACTGAGATATAGGCTTCAAATTTTGTATGTAATATTTATTTAAATGTTTAGTATATTTTTTACATGGGTTTTTATAATGCATAGTTAAATAACTTATGATTAATTTTGTACATATCATATTAAAGATGAATTAAATTTTAATATTTTAAAGTAATTTATATTTTTGAAAAAAGATTAAATAAACTTTAATGAATTAAATTTCATTAAATGAATTTTATGGGCCTTTTTTTAATATTTTTTTATATAATAATCATAATATTTTATTATTTCTCTTTAAAATGGTATATAGCAGTGCATAAAAGTACTTAAAAGTGACATAAATAAGCATTTATAAATACGAGCTCGAAAAATAGTTCATATAAATATGATAATTATTTGTAATCTCTAATTTTTTAAATGTGAATATCTCTGAATAAAATAAAAACTATTACCATCTATGTTTGAACCACTTTCGATTATAGAAATACTTATTGAACTGACATGAAATGTTATAGTATATTAATATTATGTTACTCTTCAGATATAACTATAATAAATTATTCAATTATATATAATATTTTTTTCTAGAAATAGGTATAGTGTTAGTCCATTTTTAATATAATTTTAATAATCTAATTATCATACTCGATAGTTATATTTGTAGATAAATATAAGTTATATAATATATAAAAAAAAATTAGTTGATATTTTGAAGTATACATAGATGAATCTATTTTAGTATTCCATGATTTCCTATCTCCACCATGTTAAACTCAGGGTGTTGCGCCGGCGTAACCTTGCCGGCGTTTACATGTAAAAGATAGAGAAAAATAGCTATATTTTAACAGGCTATATCTTGTTTTCTATGTATTAGTATTTTTCTAATTTTTTTTTAATTATCTAGATAACATTCATCTCTAGTTATATCATGAAATAATAAATGTTTTATTAATTAAAAAAAAAGTTAATTATAATATTAAAATTATTTAAAAATAAATTTATTAATAATTTTATTTATTATTTTTCAAATAATTATATTAATATATTATATTTACGTTAGCTTACATACCAATACATACCATACAATTTAAATAATAAATACAAATTAAATATGAAATATGATAATAAACGTCTTGAACTATATTTAGAATAATCTATTTTCATATATTCTAAATATAAATTGGTAGCAAATTCATTACCAAAATCAAAAATTGAGTATCAAACTTTTAAATATTTAGTAGTATTATATATATATATATATATATATATATATATATATATATATCTTCTACCAATTTATATTTACAATATATGAAAATGTATTCAATAATTATTTTGATCCTATTAAGTATTTCCCCCATATATTTAAAACGTGAGTGTTTTATTTATAATCAGTAATTTTCTATTTTTGAAATTATCTACATAAATATATATGTATTCAAAATACATAAGTAAGTATAGTAATATAAATATTAAGATTAAAGCAGAGATATTAAAACTCCACAAGAAAAGAAAAATATCAAAACATTTAATTACTGACATTATTAAGGCCCAGTGTTACATTCGTTTTTATTTTTTATCAAAACAATTATTTTATTAAAATATGCAAATATAATTATTTATCTTTAAAATGACATATTTCATTTAAAAGTAATTATAAGTGCCTCAATTATGCACTATAAACATACCTGTAAAAAATGTATACGAAAAAACTTGTAAAAAATGTATGTGAAATATTGAGTAAATTTCAATAATGTATACGTTATACTTACTATTAGAGTTTAGAAAATAATACATAGACATAAATGTTATCTATATAGAACAGAAATATATTGTTATTTCATATTCAATTATCGACGTATACCCATTTTTTATAATTTTGTACACATAAAATAAAATAAATAATTTAGAAGCTTAGAACTCATGACTTTTTTTTCACTTTTTATGCTATATCAAAAATTCAATTCTTTTGTTCCCTTAAGCGTTGTTCACTTGAGCATCTATTCCAGCAATTTCGCAGTAAAATACTTATAATTTTCACATTAAAAATATATACATTTTATGAACTTATGATTCATTATAATCATAAAGTGATAATATATATATATATATTCTGAATATAATATTCATAATATAATAATTATATAATGAATTATATATTATAATTATAATTATTAATTAATTAGTATTAATTATTTATTAATTAAACGATCGCAAACGCTTAAATAACTTAATCATTTATAATCGTAAAAGATTATAATGCATTAACACTCGTCAGTATACTAATACGTCTGTGTATACTTGTGCATATGTTTGTTTACCAATTGCATACATTATCACAAAAATAGAATTAATTCGGATTAGAACATTTAGAAATAATCACAGAAAAAATATAAACTTTTACAATTTGGCAATTCTTAAGTATTCTACTGCGAAATTGCTGGAATAGATTGCTCATGTGAACAGTGCTTTAGACGATGATCTTTATAAAATGTTCAGAATAAATATGTAATATATAACTAATACAAAATTATACTACTTGATAGTATAATACAATTGTATATACTGTAATAACAGTCAACAAAATATACGTTTTATTATTTTGTCAGTACAAATATACTAGATCTACGTTTATTATGTTATACTTGACAACAATCGTAAGGGATATGAATAATATCTACATTATCAAAAATAAAACAAATAATGTTTACACTATCTCAAAGGCTATTGGTATCCTAATAGACACCTACATTTCCTATCTTGTATATGTAACGCTGCAAACACAACGCCGTCTCTTAATAAGTTTGCTGTTTTATATAATTATTAAAATATATATTAATTAAAATGAGAAAGAAAAATGCAGATTATTTGAATCGATACATAAATATGCAATATTTTAGTTTATAAATTTCTAAAAACTATTATATATTCATTAAATACAACGATTATTAAAATAATTAAAGGTTTATATTTTAAATATTGTAGGTTTATAATTATTATTATTATTTATATGCTTTTTAAATCCTTATTTCGAAAGTAAATATGAATTATATATTAGTTAATAATTTATATTTTAATAACATAATATAACATTAACAACATTTTATACAATAATTTTCTCGCTTTTATATGTTCACTCTCAATAATAATTTTTTAAATAACAAATATTATAAAAGGTAATAAAATTATAATATATTATCCAGTATATTATAAGATATTATTCTATTTTTATTACAATTTTTTATATTCATTACGTTATAAAATGTAAAAATTAAGTTGAATATATCAACGAATTAAAAAAGATAATTAGATATTATGATAATAAAATTATAAGAGATTGTGTTTCTGGTATAGAATTAATATGGAGGAAATTAATATAATAATATACTATATTATTGAATTTATTTTTTATATTTTTCTTAATTATCATTTTAATATAATTTATTTTTTAAATTATATTATTTTATTATATAAGCCAGGTTTAGTAGTTTAGCTCCACATTAATTAAATACTCTATGTAGTAAACATTCTGTGATTAACAGAGCAGTTTATTACACTAAGTTTTCATTGTATTAATTGTTTATTAATTGTAATTAATTGTATTAATATATATATCAGGGTTCGAAAAAAATCGGATTTTTTTGATTTAAATCGATTTATTTGATTTTAATGCAAATAATATTTAAATTGTAAAATAATATAATAAATAGATGTTTAATTAATTATAAAAATTTAATAAATCATTTTTCTAGTGCTAATAGACTTAGAAATTTAAATAACTATTAATGTATATTTAAATTTATAAAATTATATATAAATATTAATTATCTATAAAATTAAGTCAAGATATATAAATAAATAGAATTATATTATAATAAAAATGTGATATTGTGTATGTCTTGAATTATCTAAATTATTGTTTACATTTAATTATATGCTGTTGCATAATGCAACATTAAAGAATTATTATTTAATTACTAGTGTTTTGATATTATACTGACTACTTTATTATCTAGAATTATATTAAAATAATTATACTAAAATTATTAATACAAGAAATCAAATAAAAAGTTTTTGATAATTATTTAAATAAATTACTTTATATTAAAATATTTTTACATAAATACAAGCTTTGCAGCTTTATTAACTCTGAGTCTATTTCTTAATTTTGAATGCACTAATCTTTTTTGGATTTTATAGAAACAAATAAAATTATATCTTTCTTCAATAATGTCTATGATATATATAATTCTTATTTATTTAACATTATATATTTTTCCTTTGATGATTATGAATCATAATTTATGATATACAGTCAACTCCCGATAATAACTCCACTTCTCCCGTGTGACCGGGACCGGGAAAAGTGTCAACCTTAGCGAAATTTCCGACTTATCTGAGATTAAGAATATCATGCAAATAAGACATGCGACGCGCAACGTGAGTTAAAATGTGGAATTATGCAACAATCGATAACATAAAATGTTGTTTTTAATAATATTACCTAGTAAAATTATAATATACATTATTCAAATTAAACATGTCTGACATTTTATAAAAAGTCCGAGTTAACCAGTATAAAAATCATAAAATTTACTATATGTGTTCGACTTATAGACAAGTCCGACTTATCCATTCAAATTTATCCGATTAATTTAACATGGAACTAGATACAAATCCAACTAAACCAACTAAATGTGTCCGACTTATCGAGAAGTCCGACTATCCGTAGTCCTACTTACAGAGAGTTGACTGTATATATATATAATTCTCATTTATTTAAATATTAATGATATAACATAGCGTCCTATATTCTTATAGGAATATAGGAGGCCATCATGAATATAATTATTATATTATAAAAATCATGATCTAATAATTATATAATATATCCTAATTTGAGAAATATTATTTAAATCAAAAAAAATATGATTTTTTAGGCTGATTTAAATCATTCGAACCCTGACATATATATATATATATATATATTTATATATATATTAGTATAATAAATTACTTACATGGTATGTTCATAGAGGGCTACAGATAGCGGCAATATCAGCACTGGGATCTTTACTAGATGATCGTAGTAAGTATCACTGCAAACCTGTCAATTATTTATTTTAGAACACATTTATTTTCCGAATAATTATAGTTTACCTTTCAATAGGATTAGGTCTCCACTTGTTCAGGATACTTTGACATAACTAGAAATATAGTGCATGCATTAATAAGGTGTATAATCTGTATGTATAAATTATATGATTTATATATACTATTGTATTAATATATATATATATATATACAATCTACATAACACAAATCTATAACTATCAGATATCTAAATCGTAACTCTCCCACACCAACGCGCCACGCCTCCGAGAGCTAACGCGCGCGATATCTAAATAAAATTGCAGTTAGTCCGTTGCAACCGAATAATTCGGTTACTGCACGAGTTGGGAACGGTTTTCAAAATGTTACCAGCAATTGAGGCGGGCGGTGAACGCGCATAGTGTATACACTATGCCATTTTAACTTTATAATACAGTTAACAATATATTTTATGTTTATATTTACTCATCAATCATTGATTCAATTGATGAGTAAATATTGTAAAATTGTATACAATGTGTGCCTACCGATATTGATAAATCTTATATAAAATATATTATATATATATTATATTAAATTATATAATTTATATATAGTATATATATACACACAAAAATTCACATA
Source organism: Osedax fenrisi (assembly GCA_964019155.1). Taxonomy (NCBI): domain Eukaryota; kingdom Metazoa; phylum Annelida; class Polychaeta; order Sabellida; family Siboglinidae; genus Osedax; species Osedax fenrisi. Next base: position 10,679,446 of record OZ025239.1, on the reverse strand, counting down.
TATATATATAATATAGCGCTATGGGCGCTCGCCGCCCTCCTCAATTGCTAATAACATTTTTAAAACCGTTCCCAACTCGTGCATTCCCCGAATAATTCTATTATTACATTTTTTAGTAAATATATTCTGATATAACTCGGATAACTCTAATATTAAAATAATTATAATATAAGTAAATTATATTTACAATAAATAATTATTTATAATTAATTATAATGTATAGCTGATTATTATTATTTTAATTTTAATAAATATAATATTATATTAAATAATTATTATAATATAATATTAAATATTAAATATTATTTTAAATAAAATAATATTTATTTTATAATAATTATTATACTTAATATACACAATATAATATTATAATGTTTTAATAATAATAACATATCATATTTAATAATTTACCCTACTTAATATACATATAATATTTGTATTAACACATTGCTTAATTTACTAACTTAATTGTATTAAAACTATTGGAATTAATTTGGAAAATCTCCAGGAAAATCTGAGTGAAATTAAAAACACACACGGATCATAAATTTGTATTTAGCTAAATCGATAAAATACATATACATTGGATCGTAGATATTCAGTGGAGTTATAATAGGAGGTCTTGACTCTAGCCTATGGGACTCTAGTTTATGAATTTGGTTGAAGTTCATTGAGAGCTGGAGCAAAGCTCTCTTCTCCGTGAAAGTTCACTTTACTCATATATCTATTTTAAAATAACACATGTATTAACGACAAAGATGTATTTGAAATCATCGATTACTAATTTCCCTGATATATCGAATTGTATATTACAGATTTTATTCCGGATTTTATTATTTCAAATTAAACGTAGTTAATTACAAATTTATATTACGTTATTTATAAAATGTTTTGTTCTCAAATGTTTTCAAATATTTTTCCCATAATAATCTTATTTATGTTTGCTACATAATATATATCCTATTTATTAAGATTAAATCGTTTTTATTAATAATAAACAATTAATAAATAATAATACAAATGAAGCATTCATTTTAATTAATAAATATTACATATAGGATTATATACTGGAGACCGTGATTCCACAAATGTATATTTATAATTTTTTTTTGTATTAATCAACTGTCAACTGTAGTCAACCTATTCCAAATTACAACGTGTATTTACAAGACCTCCTATAACCTCGAGGTTATAAGTGGTATTGGTATTTAGGTTCGTCGAATCTTTATATATATGTAATATACAATAAATAATAATAATCAATAAGCTTCACTACCAAGAGTATAATGTATATTGCCCATAGATTTAGAGTAATAATTGGTACTCTAAATATATGATATTTTCACACATTATTACTTCTCACATGCGAATACATAACCGGTTTACATCACTTCGTATGTAATTACTAGATACTGGAATATGGGATACATCTGTATCAAGACCTCCTATAACCTCGAGGTTATAGGAGGTCTTGGCTGTATCCCCCCTAGGACACGCATAACCCCCAATAATAATGTTTGCGTGTGTGTGCACCCAAATAATGGGATTCCATAGATACAAATTATAGGTAACACAATAAAAAGATATATTTATACACAATATTTTTTATGTAAATGTAAAATATTATTATTTATGTAAATCCGCCATATTAATTTATTTATACAATTAGCATATTTAAAATCAAAATATTTCTATCTTAGGAGGTGAAAACATTATTGTAATCTCGTAAATTTATTAAAACTAAGAGCATATGATTGCTCAGAATTAACAAAGTTATTAATTGTGTATAAAAACATAAACATATGTTAAACTCTGAAATACAAAATGAAATCCTATAAAAAAATATATTATCGAAATATCGATAAAGAACTTTAGAGGTCAACACTGGAGCATCCAATATGAGTAGGGATATAAAGATGTACTGTTAATCATAAGAGAAAGTAAAATTCTGACATGTTATACTCAAGGAATTAATTGTATTGCATATATCTTACATATAGGTGTAACTTTAAGTTGTAAATCTATTTTCAAAGACTATAACGTTCTGAAATATATTTAATCAGAATGAATCAGATTTCAAATTGAAGAAAATGTGCCCTAATTGATGGACACTAAGAAAGTCAGCCAATTTATTTGTCCGTCGTATATTTATTTCTAATTATGAAGCTATAATAAATTCATCATGAATAGTTAGAATAATGTGAAGAAGAACATATAGCACAGGAGCAACAGTCAGTTTCATTTGCTTTTTAAGAAATGGAATAAATTGATCGAAAATTTATGATTATTATCCGAAAATATTATTTTATTCAAAAATATGATCTCTACTCGAGAGTCCCGTATATTTATGAAAGAAACTGTTACGGTTGAAGGAATTAATCTATGTGCAAGCAGTTGTAAGAAGATATTATTAGAAGAGGACATAATGTTAAGAATACAGGATAGATCAGGCGTTAATAAAGATCGAATGATTAGATTTAAATTACAGATATACCATACAGGAATTTAAATGTAGCGTTTACTTATTTATTTTTGATTTCTTAAATTCAATTTATTTGTTGATCAATAGAAGATAACCGGTATACTGGAAATCATGAAAACAGTGCCGATGATATAATAGATGATAATAGTTACTAGTTAAGGTCAAAACTAATATATATTATTTAATAATATTAAATATATAGGAGTATTTAGAAACTTATGATGTACTATTGGTGGAGTTAATTGATATATTTGTAACAAATAACCACTCCATACTTTCGTATAACACGCTCTACTATAGAACCTTATTGAGGACAATTGTGCTCGATTATTCCGAGGTAACGTCAATAATATAATATTAAAAACACACCTAAATATATTATTAATAACCGACTAATCAAATATAAGTTCTCTCTACAGTGTTCATAGACACATGCGAAGTCATTGTAAACTCTAAATATAATAGAATGATTTTTAAGAAATAAAATTTTAAAAATAAATTTTTGAATACAATAAATATAACGTATATATATATATAATACATTGTATTAGTAAACTCTGGCTATTATACTATACAAGAACACACACACATATGTAGTTATATCTAGTTGCATGACGTCACTTAATCACCACACATACTGTTTGAAGACTTATAATTACAAGTCTTGGAAACGTGTCAAATAACCACATAAAACAATGACTTATAAACTATTGGATTGTTACAACTAGGTGCATGTTTCTCACATATCTAGGATTATAGCCTGTATTATACTATAATCTATTGACAGTATATTATATATATTAGAGTGTATTATATAAAATAATGCGAGCGCCATATAAATCGCATTCATCAATAGTATACATGCATACTTAAAATAATCATTTGACTTAATCATGAATTAATTTATTTTAAATATTTGTATTTGTACAAATGTCATATTGTATTAATCTAGCATGCCATTAAGTGTAATTAGATTGATTACATTGAATTAAAATGTGCTGTAATATATTAAAGATATTGTAAAAAATGATATCTATAGAAATAGTATGTAACTCTATTCATTGTTAGTTTACAAAACATTGATAAACCAATAGAATTACATACATAATGTGTAGTTAGTAACTACTAATAGACATTATTAATAATGCTTTAAATAATAGACACTAGCGATATATCAATATTCAATAATTCTATTTGAAATATTATACAAGTAATGAAAAGATACGCAAACAACTACATCATTACAGCAGTGATTATTGAAGATATACAATTTGAATTGGAGGAATGGTTGGCAATAAAGTAACTACTCTAATTATACATCTGTATATGATGACTGGCCGTGATTTACGTCATAAATATGCACGCCCCGAAATCACCAATCTCACAAATCTGTGATGATAACAATGACCCACTCGTCAATAGCACTATAAGTATGACTGTATTTCAAGCAAACATATTTACAGTGTAAAACTCCCTTATTATTTAAGTTAATCAATTAATTATTCAGTTAATTCAATTAATTATAATTATCAACAATCATATTTATAGTGTTTTCTTCTAAAACGCTTCAAAAGTAATATAAACATTTTCTGTTGTTGTTGCCCAAATAAAATGTGATTATATTCTGCATCGCTTACGATATTTCAATGTGTATTATTGTATATAGAGCGATGCTAATGATTGTTAGATATACGCAGCAGAGCTACTGCGCAGTAGCCATAACAAAGAGATAATACAGAGTGTACAATATATTTATTAATACTATATCGTTTTAAAGAATCAATAATATGATATATATATAAATATATATATTTACTTATAATAATAATAGATAATAGAGGTGTAAATATGATGTAAAATTGACTGATATTTATATGGCATAGACCGCGATACGTAAACAGCCGCACTAATAATAGAATCCCCCTCGATGATCGTGTGTGTGTGTAGTCGCCGCCGTCGTGTAATGATCACAAAGAGAGTAGTAATGGAGTGGGGGGCGGGGCTACACCGCTTTCGTTTGGTCAGCCGACGTAGTAGAGGTGGCGCTAGTAGTCGTGGTGGTGGTGGCGGCCATGTTGAAACTCTCTCCGCAGCCGCACGTGCCGTCTATGTTCGGGTTGAGGAATACGAATTCGCTGACCAATCGGCTCGTCTCGTAGTCCATGACGGTACCAATCAACGACATCAACGCCTTGCGGTCGATGTAGATGTTCACACCTGAGTGAACATGTGTGATTAGTGTTAGTGGTGTTACTATTGCTCGTAGACATTAGAATTAGGTAGACTACTGCTATTGGAAATAAAGTTTTTAATAAAGTTCACCACTTTGAATGAAAATCCGCCATTGTGTCTATAAAATTTACTTTGGTAAATATATTTTCAATAAAAATTCAAAGTCACTTACTTTAATGTCTTGCAATTGCTTTAATAATTATGATATATCTATTAAAATTATACAAATAAGAACACCTATTATGTAATATTATAAAATAATTGTAACAAACCTAGTAAAATATTTTATTTGAATGAATAAATATCAATTTTCTAATTAATTAGCTTATATTATATAAAATGGAGATTACACAAGTTTTGATTAATATATAAGTTATTTTAATATGTGAAAAATTCCAATTAAATGTATATTATAATTAGATATTTACAATTACTATTTATACATTTTTCTTATCAATTGACAAATTATAAAGAAAATCAGTAATTATATTTGAATAATATATTGAATTAAATGAATTCTCAATGTATGCAAATTGTTCAAATGGTGAACACAATTACTTAGCAGATTAATACAAATAGCAGTCTACCCCCATTCTTATATCTATGTTATTATTGTTAGTGGTGGTAGGTGTGGTCTGCTAGTGCAACTATTACTGGCCTGATTACCATGTAATAATAGCTAATTGCTGGTAGTCAGCATAGTAGAACAGACATGAATAGACACACACATGTTATAGACACTACTAAACTCAAGTGTGGGGGGATTAGAGATAGGTTAAAGATATGTAACCATTCTATATATGTTCTTTATAGTATTGATATTACCTTACCCCACTATTTACCCAATCTTACCCCCATCGCTGCCAACACTCTTACCTCCAACCCTGCCACAACTCTTACCCCCATTACTGCCCCACTATTGCCCTACTGATGACCTAATTAACCCAAACAAAATAGAGTTTATCTCAATAGCTTTGATTATACACTTTATAATAGAATAATTTCTACACAACTTTTTAAGGCATAACTATAATATTTGTGGATATGTGTATGTGAGTGTGTATAAGTAGATGTGTGTGTGAGTGGTTATGTGTGTGGGTGTGTGCATGTGTGTTAAATAAATAATTAATACTTCTAATTGGAACATTGATGAGATGATGAGAGGGATGAGGAGGAGAGAAGGGGAGGAGATGAAGAGAAGGGGGTGAGGAGGAAAGAAGGGGGGTGAGGAGGAGAAAGGCAGATAACAATCATCAGATAACAACCGTCTTGTGATATCTTATCAGCATCCTTGGTATTGTCCAGAGTGTATTGCATCGTGTAAGATTGACCGTTACATCCTCTGGTTCTCAGTCCAATACGCAGTCCATCCTGTCGGTGTATGCATGACAGTGGGTATGTGTGTACGTATGGATGTGTGTTGTGAGTGGGTGGGTGTGTATGTGCGTTACGGATGTGTGTTTCAGTGTATGTGTCAGTGTGTGTGTGTGTGTGTGTGTATGTGTCAGTATGTGTATGTATGTAAAGGTGTGTGTGTGCCATTGATGTAAAGAAAGTAGATAAGCAATTGACGCACACATGTAAAAGATAGATAAGCGAATGGCACTTTTATTGATAAATTAACAAAATGGTATCAGTGATTTTGATTGGATATTAGTCATACTATATATGTCAAATATTAAAACAGTAGGCTTTTCGTCGAAATAGATTAAAGTGACTTCTATCTATATCAATGTATTTAGATTATAAATATCAATAAAATAGTATGATATCTTCAATTTAAATATACGAAATTACGAGGAATATTGATATGATGTATTTTAAATATATAATTTTATTTTTAGTATAGATAGTACATTAAAATTGGTAGTAATTATCAATATATATGTATAAATAAATATTAATTTAAAATTTAGTAGGTATTTAGTAGTAGTTTCGATTGCAGCGCCTATATCGCAAAGTACCATACACTACATTCAATTTATTATCCTTTTCTTTATATCGATGGTGTGTGTATATATGTGTGTACAGGTGTATGTGTTTGCATGTCCGGAATATGTGCCAAGTTTTGCATGTACAATAAGAGACTGCATGCTAATTAAATACTAATTCATTCATAATAGTCTTTTTATATCATGCAAATATAAGGTATTAATATAAAAATGTCCTTAATATAGTTCACTATATGGATATAGGTCAGTATAATAATATAGTGTATATGACTAGCATATCAAGATATAAGGATAATACACATATACAGACATATTTAAATGGATAATTTAAGAACATGGCACAATCTCAACAGAGAGGAATACATCTAACTAGTATAGCTATAGGGGGTATGCTTTATGTAGGTCACGAGGAGTATTCAACCAATCGGTGAAGAGAAACAAGAATAAATATATATCTAGTATTCATAGAGGTATTAATAATAATCTAAATAGTGTGTATACAGGTGTGTGTTTGCATGTATATATATATATATATATATAAATATATATACACCCACACACATACGTATACGTGGGTGTGTTACTAACCATCTCAGGTTTAAGCTTCATCAAGTCCCTGACTCTATCGACAGCTGCGGATGTCTGTGTGAATGCATCGCATATTAGTTATCATCCACTATAGGTAAAGGTAACCCATTCAGAGTTATATGCAAGCCGCTGTTCGATATCGATAAGTAGTGAATCACTATTCCATCAAATATAAATGCATATGATTATTATGATACATATTTAATACTGATTATATAAGCACTATTAATGAGGCAGTATCTCGATTAAAGGCAACATTTGTAAACAATACTATGTTATAATTCAAATATAGAGGGCTATAGTTATATCGAAATAATATCATAATATACGGTATATGATTATAGTTTAATATAGAGCATATATATATATCTAGATGTATATCATGTATAAACATGCTTGTTTATATTGTATACTAAATGGGTTTATATACAATCAAGTAAAGATTAGCTTTTAGTAATATGATAATTTGATATAGACCCCCCCCCTATAGTTGAATGCTGTAGCCCTATTACTCACTGTTACTGAGCAACAGGTATACATTAACCAAGGTATACATTAACCCACCTGTAAACGAGGTCAACATATACACAGTAATGTATTAACAACGAGATGGCTAACTACAAGCGTTCAATACACAATGATGTATTACTTAAAGATAGGTAATGCTATATAACAGTTCACTACATACATACCTCGTGACCCATTCAGGTATAAAGAGCGAGATACCCTGTGTAGTGTGGATAGCATGTCATTTCATTAAACCACTCATGTAATATATTTAATAATAAGTCTGTGTGTACAATGCAGTTTAGCTGTAAGGGAGTCACATCCAACTAGCAGTATTTCCGTGAATGTTTGCTAGAACATGATTTTCTAGCAAGTTAACTACAATTGTAGTGGGATACCTCCTTAATTTCCGGCAACTTGCAGCAAATATAGTATCTCTAAAGGGGTATCCCATTAAAACTCGCTAGAAAATCACTTTCTAGCAAACATTTCCGGAATATTTGTAGTGGGATGTGACCCCCTTTACAGCGTCGAGCTTCTTTAACACAGGTTACACGAAGGTAGTGCCACTAACTTACGTATTAATTGTGGTTAATGCGATGATTTAAGTATAGCTACTGCTGCTGCCCTCTATCTTAAGCTGCATTCACTCCAACACAATACAGCTGCCCGATATCGGCCTGCTTTTGAGTCATATAAAGTGCAATATCAAACAGTTCTATGTGACTATAACTACAGGCTGATATCTGGCATGAAATACAGAGCGATGTTTTACAAAATTTGGCAATATAGCACGATATTATTTACTTAACCTCTATTCAAACAACTATCACATGATCGTTGTTATATAAGTAGATATAAGTAGATGTTATATATATGTTTAAATTCTATACAATTCGATTATAGATTTATTAACTATGCTATTTCAACCATTATAGGGAACCTCCCAACAGCCTATATTAACGCATGCCTACTGCTTGTGTTATATAACCATTACCTATTATGAAATATTAAATCTTTGACCTGCCCGCTAGTAAATGTTTAAAGCGAGTAATTTGAATCAGTCGATATCTAGCTATAAAAATGCGCGCGGTTGTATATAAATTACCTATTAAATATTTTATTCGCCTGATAAACGAATAAATATCAGCCTGATTTTGGTGTGAACCCCCTTTACCCGTCAGATAAGTGGGTAAGTGTAAGAGTGGTGAGAGAGTTACGTTGATGATAAAGTCACATGACTTAGACATTGGTAACGCGCACACAGGTAATACGCATAATGCACTACTCCTATTGTACCTAATCCGCACGTAAATAACACTTTTGTAACGCATTCTCCGTTAGTTTCTAAAGTAACATTTACGCGGAGGATTACTTCCATCGTAGAGCGCCGCTCTTCGCATACCTATATTATTATTATTATTATCATTGAGTATATAGAATTCCATAATTGGGGAAATAATAGAATACAAAAAGTAGAAATAGTCACTCATTCTGATAAACGTATAATTTTACAAGGCTTATATATACAATAACAGCAAGATTGTGATTAATGCATAACAATGTGGTATTTATTAGTTTGATATTCTACGTTTATATATATATTTAGGGGTATATTAACAGCTATCAGTATGTCATTAACACCAAATGCTGTGTTAAATCGTCGAACTATGATATTTCGCATCATGCATATTTAATTTAATATATATTAAATTCATTATGCTATTATTGCTATATTATATAGGGTTGTGAGTTAATAAAAAACACGTTTTAAACAGACGTTTTAAACCGTTTTAAACATAGAATAAAAAACGAAAAAAACAGAAAAAAACAAGAGACATACATTTTTTAATTGTTAATATTTAAATTTAAATTCAATTTGACAAATAATAATTTATCTGCTCTTTTTTTTGATATAATAAATTGTATAATAATTGAAAAATTAATGATTATTTAATAAATGTATAAAGTATATTTATACAAATATAATATTATTATTAAAAGTTAAATTAGATTTCTTTTATGTTTTGATATAATAAATTGTATAATAATATATATTATGTTTAATATTATATAAAAAAATAGTATTAATTTTCATATTTTTTTAATAATAATATATTAATATATAAAAGAAATATGAAAGTTCATAATATATATTATTATATAATTTATTATATCAGAACATAAAAGAAATCTAATTTTACTTTATTATTTATAATAATTTATTATAATATATATATGAAAGTTCATACAGATTTTATAATATTAATTATATAATGTACATATATCTATATATTGTGATACAATCTCCATGTCTATAACATTAAATAATACAGAAATACTCAGTGTTATATTGTAACAAAATAAATATTATAATTATTATAATTGTCATACTAATGTATAGTTTGACAATATGATTTAATAATGCTAATAATACAGATAATATATTATTTGAATTATTACTGATTATTCATATAATATGTACTTACTTTATTATTATTTTATTATTTAACAACATATCTACTTTATTTAAATAATTTTATATTTTGTAACAGAAAAAAACGGATTAAAAAAGAATAAAACGAATTAAAAACGAAAAAAACCGTATAAAACATGTTTTAAACAAACAATAATAAAAAACGCGTTTTTTAACAACTCTAGCTATATAGTAATAATATATTCGTCTGCTAAATACATAAAGTGCAAGTAATGCCTAATTAACTGATACACTATAACCTAATAGCAGCTTTATACACATATCAAGGGTAATTATCTCTGCTGATAAGCTCTGCTTCTATAATTACCCCAGTGTAAAAACCTAAATCTGATAATAATAATATACAACCTCGATATATGAATGGCAACTAGATTAATCTGGATAGATCTACAGAGACCCTTAAAGTGAATAGCAGAAGTTAACTACATAACTAGGGTTAGTCACACTTAACATAGGTATACTATACTACGGACGGGTAGTCAATTTAGGATGTGGGGTAGTAGGTAGTCAATTTAGGATGTGGGGTAGTAGGTAGTCAATTTAGGATGTGGGGTAGTAGGTAGTCAATTTAGGATGTGGGGTAGTAGGTAGTCAATTTAGGATGTGGGGTAGTAGGTAGTCAATTTAGGATGTGGGGTAGTAGGTAGTCAATTTAGGATGTGGGGTAGTAGGTAGTGAATTTAGGATGTGGGGTAGTAGGTAGTCAATTTAGGATGTGGGGTAGTAGGTAGTCAATTTAGGATGTGGGGTAGTAGGTAGTCAATTTAGGATGTGGGGTAGTAGGTAGTGAATTTAGGATGTGGGGTAGTAGGTAGTGAATTTAGGATGTGGGGTAGTAGGTAGTCAATTTAGGATGTGGGGTAGTAGGTAGTCAATTTAGGATGTGGGGTAGTAGGTAGTCAATTTAGGATGTGGGGTAGTAGGTAGTCAATTTAGGATGTGGGGTAGTAGGTAGTCAATTTAGGATGTGGGGTAGTAGGTAGTCAATTTAGGATGTGGGGTAGTAGGTAGTCAATTTAGGATGTGGGGTAGTAGGTAGTCAATTTAGGATGTGGGGTAGTAGGTAGTCAATTTAGGATGTGGGGTAGTAGGTAGTCAATTTAGGAAGTAGGGTAGTGGGGTAATGGATAGTCAATTTAGGAAATAGTGCCATAAAAAGTGCCATATACTATTTGTCTTATCCACTTTCTCACTACATTGATGAACTAGACGCAATGTATGAATCTTTAGAAATACACGCCCATTGAAGTAAATAAATATATATATATAATATATATATATATATATAGATATAATTAAATTTATATATATACATAATACTCATACTGTATGAGTCATACATATTAAAGATTTACGTATGGTAGCCAGTAAAGAAATTCTAAATAAAAGTGTGCACGTATTACATATATCGTATTATCATCGAATCTATGCTAGATATTAAATTAATAATTAATGAACACAGCCCAATTCACGATAGAAACTTATTGTTACTCAGCGCAGTGACTCACAGTCTACGTTAGCATAACTATATGTATTACGATGACTCATTCAATGAGCGTGTCTATCTGAAGATACGTGCATTGCATCTAGTTACAATATTGAATATATGCACCCATGTTTTACTGCTACGAATAGGTTTAACGTCTAAAGCGGAAAGCTGTTTGAGACTCGATTGACACCCGCTAATATCGCGTCATCTAATATTTCCAGTTATTTTATAATATCTAATTGCATTTGAGTAAACGTTATAAATAACGTATTATTATAATAATTATACTTATTGATTTATTTACAACATAATAACAACTATGAATCTTATCAAAATATGAAGATCAAAATATGTTTGATAAGAATATGGAGATAAAGTTATATATATATATATATATATATATATATATATATATATATATATCATGATGATAATCATCATTCATCATAATCACCATTATTAATATTTAGTAATATTTATCGTAATCACTAGTAATGTGAAAATTATTATATTAATGGATTAACATAAGTATTACTTATATCTGAAGACGTGTATTATTCAATATTGTTTACTTATGTAAAACGTATTGCGGGTAGCTAACATTATATTAAATATAACTACCAGTTGTATTAATATTATATATATAATTATTATAATATTAAATATATCATTCATAAGTGAGGGAAGTCCAGCTAATGCGATAATGTGTGATCTACAGTATACATATATATAGGAACACGTTCATAACCGGCGCCAAAAATATATGACTAATAGTTTATTCAATATCAGAGCGCGCGCTTTCAAGGACACGTATGTAGTTGGATATACTACGTGTACACGTAATATACTTATATATATAATACAGTGTATTCCATATATGTATACATATATGTAGATACATAGATTTGTATTTTCCCTAGATCGTTATTGATATATATATATATATATATATCCAAGGTAAACTATAAATCTATATATATTGCGTGTATATATACAAGGAAATACGTGTCCTTGGTATATCTATAGGCATAATATATATATTATGACACGCCTATATCTAGAAGCGGGTGTTTCAACTCCGAAAGCGCGAGTTCCGATATCGAATTAACTATTAGTCATATATTTTTGGCGCCGGTTATGAACTACAACCATATATATATATATATATATATATGTTAAATATATTCAATAATTATTATTTTAATAATTATATTAAATAAACTTAATTACTAATTAAATTAGTTAACCGTTTTTACAGATAATTAAACGTTTATTTCTAGTTTTTACCTAGGTTGTACTAGCAATATTTTTTATAATTTAAGACGATATTATTATATATATGTTTCTAAGATAAACATTATAAGATTATGAATAGTTACTAACTAATGTTACTGGGGCTCTTTGAGGTATCAGTGGTCGTTTACGGTTCATTGACCTAACAGAAACAGTCATTGCAGATTTCGACATGTTTCTTATCAGTTGATTATTCACTATCATTTTTATACCTTTATTAAACATCATTATTATATTAAAAAAAGTTTATACTAGATCAGTTCCTGATGCAAGTATATATACGTGTTTAAATAGTTTCAACTTGAAATACAAGGGTCATGATTTATTAAATCGCAGTTAATAAATACAACGTATTAACAGTATAACATTTTTTATTAATTAAATAATTGTTTTTAAAATTTATGTAAACATATTATGTTGCATATAACAACTATGCAAACAACTAATTATTTATTTTTAAATACAATTTTTTACGAAAAAATTAATTATATTATTTATTATTATTTACATGTGCGTTACTCCTCTAGCGATTAAAATATAAACTAATAATTCAAATTTAAATTTAATAATTTGATATTATATTATTATACTATACGTTTAAACTATTAGATTACTATTTTATATATGACTATCAAATATTTAAATTACTTAATTTAATTTATATAATTTGTAATATAAATTTATTTTTAATATGTATGAAACTCCTTTTACGGATCATCTAGTCTCATCAGATTTTGAAAAAATATATGAACCTGTTGAAGATACATTTTTATTACTTGATGCATTAGAAAAAGAGGCTGACTATATAAATAGTCTAAAGTTATTATATTATATTTTATAATTAAAAATAATTTCTATATATGTATTTAATGCAGGCCAACAATTTCTTTGGAAGTTGGAAGTGGATCGGGAATTGTTAGCTGTTTTTTATTGAAATTTTTACAAATTCCAGTTTATCAAATGTTAGTAATATTGGATAGTACGGACGGTAGGCAAAAATTAAATAACTATAAATAACAAAGTTCATGCGTGTCTCTCAATGCGTGCGTCGCGCTAATATATTATTCGTAGTTACTAATTACTTTGTATAGGCTCACTTCGGTATATAAAGCAGCTAACAAATTATATAAACTATAAAAAAATATAAAACTAAACCAAATAAATCAAACAACCCAAAATATCAATCTGCAAATATTAATTAATCAAGTAAAATGAATGGTGTATACGTATATTTTTATAGTCATTATTCCATATATACATGTTTTCATTTTGATTTTATGTTCGTATGCATTAAAGAGTATCATAAATTTGCGTAACGCACGCCTTGCATGAACTTTGCTATTTATAGTTATTTAATTTTTGCCTACCGTCCGTATTCCCCGTAATACTGATTAGGGAGACAACCCTACATCTTTTAAATACGATGTGGATGGTTCTTATGAATGCGAACTAATATATTAGTAAACATTAATGCAATGTAATATTAAATTAATTGTATTCATACATTATTATCACCAATATTACTTGATAATAATTCTATAAAATTTATAATAATTGGCTGTATTAGCCTAATAACTAGGGTTAAGATAAAAAAAAGATGACGACTTGAGGGTTAAAGGTTTAATTAAAGGCTCACTTTGGGATGTAAAAGGGGTTTCACACCAACTCAACCGCAATTATTAACTCTAAAAAAGTAAGTGTAAAACCTCTTTTACAGAGATTTAAAAAATATAGTTAAACTTTAACCTCTAATAATGCGAGTTAATAATTGCGTTTGAGTTGGTATGAACCCCTTTAATACAGCTAAAAAACCAAGTAGAACAAAACTAAACCAATTAAACCAAATAATTCACAAATATCGGTGAATACTGACATCGGCCCCCGATAAGTCACGTGTCTAACCGAAAGTTCAAGTAAATATTTCGCGGCGGGCGTTATATTTCACAGTACATTATTCACCTAGTAGTTAAGTCGTGTTTTATATATACATAAATATCATAATAAAATTTGCTTATATATTACTATCATATTATATAAGCCATACACGCATTGTTTACTTGAACTCTCGGTTAGACAGATGAAATGGTGGGGGCCAATTTCAGTCTAAATCCAAATATCAATACAATATATATACTATTAACGCGCATTCGAATATAACCGTTAACCCTCAATTCATTCTTTTTAATCGTTTCCCCGTTTTATTACTACTAAATAATAATATGTATTTATACGACCATTATTATGATTATATAATAAATTAACATGTTTAATGGTTGTATTAAATGTAACTAATAATAAATGACTAGCAAGTACAATGAATGCCGTTCATTAGCTATCGGCCTTTAGTGGACGGCCACACACATTATTTAAAATACGATGCTTTTTCCTATATAGTAATATCTAGCGGACCAAACTAAACACGAATCTATACAATATTTATTATTATCCTATCCTTTTTACAATTACTATAGAGATGGGGGGGGGGGCTAACTATGGGACTACTCATCAATGTCAATATATATATATATATATATATATATTTAATATCATATTCATTCAATATTTTCATAACAATATAATATTAAATAATAATTATCGAGACATGACTCCTGGTCTCCATCTAATTGTAATAACATATGGTCCGTTTTTTTTATTACGATTTATGAAGCCAAATTGAAATACTCGTTTGGGTAGTTTAACCATTCCGGTGAACACGGTGAACTTATCTGAAAGATGACCGTGTACTATTATAATGATTATATATTATAATAAATATATATGAGTTTTATTATGAATATAAATTATATATAGATAAATGTTAAATATTTTAAATTTGACGTCGGCCATATTCGATACACACCGACGTCTGCTCGCTACCTCTATAATTGTACATTTTTATACTCGGAAATAGATTATTTTCAGTAGAATATTTAATTATATGTCAATGATTTCATATCATCGATGTAAAGAGGGTAGATAAGCGATTGAATGTAGTGTATAGAACTTTGCGATAGGGGCGCTGCAGTCGAAACATATACTAAATACTTACTAAATTTAAAATTATTATTATTTATTTATATTTATAACATATATTATATTATATATAAATTTTATATTGATAATTACGATCAAGTTTAATGTACTATCTGTATTAAAAATAATAGTTATATATATATATATATATATATATATATATTTTAAATACAACATGAACATTCCTCATAATTTTGATATTTAACCCTCTGAATCCCAAAAGGAATTAATCGCACATTAGTTTTATAATTTAATGATTTTTCGTTTGGTTATAAGCGAATATTAAAAAAAACTCAGTATTTGAATAATATTAATAAAAATGATTATATATGTAATAATATCCAATACAGGTGATAGGATTTTTTTAAATATGTATTTATATATATATTATAAAAATACTTGATTAATTTTAACTAAATAAATATATTAATTTAATATATAATATTTTTTCAGTTTATTATTAAATAGAATATTATAAACATTTTATCTATTAGAATCTATATGTATATTATAATATTTCATGGAGTATTTATTTATTTATTTATTGAAATATGATACTATTTTGAATTAAAAATTAATTATAATTATTATAATTAATTAAGTATAATATTACGAATAATAATTAAAATCCACTTTTTTTTCCAGATTTATATAAAATATTATATAATTTTTAAAATAAATATAACTTATTATATATAATTATCAATATTTGAATACGAATAATCATTTTGTAAAAAGATGCGCATACTTTTTTTTAAATATACATTATTCTCACATTTTATTAAAACGACTGGGACTCATAGGGTTACATAAATTGTATTGAATATATCATAATATTTTATTGAAATATATAATCTGAATACACAGATATAGATATAAGTTACTTCTCTCTATTTCTATGTTACTTCTCTCTATTTCTATGAAAATCCCACTGTTTTAATATTTGATCTATATAATATGACTAATATCCGATCATAATCCTTATGATATTTTGTTAATATATAGAGAAAAGTGTCATATTCACATATCTATATTTTAAATGCATTGCGTGCGTCAATTGCACATGTCCACTTTCTATCTCAAAAATATTAGGGATATTTATTTTGTTGTAAAATAAAAATACATTAATTTTTTTATAAATTGTATTCCTTATAACATATTTTATGAAAAATATGAATCAATTTATAAATTCAGTTTGAATTAAAAGATGCATAATTTTAAGAGATTATTTTTGTCGAAATTCTAAATTATATAATGCGTAATAAATTATATTACAATTTTAATATTATTATATTGAAATTAAATTAAAAACCAGATTTTGCATTGATTATATATCAAATTCAAATATTTACTCCTTGATAATAATGAAAATATCATTCAAGCATAGTTTCATAAAATATGCATTAGCAGATGTACTGTCCTTGCTTATATATAAAGTTTCCAATGAAATATCTGCCGGTAATATATTTATAAATATAACAACAGTGATTTTCATGTTGATAAATAAATAAATATAAACTATCTACAAGTAAAGTAAGAGTCTATAAGACATATTTTGTAAAACTTTTATACAACGCTAGAATGATGCTTGTCATTGTGGTCCAGGAGTACATATGTGAATTTCACAAATTAATATAACAACATTTTGTAAATTAATAATCTTTCGAATATACATATCACACATTCATACTTAACCCCACTCATACTTAATCCTACCCATACTTAACCCCACCCATACTTAACCCCACTCATACTTAACCCCACTCATACTTAAGCCTACCCATACTTAACCCCACCCATACTTAACCCCACTCATACTTAACCCCACCCATACTTAACCCCACCCATACTTAACCCCACTCATACTTAACCCCACTCATACTTAAGCCCACTATACAGTATTACGCAGTGCAGCATTTTTTAAGGATTTGAAAGTGGGGTGGGGAGGGGTAAATACCAAAAATAATTTTTTTTAAAATTATATATTAAACACAATCTAATAAAATACACCTCCTGATTCATAATAAATAAATAGGATTATGGTATAATCGATTAAGAGAAAATCTGATTTCGTGTGGACTAAAATTTCAAGGTGCGCGGCAAAACTAATAGCGGGATGACGAATGCCCACAAATACCCCGTTAAAGGCAGCGCGCTATACACAGCTGTGTAGTAATACCATCGTCCACTCGCAGATGTATCGACATCAACATGGACGCGGCCTTGGCGACCGCTAGCACAGCGCTGCGTAACCACGTCCGACTGGAGAGCCTCAACACCGACATGGTTAGCACCCTCGAGTGTGTGGATATTAGTCACGCGACGTGGGTGGTTTGAGCGTTCGAAAAGGACGGTTAAATGTAAAGTTCAGCGATGACGACGATGACGATGATGGTGAATGATTTATTATGCATTACAATAGGGTAAGTCATGTAGGTGCCTTCACTCGTGGGAATACAAGAACACTGAATTGATGTAACAAATGTTCCAACACAAATTTAATAAAAAAATATATGTTAAAGTTAAAACAAGACACTAATAACGAATATAGAAATAATAAGTTAACCTTAGTTAGTCAACTATATTATATAGTCTATATATGAATAATAATTGTTACCTAACATATTGTTTGAGAATGTGTTTATTTAATCTTATCATTTGTAGTCGTAATACTTTTAATAATAGCTTATTACTAATAACAAAGTCTGCTCTTGACGTTTGCAATGGTTACGCATTGTACTCCGAACTAGATATATTTCAGTTATATTTGATTATATTTCAATGATTTAAATCTTTTAATCAAAGATATCAAGGATATTTATTTATTTTACAAATAAAAAGGCATTCATATTTTTAATTGTATTTATATATAAATATTTCATTAAAATTACTATTTTATTTATAAATTCAGTTTGAATTAAACGTTGTAATTCTTATGTCGACATTCCGAATAACTTAATGTGTATAATATTATATTATGATTTTAATATAATCATATTGAAATCATTAATTTAAAAAAGTGCTTGCATTGATTATTGTATCAAATTCAAATGTATACTTTTACACCATGATGCCATACGATAACATTATTCTAAAGCATTGAATACACATATTACAAAATATGTGTTAGCAGACGTGTCCTGTCCTTGCTAATAAGTAATATTTCTCTATTAATAGATTTATATATTGCTATATATTAGAATAATTTAAATAAATAATAAAAATAAAGTAAATATAAAGAATTAAAATATATTGCAAAATGTGTTGATTAATAAAACAATTTCTATATAAAATATCATATTGCAATAATCTAATTAATCATCCATAATTTAAAATAATATAAAAGTATATAATCTTAGTAGTTACTTTTATTTCAAATAAATATATTCAAATGAAATATCAATAGAATTAACTCTAAACTCCCCTCTTAGTCGATATCAATATACTATATTTAATGGAATAATAAATCTTCTAATAAATTGCACATCAACATACTACATTCATTAGTATAATGACTTTAAATATTACAGTTAAGTTTCATCTATTGTCTTAGCGATCTGATGTACGAACAAAGCGTAGAGTATTAATAACGTGTGTAATACAGTACGACATTCAACAGTTTGAAGCGCTATCCGATAGACTGCGGAACAACATCGACGTGATAATATTCAACCCCCCGTACGTCGTTACCCCCCCGGATGAGGTTTGTTTGTTGTGTATCGCTTACCCTTACCCTTACAATTATATAGTTACTTAGATGTTTAGAAGTATGTTAGATATGTAAGTAACGGGTGTGTTTTATAGTCGTTATTTTGTGTTATTACTGTGTAAAAGAAAAAATATCAATTTAATAAATTGATCATTAGTTATTTTAATTATGTATACTAAAACTAGTCTCTCAAAACTTTATTATATCATCGTAATCTATTGTTATTTTGATATTTTCATTCTAATGAATCATTAGTAATGATATTAGCCTCATATTGATGCATCATATGTCACATTTATATATCATCTCTATGTATTAATTAGTGAATTTTTTTATTCTCATGTCAATAATATTGTGTCACTATATAATCTCCTATCAACGATATTACATCACTGATATTACATCACCGATATTACATCACCGATATTACATCACCTATATTACATCATCAACACACATAGGTCGGCAGTAGAGACATACAAGCGTCGTACGCAGGAGGCACTGATGGCAGACAAGTAATCGACGCATTCCTCTCCAAAGTTCACGACCTTCTCAGTACCGCAGGGGTCATCTATATGGTGGTGATCAAAGAAAATAGAATAGGTTTATAGTTGTTGTTCAAGTCGTCTCTCTGCTTTTCTCCATATATACAACAGTAAATATTAACTCATATCAATGATTATTTTTCTAATTATCTTTGTTTACCTTATTTATCAATAAGTATTCTATGTATTATTAAGTATTCAATTCCGTATAAATGTTAATAACATGTATTCAAATGTAGCCTCATTTGTCTACTAAATATGACCTTGACCTAATTATCACAATTATAGAGTTAGGTTATCAGTGAAAACTTCTACTATTATTTCAGCAGACTATCTTAGTTAAATGATACATTAGTTTATTATTTGGTGTTAAACAATTTATAGGTGTAACGATTTCATTGTTCTCTATATATTTGAGTTAAAGATAACCGCGTTCACGTTACCGTACATGAGTCATCAGTTGTTAGTGGCGCCACCTGATGTGTAAGTAGTTTAGATGTTTGCTACTGATGTTTGTACCTACGCATGATTGAGTCAATCACCTCATCGCAAGTATACACCCACCCACACACATACACACACACATACACACATCATACCAGTAGACTTTGTGCCATCGTGTAGAGTTCAAATCATGCTATTTTCTAATCGGTTTCTACTGAAAATTACAAACAATTATAACTAATAGTGAATTATAGGCTAACTCTGCTTTCACACCAACAGCAAACAGCTCCATATCAGGATATCAAAATTATGTATTATTTATTCATTTTAAAATATTTACCCGATATCGGGCAAGTCCAAGATTTAATAGTTAATATATAATTAAAAGTACGCATATGACGTGCTGCGTGAGACCTGCCAGATATCTGTATAGCCGTTCACACTGAAACTGCCCGACGATATTTATGTTTCACGATATCGGGCAGCTGGTTGATTTGAAAGCAGTATAAAATATTGTAGTGTATATTTTTTATATTTATATAATTTGTACTTTACTTAAAACGATTTTAATAATTATATCTCTACTTTAAATTTTTTCTAGATTATTAGATTTATTTATTTAATTTTTAATAATTTAATAATTATAATCAGAATATTACATTTTTATAGTGAATATATTTTATTGAATTTTTAATTTAAATAATGATCAAATTATAATCAGAATATTAAATTTAAATATGATGTTATATTAATTTATAAATATAAATAATTGTTTACAATCTATATGTTTATCTTATGGTAATACATAAGCAACTTATTTATTAATTATTAGTTTAAACAATAGAAATAGAAAATATTTAGTTATTATTTTGATTTTAGTTATTTTTGTTGAATATTTTACAGTATTGCACAAATATCATAACAAATATAACTACAGATATAAGTTTATATATGATTGTTCAATAATTTTAGAATCAATATTAATAACATATTTTATATGAAAATTCTTGAAATGAAGCAATTTTAACAATATAAAGTTAATGATTGCCCTTAATTGAACGGCTTTGTACTCGTGACACAAGTTGTACCTCCACCCCATGGGTCGTGGGCGGGGCTTAACTTAGTGTGACATCACTACGTAAGGCCCACCGCAATCAACGTTGACGAAATTGCACACATTATTTATTATCATACAATCTTCAATAAAAAATGTATAATATTATTATTATCAGATTTAGGTATAAGTATCTGTTTAATTGTAGTAATATATATATATATATATTAGCCTATTAATAAATCAATACATTTATTATATTCTATAAATGTAACAAGTATGAATGGCCATTGAAGCCATTAAGTAGTGGAGCAATGTGGTGTCCATATGTCCTTCAGATGACCTTACCATCGTCACACACATGTATAGATCTACATAAACCTATCACATAGTATTAGTTAATCAATATAATCAAGGCATTTATAATGGATTTATATATTTTTTTAAATATTGAGATATATTTTGATATATTTTTAATTAAAAAATCGATTACATTTAAATGATCATTCAATGAAATAAGTAAGTAGATTGTTGGATACAAATCATTCAGGTTTAAAATGTTGAAATGTTATTCGTATTATAACGGGTTATTCATATAAAATAGTTCTATAATTGTGTATGTATTCGTATAAAGTAATTATTTAATCAATTATTTGATCAAATCGATTAATAATTTATTTAAATGTTAGTTATTTAGTATTCTATTATTACTTCATGACACAATTTGAGATGTGTTGATAAAATAGAATGATTGCATAATACTAAAGGACAGGACATAGTGCGCTCACTAATATTATAGAAAGTTCAACTGTTTAGAAATTTGAATGATTCTATAGTTTTGTATTGATGACTGAATTTACTTTTTATAATTTATGAATTAATAGATACCTACTATATATATTGATCCTCCACATTCTATAATGATATATACAAGCAATTCCACAATGTAACCATTATTCCAGATAGAGGGTAGATATCTGTCCTTATGTTATTTATATATATATATATATATAAATAAAGCTAAATATGATTATATAATACTAGTAAACTAATCTCTAAATACAAACTTTTAAAGATGACATTGAAAGAGTGATGGAAGCCAAAGGTTTCAGCACAGAAGTGATACTACAACGAAGAACTGGGCCAGAGTTACTGTTTGTGTTGAAGTTTACCCGGTCCCCCCTCACTAAATAACTAGACCGTTCGTTCACTAATAAACACGTACTAAATGCGATTATTAATCGTTGATTTTGTTACTCTTTATTTATTTAAATTCGTAAATATTATTTAATTACGACGGTTCGAATTAGGGACAAGACAAATAATAATATTTATAATATAAATAATAATAATATTAATAGTATAAATAATAATAATATAAATGATAATAATATAAATAATAATAATATAAATAATAATAATAATAATATAAATAATAATAATAATAATATAAATAATAATAATAATAAAACATAATTATATAATCAATATCAATAATAAAGATAAGTTCGCTTAGAGCTATCCGAGGTGTCCGCTACCAGCCTCCCGTACTGCGACCCACCACATCCTGCCCGTACGCGAACGGATAGAAAGAGTTGGCTACTGCCGGCGCCGGCGGGGCTCCGTTAGTCGCGTACATAGGCGGCGCTACCGTGCTTCCTGCGGCCGCAGCAGCAGCAGCGGCGGCGTAATAAGTTGAGGTCGAGGAGGAGGTCGCGGCGGAGGTCGGGAACAGACCTGCGGCCAACGTCTGCATGTTACTGTAGTAGTCTTGGTAGTAGTTACCCGCCGAGTGATGCAGCTCGTCCACGCGACATATCACCGACGGTCGACTTAGGAGGAGCGGAGGTGGCGGGTGCGGGGCGGCCATCTTGGTTACGTCCATCACCGTCGAACTGACTTTAGTTTCTGGGCGGCGGTGTTAAACGGTTTATTATTATACGGTTTAACGGATGTTATACGGTCTGACGCGATTTAGAACTAAAATTCGCGCTGATTTTACGAATATAGGAATATCGGATTCGAAAAGTTATAGGTATGATAGAATGTGTTTTATAATACGTTTACGGGAGTTTATATCAACTAATATTATAACGTGATAGTTAACTCGTCATTATTGTGGGCAGTATATGCGCGGATGGGAGGATATGAGGAGAGCGTTGGGAAAGAATTGGATATTAATAATACTAATGAATTCTTTGATTTCTAAATTTCAATATCGCCGGATGGATTTCAACAAAATAATAATGATTTCTAGGGATATGATTATCTCGAAAACGAGCGTGATACCTAATATTGTGCGGGTATATTTGGGAGATGGTGATACGATGAAGAGATGTAGCGAGAGAGTTGAGAGAAAGGTGAGCATCTATACGTTAAAGTTTCGCGGCAAACCTTGCGTTTTTTTTCGTTTTTTCCGCTTCTTGCGATTCTTGCAGATTAGTATTTGTTTACAAATCGTGGATTTATAGTCTGACTTATTAGCTGTTTTCATCTCTGCTTAATGGATTCATTATATTTCAGAATATATTTGATACTATTTCCATGTTTCATATAATTTATATGATATAGATATAATGTTATTTTGGTGGAATGCTTTAATCCAATCCAGGGACTTATATTTGTACTTATAACAAATTGCACGAATATCACTTTGAAGCTGTTCTCATGTTCAACTATGCAGGTTTTAATGAGAACATATCATTTTGTATACAGAATTATATAAGACTCTTTCTAAATAGTATTCTAATACTTATTTTATAGGTTCATACGGAATTGAACCCACGATCTAGTGTCTGTGTGTCTGACACCTTAGCCAGGCTGACCAACCCAGCAATTATATATATATATACATATATATATATATATAATAATTTATTATAAAATAATATAATTTCTGTATTAAAATTGATTTAATGTGCTTACCGATGTAAAATAATGATAAGCTAGATAGTTGTGGTGATGTTATTTGGCCTACATTCACACTGACCTTTGTTTGAACTCTTAGGTGCAGCAGTAGCTGAAGAGGTTTCATAAATGAAACTTGTGGAATCTAAACTATTTCAGATATGTTATTAATAATTATAGATTACCGAATATTTGTATATATATATATATATATATATTTTTTGTTAAATATAGATTATAGTATAACGATATAGAATAATACAAGCTATAAGAAATATATACAATACACAATACTGATGTAACAAATATAAATGGACAATATATGTGTTATATACATATAATCTGAAGGAAACCTACTAATGGATAACTAGAAGACAGCGACTAGGGGCTAACTACAGGTCAATGGGGACAGCTACTAGGGGTTACATATGCGTTCTAGAGGATACCCTTCTACCCGGAGAGGCGGATACTGGTGCGATTACCTGATGATGTAATTGATGGCGATGATCTCGTCGGTGACTTCGGAACATGACCTAGATGTGAGACACGACACTAGAGTTACGTAACCGCGCTGCTTGAGGAGGCGGTACGGTGACGTCATCGTCTGACCTTTACCGATCACTGATTGGCCGGTGGGTAACATGGAATGAAGTATTTCAAAACGATTCACTTTAATACAATTATTGATAATATAAAGTAGTGGCACTTCAACATTTGTATGAGGTACCGTTATC
Source organism: Osedax fenrisi (assembly GCA_964019155.1). Taxonomy (NCBI): domain Eukaryota; kingdom Metazoa; phylum Annelida; class Polychaeta; order Sabellida; family Siboglinidae; genus Osedax; species Osedax fenrisi. The sequence goes on along the minus strand of OZ025239.1, from coordinate 10,653,980 downwards.
CTCCGCCATCAGTTTGAAAAATTAACCTTTATTTCCATATTTTTTTTAATATTTTATTATTATTACCTACTTAATTACAATTTTTTGAAAATTCAATGTAAAAAGATAGATATTTTAAATTTTTTTAATTGTCAATATGTTTAAAAATTCATAAGATATTACAATTCTATAAAATGCATATTGAAGGGAGGACTACTCTTTATAGTTAGATATATCATAATGAGAAAATATTATATATTTTTGGAAATACAACTCATCTAATAATGATAAAAATGTAGTTTACTTTTTATTTATTTTTAAATTATATTTTATATATGAGATAATAAAAATAATTGTATGATCATATATTCAGTCAATAAACACATAACTGATATATTCTGAAAATTTCATCAATATTTGAGCATTATTTACATAGTTATTGAATTTTTTAAGAATAAAATTATACTAAATTAATTATTCTGAGTAAATCTAGTTTGAAAATTACATATATATTTTTTTTTAATATTGAGCTTGTTTGAATAAAAAGAGTATAGTATATGTGTTTGTATGTTTATTATACAAATATTGTATGTATATGATGTATGTGTATGTATATTATACATAGTTATGATAATAATTCACAATATGATAGGTATTTTATATCCTATGTATATTATATATATTTTATAGTAATACAAAATGTATATAGATAGATAGATAGATGATTTATTTAGACACAAATATAACGAGTGTTCTCATTTGTGTTTTAGCAACAACAAAAATAATAATAATAAATAAGCGATAAAATAGTATATAAGTAGAAAAAAATAGGATTGTTAGAATAATAAACGTGAACAAAAAAATAAAAAAATATAACAAAAATATACGAATATTAAAAATTACCAATAATAAAATCTTTAACTTTGCTTTTGAAAATATATATGCATATTATAGTAATCTACAATATGTTAGTGATAGTAATCTATATAATTATAATAGTAATAGTAATCAAAATATTATATTAGATAACAAAAATAATAATTCTGTAAAATAACTTTATTTTTTACTTTAACTTTGTATTTTTTTTAATGTGAGTATTAACATCTCAAATATTACATATTTCAAATAATTTTTTTTTTACAGTTTTTTTCTAAAACGCTCAATGAGCGTCGCTCATATACATAGAGCTAAAGAGAAAGTTTCTCTTTAGCTCTATGCTCATATACCATTATCTTGTATATGTTGTTTTCAATATGTGTATACTTTACATTATACATAGATGCATTTAATAATATAAAAAATCGTACCATATAATTTATTCAAAGAGAAAAATATTCTATAAACAAAAATTCACACAGAAATATTATCACAATCCAGTACATTTTAAACATATAAATTGTAGTAATGAAATATTGAAATATAATATGTATTTAAATGTAAAATGTATTAGTATTTATGTAGTGTACAACATCGTGACATATATGTATATTTTATATGAACTATATTATATAATGTATATATCCCACGTGTTAAATTTCTAGGGGCTATAGCCTATAGCTATATAGCTCTATAGAGCCCATGGCGGAAGTATAAGACATGTGGACCAATTTGTTAAATGTTTGGAATATAAATAATGATATATATCATTGTGATACAACTAAATAAGTGATTGTAGATTAACAATCGGGTATACGCTCCTTAGTGATGGAAGCGGGCAACTTCTGAACATGTACGATTACGTCATTACTAATGACTCATTACTAATGCTATTCATCTAGGGGTGCTGGAACGATGGTTTGTATGTAGGGGGGTCCAACCAATCTAAATAAATGTGGTGGTAAAAGTGGGGGGGACCAATACATAGGAGGTCCCCCTAGATTTAAAGTGGGGGGGGGAATACCCCCGCCAGTCCCCCCCCCCGTTGCAGCGCCCCTACATTCATCTGAACCCGTGGAACCGAACTAGTGGTAAACTTACCCAACGACAAAATATATATACATGTACATGTAATACATGGCATTTATATATATAATATGTTTATATAACGTTATATAAACATATTATATATGTACATGCCATGTATTACATGTACATGTCTGTAGCGCGTCTAAATCCATCATCAGATTATCGAGACCTATTCAGTTTGTACTCGGTAACCTCCTCTATGAGCTCTGGCCACGACGTTAGTGTCTTCCACGTGAATCACTTGGTACAGACTGATGTCCAGTAGGGTGTCCGCTTCGATACCGGTCATCTCGTGTAATCTGTGGTCACGTGGTACAGTTACTGAACGCTGATTGGTGGAACGGAGTTAGCACTCGTTATGGGTGTATAAGTGTGTGTGTGTGTGTGTGTGTGTGTGTGTGTGGGTGTGTGTGTGTGTATTCTATCAATAATACGCATGCAATAACAATAGAGTTGACATATCAACGTTCACACGAATATTATTGATGAATCAATCAAACAAATTACAATTACATTATTTATAATTAATTTTATGAATAATTTATTATAATTTAATTAGTTTATAATATATTTATTTTTATTATTTTGTAATTAATAATACAATATAAATATCTAAATAATAAAAAAAAATTAGATTTAGCTTTATTGGTAGTATTAATATTATAACGCACGCGATTTTTATGAAAATCAGAATAGTTCATACGCTGCGCGCTGATTGGTTATAGGGTGTCCGTATTAAGACATATAGAGTGTCCGTATTAGGGACTTATATGACCTCTATATATATGCTTGTAACTTAATGAATATTTGATAACAAATATAGAAATTATATAAGGGAAAGTCTCCGATTACCGACCCCCTCTCGTATCTCAGTAACTATATATAGTTACTTATAGTCTTATAAGAGATATCAAAAAATTATAAATACATGAACTTTTAGTAATTTAATGATAAATATGAATAAGTATTTTGTTTAAAAAAATATTTAATCCTACAATTATTATTTGATTAAATGTAATATTCTGTTTCTACTTTTTAAATATTTGAATAATAACTTTTTTTAAATCATTGTAAATACATTATTAATTAAAAGAAAACTTAATATTTTGCATATTATTGTAGATTAATAAAATATTTATAACTATTATAAAAATAATTTAATTTGATTAACTATTAACCAATATATCTTAATTATAACAACCTATATGATTTGCCTATTACCGACCCCCTAAATTACCCTAATACCGACCCCATGTGATTTATAATATCCAATAAAAATAGATCAGAATTTTACTTTAAAATATGTCGTAAGTTGTTTGTGTATCAGTTATATAGATTTAGGATTCATGATTCCAGTTGATTATATACATACTGATTAATACATAAATATTAAATAATAATATACACTATTTTAATATAATTACTATAAAGTATAAATTTAAATTTAATATTACTATTAAAACATAAATTCAATACAAAATAAATTGCGTGCAAGTTTAATTAATTATATTTATGTATATTTACTATTTTATGGGATATTATAATACTACAATTATTTATACCACTATTATTTTAGGGGGTCGGTAATATGGGAAGGGGGTCGGTATTAGGCACATGTATCCGATTACCGCCCCCCTGTTTATTATTGTAAATATAATTATATCAAACATTTAAAATAGCCACATTATTCATTGCCATAATATTACCCTAATTACAAAATTTCATATAAATATATTGAATAAGTTATTACAAATAATTATTTAGGGGTCGGTATTCGGGGACTTTCCCCTATATATAATTTTAGAATGATTTATTTTTTAATAATATAGTTTTATATTTTATATATATATATATACATTTGTATATTCTTGAGAAGGTTTTAGGTTGAACTTTTTTTTCATAAATTTAAAAACGTAATAAAAAAATCAGTTTATTGGATATATCAGCAATATTTTGAATAATTAAAAAATAAAAAACTATTTTAGACTATTTATATAATTATGAATATGTTATTGATTAAATATTTTTTTGTAGGATTTATGGTTTCTGAGATACCGAGATTGTCCGTATTCGGGCACTGTCCGTATTCGGTTACTTTTCCCTATATATATTGGCAAATATTCAAAAATAAATTTATAAATTATCTACACAAATTATCAAATATTTAGATAGCTTTCAAATTAAGAATTAAACGAGAATATGCAGGGATCAATTATGTTATAACAATGAGTATACTCATTTAATATAATACATATTAGTTTTTTTAATGTAGATAAATCATATATGACATATGAATATAGATAAATCATATTTACTCTATAGCGTAAATATAGTATAACATATGGATCCTAGTTGATATAATAAAACAGAAATATGTATACACGTTATACTTGCATATATATATATATATATATATATATATATATATATATATATATATATATATATATATATATTTATACTGAAGTGTACAGTGTACACTGTATACAGTATATATTATAATAATTATTTATAAAAGATCGATATTTATTTTAAAATATACAAAATATTGTAACAATGTTAAAACAGTGTGTATTTGTGTATTTGTGTATATGCGTATATGTATGTATGTATGTGTGTATATACGCATGTATATGTATGTGTATACGTAGTGTAGATAGATGTTGACGATACAGTCATACCTGGGTTCGCAATAGGTTATCTTGAACGAGCAGCTCATACGCGTAACGAATGTACTATGGTCCATATAAAGTTCTGACACGCTAGGTGGCGGCAGCACTATCGCTAGGGCAATCGTGAAACTCGTGAATGTTCCGGCGTCCGACTTCAACAGTCTCCGCTGATTGGACAATATCTGAACCACCTACCGGAAGTGTCACGGCCGATGTCATGTGACACGCACATGTTACATTATTTACTTATATATGCATTATATAATATCAGATTTAGTTGATAACCTAGATAAAACACTCATATATGGTCTACAAGTTATAATAGATTAATATAGATACTAACCTGCTCTTAGTAAATTATATACAGTATATATATATAATATATATATTTGTTATTTATTATTTTATTTTGGGGAGTCATTTCATCCCATCCAGGAACTTAGCTGAAGTTTTCACTTATAACCATATGGCTCTAATGTCCCTTCGAATCCGCTCTTATGTTAAGCCATCCATAATTTTAATCCAGGGTTTTAACGAAGGCCAATAATTTATTTATACACAACTATATAAGATCACTTCCAAATATTATGTTAAGACCTATTTTAATGGCCCGGACAGGACTTCAACCGATGTCCTACTGGTTGTGTGTCTGATCCCTTAGCCAACTGAGACACACAGGCAGTTATTATAGTATATAATATATTTTCGTATATTATCCTAATACAATATTTGGCTAGTCGAGCTAGTCGAAGGGGGTGTGGTTAACGTGATAACACGTGACCCGCACGAGTGGTCAGCGTCGACCTACCCTATAGCCGGAGGTCTTGGTGTGGGCACCTCTCTTGGTTAGCGTGGACTTCATGCGCACGCAGAAAGAATCGTCGTCGAACTCCTTCCGCTTGGCGGCGGAGTCTACAACGGGGGGGGGGGGGTCATAGGTCAACCGGAGGAAAGTAGGCCGTACGGCGTAGTAATCGTAACTCGTGTAATTAATTCCGTTTATGTAATTTATATTTGTAGATTGATAGTTCCTAATATATATATATATATATATATATATAGATCTGCATATAATAAATATATACATTACGCAATGATACGATCACGTAACATCGAACAGACACGTGACATTGAACACCTCGCGGCCATGACTATGACCTTGAACGATGAGATGACGCCCCCTTCTCCTCTGCCACGGTAACTTCAGCCTCTTGCTTATCATCTGGATGTCGTCTTCGTGTATGTACTCGACCATGTAACTTCCGGTGATGTCCACCTGGCGACGCGGGTTAGCGTTACTGTCACGTGTGATTAACGCGTACACTGTTGTGTACGACGGGGACACTGTGTAGGACGGGGACACTGTGTACGACGGGGACACTGTGTACGGTGGGCTGAGGTATCACTAGCGAATGTTCGCTCGCAATCACCGCGTTTGGTAATATCCACAAATATCTTATATATATAAGATATATATATAGGATATATATATATATATATATATATATATATATATATAAATATATATATATATATATAAATATATATAAAATAAACTATCCAATCCAATCCAATATATAACTATCAAATATACGCTGATGATATTCAACTCTATTCCTTCTCATCTAACACCTCCAATATACTACCAGATAACTCCCAATTATGTACATTTGCATAAACTATCAGATTATGACTTATCTCTAATAACCTTATATAGAGTATACTTGACTCTTCATAATCTGCACTTCTCAATATCCCATCTAACTATAATTATTTCCTTCTTTTGATATTGACGGTCTATCTCCCTATCATCCAATTCTCATTTGTTCTAAATCTTGGTGTTATTTTGGATATTAACCTATCCCTCAGTTCCCATATAGCTAATATATCTAAATCAGCTAACTATCACCTTTTCACAATTTGTCACATAAGAAACTCGCCCACTTACCACTATCCTCATAAACGCAATATAGTGAACTATATTCCTCTCTCGTATCGACTACTGCTTCTCCATACTTTATCATCTCCCTAATACTTCATTATACCCTTTAAATCGTATAAGTTGTACATCTATAGATGCATATATATGCACCATTTTCTCCATTAATCGGTTTGATCATTCCATTACCTACTCATACCAACTCATATCCAACTGGTTAAGTAAAAAAAACACATTATATTATCGTTCATAAATCAATATATTATACTTCTCCTCCTTATGTGACTTCCCTACTAACACTAAGACGTCGCCCACTAATTTCCTTACGTTGTAATGCCGACATTTCCCTAATGTTTCATACCTGAAATACCATAAACGCGATTTCAGTTATATTGTTCCATCCTTATGGAACGTCCTCCCTGCCTATATTATATCATTCCATTCATACCCTTCCTATAGTACACACATCAATACCTAAATATCACCGATGTACTAATTTAGGGGAAACTAACCTAATACGGATACTTTATCAATAAATGGTCTTAACATTTTATGACTCATTATTTGTAATCAAAAATTACAATATATTAATATTATATGATTGTAGATGTTATTGTGATTTTAAAATTGTATTTAATCTTTTAATTCCATAGATAACGGGGATGTCCGTAGTCGGTACCCATGTCCGTATACGGACACCCTATATACTAGATAAACTATATATTATATACCATGAATCAATCAGAAAAATTACAATTAAAATATTTATAATTAATGTTATTCTAATTTAATTAGTTAATAATTTATTTATTTTTATTATTTTTTTAATTAATAATACAATTTAATTCAATTTAATTCAATTTAAGTATATCAATAATACAAATGTTAGATTTAGCTTTATTGGTGGTATTAATATTATAACGCACGCGATTTTTATAAAAATCAAAAAATGTATACGCTGCACGCTAATTGGTTATATGGTGTACGACGGACACTGTCCGTATGAGACATTTAGAATGTCCGTATTAGGGACTTACATAACCTCTAGATATATACTTATAATTGAATGAATATTTGATAAGAAATATAGAAATTATATATATAATTTTATAATGCTTTATTTTTTAATAATATCGATACATTAGTATATTCTTGAGAAGGTTTTAAGTTGCAATTTTTTTTGATAAATTTAAAAACATAATACAAAAATCAGTTTATTGGAAATATCAGCAATATTTTGAATAATTAAAAAATAAAAAATACTTTTTAGACTATTTATATAATTATGAATATTATATTCATTAAACATTTTTTTGTAAGATTTATGATTTCTGAGATACCCAGAGTTTCCGTATTCGGGCACTGTTCGTATTCGGTTACTTTCCCCTACTTATTTTAAATAGTACAACATTACTATTTTTGTAAATTGTTCTATTTTATCGTTTTGTTTATCTCATTCATTTATTTTATTTATTTATTTTATTTATTTATTTGCTGTTCTCGTTATATATTGTTATGTTCACCTATAGGTATACGCGGGGTGGTCACACCTATGATAAGTGCAAATAACCTAAACATCATCATTATCATTATCATATAAATGTTAATGGTAGAATAGGACAAAAGAGGTATACCTTTGATAATAGATAATATATTATCTATTAAGAATTCTATTTATAAGTATTTTATGGAAAATATATCACTAATTGAATCAATGTCTATGAGAAATATGAAAGTTATATGTTTGATTCGTAATACAATAGGATATGTGTAATGATTATATTCAACTGATACCTATAGTTTAAGATAATACAATAATGATGTTATCTTATAAGGTTTATACAATTATCATTAGTGATACCCTCATTATACCCTCAGTATACCTTCATTATACCCTCATTATACCCTCAGCATACCTACATTATAAGCACATTATACCCTTACGTGGTTTCAAGTATTGTATACGATGACATATTTCAAATTCAACATTGTTATATAATCCTATGTAATCTATAATTCTAGATAATTCTATAATAATAGAAAATAACTAGTGTACATTTGATGATAATATTAATGTCTATCACAAATGTCTTTTGAATGCAAAAATAGGTACAATTAAATTATGCATAGTAATAAGTAAATATATATATATATATATATATATATATATATATATTTATTACGAATAAAATATAAAATATAATACATAGGGGAAAGTATCCAATTACCGACCCTCTCCAATTACCGACCCTCTCCAAATACCGACCCCTATCATATCTCAGTTACGACAAGAGATATTAAAAACATATATATATACACGAACTATTAGTAATATAATGGTAAATATGAATCAGTATTTTTTTAAATATTAAATCCTACAATTGTTATTTGATAAAATGTAATATTCTGGTTTACTTTTTAATTATTTGAATAATATTTTTTTTAAATCATTGTAATACTATACTAATTAAAATAAAAAATAATTCTATGCATAATATTGTAGATTAACTAAATGTTAAAAAACATTATAAAAATAATTTAATTTTAATTAGGATTAACAAAGACATCTTAATTATAGAAACCCATATTATTTTCCTATTACCGACCCCCTAAATTACCTAAATAAAGATCCCATATGATTTATAATATACAATCAAAATAGATACTTTTTTACTTTTAAATTGTTCGTAATTTGTATGTATATCATATTAACAGCGTTAATGGCAATATAAAATATTCTTGAGTTAATGTAGTTATATTCATATTCAGTTAATTTAAAGTTTAATATATAAATATAAAGTTTAAATATAAATTTAATTTGAATATTAATTAATATTAAACTTAAATTCAATAATAAATAAATTGCGTGCATTTTTTAATTCATTAAATCTATTTATGTCTGCTAATTTAATTTGGTATTATAATACTAACATTATTTCTCCCATGAGTATTTTAGGGGTCGGTATTAGGCACATATATCCAATTACCTACCCCCTGTTTATTCTGGTCAATATAATTATATCAAAAATTTAAAATAACAACATAATGTATTGCCATATTATTACCATAATTACAAAATTTCAAATAAATATATCGAATATTGAATAAGTTATTACAAATAGTCATTTAGGGATCGGTAATATGATACTTTACCCTAATTATTAAATATTTAAATCTATAAAAAGTTATGTGCAATATACTATACTATTATAATATTGCAATATACTAATAATAGTAGTAAATCTTTAAGGATAACTATATTTTATAAACTATGAATATATATATGACCTGTGACAGTCCGAGATATATAGAGACAGTTTCCGAGATGTAGAGGAATCTTCCATCTTCTCCTAGCACGAACCCGAAACCGTCTAGAGCCTAAGTCAGGGGTGTAATGAATCACGCATGAATATGCTGTCGTGTGGTAATTCATTGATATATATATATATATATATATATATATATATATATAATATTTATAACATATACTCATATATATATATAAATTAAAATAATACTATTAATATATATATATATATTATATGTATATGTATACATAACAACAAATAATAATATAAATGTTGATATTTACATAGCTATATTATATTAATAATGACCATGACCAACGAACACTATATATAGTATTGATACTATAGTTTAACTAAAGTACAATTATAATTGTTGATACAAAGTGAATTTATTAAAAGTAAATATTGTTTTGTAATTATAAGACAACTAGGGTATACCCTTATATATAAATAAATAATTTCTCATAAAGTATACTTTAGTTTAGTATATATCTGCCAATTGTACACACACACACACACATATATATATATATATATATATATATATATATATATATATATATACATATATGTACAATTATAACGAGTTATAATTTCGAAATAATATTGTTATATAAGGCAGAATAACACTATAACACTATACAACACTATATAATAATATAGGCACATAGTGTTATATACGTATATATATATATATATATATATATATATATATATATATATATTATGTATATTCAACACTATCTATGTAATGAATAAGAAACATATGCTACCACACATTATGCTTCATCGGATTTTAGCATATATTTTTAGAACAAATTAAACCTATCCTATATTACTATAGTATACCTATAGGTAATACTTAATACTTACCTAATACTTGCTAAAATATATAAGTACAATAATATTAATATATAATATTGATACTGGTGATGGGAATGAAACCCAATTTTAATGTTTATAAACGGTTTCAGTTTCATAGACAAGGGTTTCATTTTAAATAAACAAGGGTTTCGAAACGGTTTCAGTTTCAAAGACAAGGGTTTCGAAACAGTTTCAGTTTCAAAAATAAGAGTTTCGAAACACTTTCAGTTTCAATATATGTATTTCGATAATAATAAACAAACATAATTTAATATATTAACCTAGTTTTATTTTTAAATTCGGCATATATTTAATATATTAACATAGTTTAATTTTTAAATATAAATTCTGAATTATTCGAAACATACTCGAAATAACTCAAAATTACTCGAAACCGACTCGGAATCGTAATTTGGAAATTTGAATTACTCGAACCACTCGAAAATTACTCGGCTCGATCTCATAACTAATTGATACACTACTTTATCACGTGATATGATTTATAAAGCCAACTATATATATAATATATATTATATATATATGTATATATATATGTATATATACATATATATATATATATATATATATATATATATATATATGTGAGTTTGTGTATACATTTATATTTATATGGTTAGTTTTTAAAATTAAATTATCGACCATGGTAGATATCAGATTACATAAAATGTAGAATTGCCGTTCGAAGTAAACTCCGCCCGCGTAATGTAATCAAAGCGCATGCGTCATACACGGTGACTCGCGTATTACGTAACAGCCGTCACGTGGTGTGACGTCATCGCGAGTAGTAATTAAATATGCGAAATGCGGCCGCGAGAACATATTAATATCGCGCACTTCTGTGTTTTAATACGCTTTGATACATATGCAAATTACCCGCTATTCCTTCGGGAAATAAAGACCTTCCTCCTCATCCTCCTCAGCTTCCTCCACTTAGCGAATTGATTACGTAATATCAATTACGCGTTGGTTTTTGTGTTGCGTAACAGTAGAAATGTCAAACTAACAATAGGAAGTATTCACTATCGGTGTAGTATAGCACACTTCGTAGCTACTAAGTAACTACTGTACGATATATATAATATAATATATAATATATATATATAGGTTTGTGACACACATTGTGTGCGCAACTCTCACTGTTCGCGACACAGTGTGCGACGACCTATATATGAATCACACAGGAAAGCAGTATACTATAGTATGTATTTATTATACACATGTGTGTGTGTATATATATATATATATATATATGTGTGTGTGTGTGTGTGTGTGTATATTTGTGTGTGTTTGTATATCAGACAATGAGAGAATGGCGCATATATACGCCATAGACTATAGATTAATACTATATCTAGTATTATTCTCTGTAGTCAATATACTCCGTATTGGCTTGTTACGTAGATGTGTGTATTAATATTCTATTACCAAAGATATTGCGAAGCAAAGAAAAACATTTTCTATTACTATACTATTAACCTCCTGCTATACTAGCTACTATAGTAGGGTATAGTATTACTACTATAGTAGTGTATAGTATACTAATACTATATTAGTGTATAGTGTATAGACAATTACATCAACTTTAATTCAGTCGTAGATGTCACGTGATATGAAATGTATTAGTTACAATAGATGTCGTTGAATAGATTCAAGTGCTCTCTCTTTTATATTATAGATAAAAATGCAATAATATATATATACTATATGTGTTATAATATATATATATATATATAAATATATTGTGTGTGTATGTGTGTGTGTGTGTGTGTGTGTGTGTGTGTGTGTGTATTTATATGTATTTACTTATGTAAAATAATAAAATAAATACTCTACATTAAAAAAATTAAAATTATTAAATGTATCTATATTTAATATAATACAATTATTATAATATAATTTATTTAATTAACATTATTATTAATATATTAAAGTGAATTAATAGATAGTATATATATATATATATATATATATATATATAGTTTATATATAATATATTTCGTTATAAATAACATTAATATTATTATATAGATAGTATATTAATTTTAGTATTAATTAATTTTAATATTATTACCAATGAATAGTTTATTGATGTTGACAATGTAAGGTTTTATTATTAATTAATAGATCTATTTAATTTATAGATGAAATCATTATTAATATTAATTAATAGATAATCTTAATATTATAACTAATTACTATATTAAATTACTAAGGTAAATATTAATACGAATTCGTAATTATTGAATAGATTAGTTATTGTTCTTAAAGAATAAAATAAATATATATTTATAAAGAACATATATTTAAATACATTATAATCATATGAATACTATATACTATATATATAGCCTATGGTAATATCTATTCCACGATCATATCTACAGTAATAAAGTAAAGAAAATATAGGAAAATGCCACCATAACGGATAATGTTTTCAGATTCTTATAATTGTGCACTTTATGTATGGATATTTATAATTGTAATACAATATCAACTAAAGGAGGTATACCTCCTATATATATATTCATCTATTAAATGACAATTTCAAAATATAACATAATTCGCATATTTTAATAAATTTGGGTCGACGGTATTTGTAACTCGATTCTAAATACCGTCAACTGTAGCTGCTAATACGGACAGGGTAAACATCCGCGATATGCAACCATAATATCGCTTTACTTTTTGCAATGAAACTTATTTATATAAAGTAGTTAACATTATTTACACGCATAAGTTATATCTTATCTTATCATATATCTTATATTATCTTAACTTATAATAGATATATCTTATAAGTTACCTATATAATAATAAAACGTGATTAGAGGTTTGGGTTTCATAAGATCACGTGATTAGAGGAAACAAAAGATGCCTACTTTTAAGCGTATTTATTTCGCACGTGACTGTGGTATGTACACAATTTCACGGGTACAATGTACCCACGTGCGGTGAACACGTGCTGGTAGCGACGCCTAGCGGAAGTGAAGGGCTGAACCTGTAGTATGTGAGTTCCCTGGTTAGTCTCGAATGCCGCGATTGCAGACGATTCTAGAATATTGCGTGAATAGTATTAGGGCAGTTTGTGTAAGTGTGCTTATGTGTGTATGTTGTGTGTGTATGTGTGTATGTGTGTATGTTGTGTGTATATGTGTATAAACTGTTAAAAAATGACATAAACCATCGATAAAATGCCACACATATATTATTTAATTGTATTTACAAATGATTACCTAAATATTTATAAAATTCCCAATGGATATTGCCCATCCTATATATATATATCGATCAACCAACGTATATATGTTATTATATGTTTTTATATCACTGTATTTTATTTAGATGACATTTGAAGCCAGTAAGATAACATACTTTAATATCACATACTATATATCTAAGAATGATATACAATAAATGAATTATAAAATAGCATATGTATTATATTATATTACAGTGAAACCCCTCATTAATAAACTTGTTTTTGTAATATTATTGTTTTCTTATAGATGGGTTTCTTAATGCTATTTATTTTAATACGATAATGTAATACATATTTTATCTTTATATATATATATATTTAAAAATATAGTAAACATAATAATTTAATATTTCATGTTTCGAAGAACAACCATAGTTGTATTATTAATATATTAATGTATCATATTTAGCTTTAAACTAGTTGTCAGTAGTTTTATGTAAATATCACGAGTAACGTTGAGAGATATAGGTCATCCTATTAATATAATTGAAATAAGTATCAATAATATAGTCGCATATGGTGTCAATATTTAATCATATTGTATTTATTAATATGTATTGAATATGATAATTGTATATGAAATTATTAATATAATAATAATAATAATAATAATAATATTTATTAGAAGAATTTAATGTTATTGTTGTTGTTAATTTATAATTATACTTATATAATATGTTCTCCTAAAGGGCTTCAAAATTAATATATAATATATTCGGTTGTTATTGCCTATATATATATTTGAATAACATCTTTATGTGTAGGATAAATGGTGTGATTTGCTTACAAATAATGCATCTATAGAATATATGGAAATCTGTATTTGTTTTGTAAATAATAAACCATCAATGTAGATGTATGCTACAGGTTCATATTTGTTATATAAGTCTTACTTATCAGATTACAGAGATTTATTTGATATATATATAATATATATATATATATTATATATATATATATTATTTTATTATTTATCAGATTTAGGTTTACACCCGTTTTTTTGTAGAAGCTAAAGTTTATAGAGACAATCCCTATAGGGTATACCCTTAGTTTTAAAGTCAAAATAAACTATTTAAATAAAAGATAATAAAATATTAATAGACTTCCTGTTTACATAGATACACTACAATGAATAAATTAGAAAATTATATAAACTATTTGAACTGTCATAAAATTATGAAATCATTATTTAATTATTAAATAAATAACTAAAATAAATAATAAGTATTATACAAGAATTACTTAAATAAAAATATAGATAAAAGAATAAAACAGAACAAAAAGTAGGCCTATAATCAGAAAGATGGTAAAAAAATGTTATATACAATATGTTATTTATATATATTTTTTTTTATATTAAATAACAATATATAATATAAAAATAAACTTTTTATTCAATAAGACGAATGACAACAATGAAGTAAATTATAATATAAAAGAAAAAGATGAAATAAAATATGTGTATGTTATTAACAATAAAGTCAAATAATATTATTAGTCAGGAAGGAAAATAAAATAGAGAAAAATAAAAAATGTTAACATAAAATACCAAATGGTATTTTATATATATATATATATATATATATATATATATATATATATATGTGTGTATGTGTGTATGTGTAGTATATATTATACACATATGTTAGTTTCTAGTTCCATTATGTTAATATGCTTAGTTTGAGAGATAACGTATACTATTATTTTCGTTTGGGCATTTTTTCATGGACATAAGTTCAATAATAACGCAAACTCTACATATATATATAGATTAAAAATGTTCACCCTGTCTTAAGACTGCCATAATATCCCCTATTCTAAAAAAACAAAACCTAGACCCAAACTCATTTAGCAATTATCGCTCGATCTCCCACCTACCCTTATTAAGTAAAATATTAGAAATAATTGTTTCCAAACAACTCATCGCCCATGTAAATACAAATTATCTTTTCGACCCGTTTCAAAGCGCTTTTCGTAAGGGTCATTCAACTGAAACAGCTCTCCTCCGTATTACTGACACAATATTATCTACCTTAAATAGCAACACGTGTTGCCAGCTAATCCTACTTGATCTCTCATCTGCTTTTGATACCCTGGACCATAACATATTAAACTCGCGACTTACTTTAATGGGTATATCTGGCTTAGCATTAAAATGGTTTACTTCATATCTGACTAACAGAAATATCTCTATTATGATTGAAAAATCTTACTCGCCTCTTTCTCCTCTTAACTACGGTATCCCCCAAGGATCCGTTCTAGGTCCATCCCTCTTTTCTATTTATATCCGCCCTATTTCTGATCTAATTAAGAAATTTCCAAATATTCACTACCATATTTTTGCTGATTTCAATTGTTTACTTTTTTCCCTATAAATTCTCATAATACCATTAACTCTGAATTAATCGAGTGTGCTAACTCCATAAGATTATGGCTCCTCTCCAATAAACTACTAACTAATTCCTCTGAGACTACTGTACTCAACATATCCACTTCTGAAACTTCTCTAAATAACATAATTATTTCTCCTTCTCATTCCTCCAAAAACCTAGGATTAGTATTTGATGACAAATTATCATTTAAGAATCATATATCATCCATTACAAAATCCTCCAACTTTCATCTCTTCAGAATTAAAAAAATACGGACATCACTTTCCAGAAACCTTACTAAAACTCTAATTAATTCTCTTGTACTTTCCCGAATTGACTACTGTTCTTCCCTACTGAATTTACTTCCTGCTAAAGCTACTGCTCCACTTAATCGGATTATCCGTTCCTCAATACGTACTACTTACTGTTTAACTCGACTGGATCACTCTACTACAACATCACATCAATCATCACGTATGTGGCTACCTTTCTCCCTCAGGTGTAAATTACGTATACTATCTATAATCCATAAATCAATATATTCTTTCACCCCTAGCTATATCTCTGATCTAATTAAAAAACGTACTATATTATCTTCTCTTCGTTATCAAAATGCTCCTCTACTTATCTCCCATAACTCTAGTAAAACTTCCCTAAATTCTAGAGCTTTTAAAAATTCCGGTCCAACCCTATGGAATTCCCTCCCTCCTACCATTCGTTCTATTAGATCCCAACATTTTTTATAAATCTTACTTCTTCTTTTCTCTCTACCCATAATCATTAAATCATCCAGCTTATTATTTGTGTCCGTGTTATATTAAATGTATATCATTATTACATTGTTATTGTATTATTATTATCTTATTATTATATAACACTATACTATATCAATGCAGTCTGTAGTATATAACACTACACCATATCAATGCATACTATAGTATATAATAGTCCTTTATATTATTTAGTATTGTTTTTCATGGTATATTGAATGTATATTATTATTAAATTATTATCGTATTACTATTATTTTATTATTTTCTTCCCGCAAAAGCGAAGGGGTCTACATGACCCTATTTTAGTGCTAATAAACTTAATATCATCATCATAATCATATATATATATATAGACAGCTAACATATGTGTGAAAGTGTGATATATATTACACACTTATACGTTGTGCGTGTATGTATTCGGCTTGATTTCATGTGTATTGTATACTAACTCGGCAATATTTGAAATTACGGTAATTCTTAAAATTATTCACAAAAATATCTGCTCGCGTTATTATCGAGTTAGCACGCATGCGCATGGCAACATATCGAGGTCACGTGCTATCGGAGGCTAGTCACGTGGTGGTATCAGAGGAATGTCACGTGTTCTATTAAAGTGTAACTAAAACTTTCAATAGTATATCATATATAATATAAACTATATATGATATATAAATATATACGCATATACGTTATTTTATTATAAGTTTATTGAAATGTATACATATATATATATATATACAGTAAAACCTCTCTATAAGAAACCTCTTTATAAGAAAAACCTCTTTATAAGAAAATTGTTCACACATTTGGTTGGAATTCAACCTTTTCCACATTAAAAAACCTCTTTATAAGAAAATCTTATAAGACAAATATAAGAAAAACCTCTTTATAAGAAACTTATTGTATACAAAATAATTATATATAAATAGAAGTATTGTATATTTATAAAAATTATAGAAATTAATTATTATATAAGATATTTTTTTTCGTACAAATATTATATTACATAAATAGCTCGAAATGAATTAACATTAATCAATAATTATTATTGTATATCCATACATTTATTAAAATTAATTAATAAATGTTATTATATTCTTAAATGTATTTATGATACAATTTATTATATTATACAATTAATTGTTAAATGATAGATTATTATAATATTCATTATATTATATTAATCAATGATGATTCATAATTTATAATTTCTAATGTAAATCTAATAAAATTTCATTATGTATTAACATGTATAAGCGCAAACAATACAGTATACCTCTTGTAAAACCGTAACACTTTTCCGTGAAAAATTAATTCACACCAAATGTATCAATCATGTTATTGTTATTCCGTATTAATTGTACCAATATATAGTATCTGATATTTTGCTTGCTGTCAGCAGTTTACGGTAGCTTAACGCCAGGAGACGTCAACCAAATTACTTATTAGGGACTCATCCACCCTTGGGAATTGATCCATCCTATATGCCTTGCCAACCCGAGACCTTCGGTTTTGTTACCTCTCCTGTTTGACAACTTGCATTATCAGATACTATATATTGATTTAACGGCTCGTATAATCCAATGTTTTATTTTTATTTTACTTCTCAGTTTATTTCTTGTTTTTTTGTATCGTGTCGTTTTGTATTACTATTATCACATTTATATATTTTGTTTATATGTTATATAATTATATGTTTATATATAATTATAACTTTCTTTATATAGGTATACCTATAATCAGTAATTCAATAAACGTTTAATCTATCTATCTAATCTATCTATCTATCTATACATTTAAAACAGTATACAAAATAAATATACTATATATATATATATATAACCTACAGGTTAATATAGGTATAATGCATTTTCAATTGTAAATTAATTCTTAAAATCATTGGAAACGTAAAAACCTCTTTATAAGAAAACCTCTCTATAAGAAAAAAAGTACTGAAAAAAAATAGTTTCTTATAGAGAGGTTTTACTGTATATAGATAGGCATTTATTGACAATATTTTTTTCAAAAATCAAACCTAATATTAATAATATTAATATGAATAATTTATATAATATTAATATTATTTAAATAATATAAATAATATTAATATAATTAATACTATTCATATTTTAAGGGTTTTCCCTTTAATAATTTTAATGTTATTAATTTTAATTTTATTAATATTATTAATATTATTAATATTTTAATATTATAAATTATTTTATTATTATTATTATTATTATTATTATTATTATTATTATTATTATTATTATTATTATTATTATTATTATTATTATTATTATTATTATTATTATTATTATTATTATTATTATTATTATTATTATTATTATTATTATTATTATTATTATTATTATTATTATTATTATTATTATTATTATTATTATTATTATTATTATTATTATTATTATTATTATTATTATTATTATTATTATTATTATTATTATTATTATTATTATTATTATTATTATAAGCTGCATTAACCCAATTGAGCCTATAAAAGTATAGTGATATGTGTGTGTATGTGTGTGGTCATAGTTATTTTCACTGTTATGGTTAGGTTGGATTAAGTTTTAATTTATGTAGGTTTTTTTTAGTAATAAAGTTGTTTTAGTAATAAAATTCTTTTAGTAACTAAGTTGATTTAGTAATAAAGTTAATTTTTTGTAATAAAGTAGTTACTTTTTAGTAATAAATTAGTTACTTTTAGTAATAAAGTAGTTACTTTTTAGAATAAATTTAGTTCTTTTAGTAATAAAGTTTATTTTTTTTAGTAATAAATTGTAGTTCTTTTAGTAATAAAGTAACATTCTTTTAGTAATAAAGTAATTTCGTTTTAGTAATAAAGTTTAGTTGCTTTAGTAAAAAAGTTCCCCTACAAGGAGCGTTAGCCCTTGATCAGTAAAAAAGTCACTTGTTATTATTATTATTATTATTATTATTATTATTATTATTATTATTATTATTATTATTATTATTATTATTATTATTATTATTATTATTATTATTATTATTATTATTAATATTATTATTATTATTATTATTATTATTATTATTATTATTATTATTATTAATATTATTATTATTATTATTATTATTATTATTATTATTATTATTATTATTATTATTATTATTATTATTATTATTATTATTATTATTATTATTATTATTATTATTATTATTATTATTATTATTATTATTATTATTATTATTATTATTATTATTATTATTATTATTATTATTATTATTATTATTATTATTATTATTATTATTATTATTATTATTATTATTATTATCAGATTTGGGCAATGCCAGGGTAATTATAGAAGCAGTGTTGCTTATCGAGACAATTACCCCTTATATAAATATTATAAATAATTTAATATTTGTAATATTAATAATATATATTATTATCCGTATGATTCATAATACATATAGTGGTAGCATATGCTCATTAACATATGTTCATTATATATATATATATATATATATATATAAGTTATAACTTATATACTAATATATTACCTATGTATAGGATATTCGTTTGTGTTATGTAACACTATTATTATAATGTATACCTATTATCTTATAATGTTATGCAATCTATATATATATAGAAATTATATTTATATCCTAAAATTATATTAATATTACCAGATTTCTAATTCATTGTATTAGATATTATACTTTACATATTTAAAAATAAATTTAAATCCTACTATTAGACAATAGTGATGAATAATATTATATATAAGTTATACATAGGAAATGAAATGTAAGAAAAATAAACATTCTTCTATACAAATCATAGATTTGTATTTTTACCTAGATCAGTATTTCTAATTCTCGGCAATGTAAAATTCGTCAACACGCCTGGAGTCTCGATGTATGTGTCCTATAGTCTTATAAGATGGCCGACCATCACACAAAACATACATTTAATAAATATTCAAATAAATACTATTTATTTTTTATATATATTTGATTTTTTTGTCTCTACACGCTTATAAAGTTCGTTTCTATTAAATAAAAATAAACAGTTATATGAATTTATATTATATATTTTAACTGCAATATAACTGCAACGATTCATTTGATTAAATTATATATATATATATATATATATATATATATAATTCTACGTATATACACGTATACGGATGCACATGGAAGCGTGACATTAACGCGAATGTACTGTTAGCTAGCGAACGCGATCATACGAGAGAATGCGAGAGAGTGCGAGAGAGAGTGCGAGAGAGCGCGAGAGAGTGTAATGAATGCGTCACGTGACCCCGTAATGGCGTTACTGCGGACAGTGTCGGACACCAGCACATAAACGCTGTTTATTTAATACGTGATTAACGTCTTGATTAGTGATGACCACTACTGCTGACCACTACTGATGACCATCGCCTACTGCTGGTCAAGGGTGAGATGGTGCAAGCTGTCAGCGTAATTAACGTGTTACGGCCTCCACTAAGACCCGTGCGGTCAGTGCTAATGTAGTAGTAGTAGTAGTAGTAGTAGTAGTAGTAGTAGTAGTAGTAGTAGTAGTAGTAGTAGTAGTAGTAGTAGTAGTAGTAGTAGTAGTAGTAGTAGTAGTAGTAGTAGTAGTAGTAGTAGTAGTAGTAGTAGTAGTAGTAGTAGTAGTAGTAGTAGTAGTAGTAGTAGTAGTAGTAGTAGTAGTAGTAGTAGTAGTAGTAGTAGTAGTAGTAGTAGTAGTAGTAGTAGTAGTAGTAGTAGTAGTAGTAGTAGTAGTAGTAGTAGTAGTAGTAGTAGTAGTAGTAGTAGTAGTAGTAGTAGTAGTAGTAGTAGTAGTAGTAGTAGTAGTAGTAGTAGTAGTAGTAGTAGTAGTAGTAGTAGTAGTAGTAGTAGTAGTAGTAGTAGTAGTAGTAGTAGTAGTAGTAGTAGTAGTAGTAGTAGTAGTAGTAGTAGTAGTAGTAGTAGTAGTAGTAGTAGTAGTAGTAGTAGTAGTAATAGTAGTTTACACGATGTATGAATATATAATTATATACTTATCAATATAAAGATATCTTATCAATGCCGTATACCTTTATAATGATAATTTATACAAGGGAGTTCCCTGTTATACCTTATTGATTCAACATTAATATAATATTAGTTTTATTGTTAACTTAAAAAAAATAAATGATTAATATATATATTTATTGACAATAAACTCGGGGTATCTTATAATCGTACACTCTATAGGAAGCGATTACTGTTTGGTAAATATCATATTTATATTAGGTTATAGTATATGTTATACAACTATGAATAATAATAATATGCATATATATGTATAGAACTATTTTTATTATTATATGTATATATATATATATATATATATATATATATTAATAAAATATTTATTTTCAAATTAAAGTATACTTAATACATTTGTTAAGATCGTCATGTATTATAAATATATTTTGTAGAAACTAATTTATTAATTATTTAATTTAAATATCATATAAGTATCAATTCGAGTGAATTACTCTCTCAAAATTGATATAGAATTAGCAAAATGTTATGAGAAAATATATAAAATATAAAATAACACTTGCCGCTACCCGCCGTAGTATCGGAATCACTGAAATAGAAAGGGTTTGGCGCGGTTGATGTATAACATCCACAAATTTCATATTTCTTTATTATATATTAGTAATTAACACTTAGTTTTATCATATAAATAATTATTGAAAACAATATTTTTTAATTTAAAACCGTATAGTATGATACGAATTTACATTATAATGAACACATAGTTCCGAAATATCCACCTATAGGCTATATATAGGTTGTTTAATGCTACGTATACGTGTCGTATCGCTGTTCGTGTTTTATGTACTAATACAAATTACAAGATTTAGTGTAAGTGTTATATCTTTCCTTTTCTTTCCATTACAACATTTTTGAAATTAAATAGATTTTCGAAATATTACCCTTTCATGTAAAGGTAATTTAAATAATTATAAAAGATAAGATAAATATTGTATACATGAATTCAGTATATGGAATGCAAATATATATATATATATATATATATATATATATATATATATATATAGGCGTCTTTTATTTGAAATGTTATTAATAAAATTGCCTTAATTACGAAAGGAACTCAATTTAAAATAGATTGTATATATAAAATCTTATAAAAGTATATCATAACTATGTAGATAGTACACATTACATGTCCCCTAAAAATGATAGTAAAAGTTATTAAATATACTATATTACACCCTATAATAATATACTGACAATAATTATGATTATATGATTTATTTGTACTATAGTACAAATAAATAAATTATGTTAATATTTATTTTGAAAACAATGTAAATTAAAGCCTTCATATAAATAAATTCCACTATTTTGGATATCTGATATAATGAAAACAATGAAAAAATGTAGGGAGAAATGTATGTAATATATATATATATATATATATATATATATTATGCAATATCATTCATAAAGTTATATTCATATAATGTAATCTATTAATCAGCGGTAATAATCATTCCTTTATAAAGGTATACGACGATCAACATATTGTTATTATTCCGTATACACCCATATAGGGGTATTAGGGTCCGATAATCGAATGACGTAATCCGACCCCATAACTACAGCAGCACACGTCGCGCATTCCTATGACGTAATCCAGTGATGTAATACCTCTAAGCCGGATACAACCCAACGTTTAGGGGTGTTCCCCCGGGGGCGGTTCACATATATTAATGTGTTTACAACCCTGTTGTGATGGGGGCGTGCCGCTAGTAACTATAGTAACTACTTATTGACAGTTGTTATTGTTTAGCATGTCACCTTTCTGGTCATCAAAGTATATGTGGCATATATATATATATATATATATATATATGCGTGTTTTTATATATGTTTATACTCATTACATTATATACATGTATATATTAATGATTGTTTATATACCACTTATATATATATATATATATATATATTGGTATTTAATTAATAAAAAAATAATATTTAATATAATAAATATTAGTTTAAATCTATAGTCAATATATAGTATGCATATTAAAAAGTATTAGGTATACCTGTATATATACATATATATATGAATGAATGAATGCATTTTATTTACCGAATATTTGCTATAATATATAGCCGTAATGCTATATATATAAATATATATATAAATATATATATATATATATATATATATATATATATATATATAATATGAATATAGTTAAATAGTTTGTTTTATATTTATTTAAAGTATTCAATACAATATGAAAACCATTATATAATATTAATACAACTATATTATTATAACAATTGTTATTGTTATTTTAGTGGAGATCACTTATTAATATGCATGACATTTTTCCTTAGAACATTTAAATATATCTAATGTCCCTTCGAAGCCGCTCTCGTGTTAATGCATCCAGCTTTTAACGAGAACCGATCATTTTTGTATACGATTATATAATATCATTATTAAATATTATTGTACCTGACGGGGCTTGAATCCACGTCCTACTTTTTGTTGAGTTACGGTTTAATTTGAGCACAATATATATATTTCGTATCGTAATAGCGATAAATATAATAAAGTAGGCCTATATGCATTAAAGCCACGTTATACATTAATATTATATATATATATATATATATATATATATACGCATTCCTCTCTAATGTATTGTGCGCGTGTGTATGTGTGTATGTGTGTGTATGTGTGTGTGTGTGTGCATGTTTGTATGTGTATGTATGTGTATGTGTGTGCATGTGTGCATGTGTGTGTGTATGTTTACTAACCGTACACTAGCGTGTCAGTGATGTCACACTTCCAGATGTGGCAGAAGCTCAGCAGTCGCAGATAGCTTATCGACAGTCGCACTATAGACGCCTGTTATGTAATCGGAATCGGTTATGTATACGTATAGGGTTGGTCGGTAGTGTTGGCATTCACATATATCCTTATTCGATGTATATATAATTCAGAATTTTGTATAAGAACCCGGATAGATATTGAAGCAAAGTTTATGATCATCCGTTGAAAAAAAATGATGAATATAGTAATACATAAAATTAACTAGGGAGATTGGTAAATTAGTTGATTTTAAATTGTAATGGTAAAATATAAGTATTATATAACTTTAAAACAAAAAATTAAAAAAATAATTTTTATAAATAAATTTAAAATTTGTAACAAAAACTATGGATGGGTAAGATAATAAATTGTTCTAGTCTGAAACAACATAGGATGAGCATGAACCAATAAACAATACACTACAATCATAGCTACATTTTCCACAATAATAACATATATTTAATGTTAATACCAATGCAAACTAAAAAAAAGCCGAGTTATATCCATTAAGTATAACCCTCTCATCGATTGAATACAAGACTGAAAAATGTTCATATCAATAATCCATATTTAAAATCGATAAATTGTATTGAAGCACAATATTAAATTTAAATAACCATATTTAGTATATTATGTATTGATGTAATTAAAGTATATAGGGGAAAGTCTCCAATTACCGACCCCCTCCTAATACCGACCCCTCTCGTATCTCAGTAACTATAAGATATATCAAAAAATGATATATACATGAACTGTTAGTAATTTAATAATAAATATGATTAAGTATTTTGTTTTTAAAAATATATAATCCTACAATTGTTATTTGATAAAATGAAATATTCTGTTTTTACTTTTTAAATATTTGAATAATAACTTTTTTTAAATCATTGTAAATACTTTATTAATTAAAAGAAAACTTAATTTTGTGCAAAATTTAATTTGAATAACTATTAACCAATATATCTTAATTATAGCAATCCATATGATTTTCCTATTACCGACCCCCTAAATTACCCTAATACCGACCTAATGTGATTTATAATATCCAATAAAAATATATCCGTATTTTACTTTAAAATATATCGTAAGTTGTTTATGTATCATTGATATAGATTTAGGATTCATGAGTCAAATTGATTATAAACATACTGATTAATAAATAAATATTACATAATAATATACAATATTTTAATATAATTACTATAAAGTTTAAATATAAATATTAATTATAAATATGATTATTAAAAAATAAATTCAATACAAAATAAATTGCGTGCATGTTAAAATTAATAATATTTATGTACATATGTATAGGTATCTACTATTTTTATTTGATATTATAATACTACAATTATTTATACCACGATTATTTCAGGGGGTCAGTAATAGGAGAAGGGGGTCGGTATTAGGCACATGTATCCCATTACCGACCCCCCTGTTTATTCTTGTAAATATAATTATATCAAAAATGTTAAATAGCCACATTATTCATTGCCATAATATTACCCTAATTACAAAATTTCAAATAAATATATTTAATATTGAATAAGTTCTTACAAATAATCATTCAGGGATCGGTAATCGGAGATTTTCCCCTAATAATAATAATATCAGAGTAGATACAGAAGCAAGAATAGCTTATCGAGGTATACCTATATGTATTATATATATATATATATATATATATATATATATATATATGTTATTGGCTACAAGAACACGTGATGATTATGGGGGCGTCGCTGCATAATGATAATAACAAATTAACATAAATAGAAACCAAAGGAACGGATAACAATATAATTAATTAAAATGATTTAAAATATATATATAACACAATATATATACGCCCCCATAATCACCACGTGTTGTTTTAGTCAGTGGCATATATCATAATACATATTGTCGCTCTTATAATCATAGAGTTAGAGAGAAATAGAGTAGTAAACAAGGTATCTGACATGCGGAAAGCGTCAATCTAATTTGGTCACCGCAAAATGGCGAATTTGACCTATTTTATTTTTTATTTTGTAGCTAATAAAATTATTAATACCATTGGAAAGTGGATAACAAATTTATATAAGTTTCATATTTTACTTTTTTTATATAATTAATAATAAAAAAGTTATGATCAAAAGAATATTATATTTTAATATTTGGTCACCGCAAGATGGCTGATTTTTTATTTCCGTTTTCCGCAGTGGCTTACGCTACCAGGCATTGAGTACATTGATATATTGAGGCATTACCACTATATTTCTCTCTAGTTATATACTTGTAATGCTGTGGGAAATGTAAGAGTAGACTTTTCAATTGAATTCTATATAAGCCTTTATCTTATACAAGCCCTTATAAACGCCCTTATCTACCGGTCGTGTTAAATCTTAACTGTACTGCCATTCTCGAGGCTCGACACTCTCCAAGCTGAGATTTAACACGTGATCTGTATATAGAGGCGTGGCTTGTATGTATTCAATTGAAAAGTCTAGCGTCAGGTGACCATAGTATAGCGTATTAACTAACTTTGTGTACGTTGTAAAACTATTGAGATATCACGTACTATTGAGGTATACCTTACATATACGTGTCACTTTAACCGGAACACCCTCATAATCGAACAGTGACTAAGGGCGTGTTCACACGGCGGGGAATATCTACGACGCGATACATTGTCGTACACGTACATCTCGCCGTACTTCTACGTCATACACACAATGAAAGAGTGGTCGTAGATTCTAATCTAAGACGATAACATCACATGTTGCAGATTCTAGTCTGCGACGTTGTTATTTGCAGTGTGAACACGCCATAATTACATTTCTAGTTAACAACTATAGTTTAATATGTAGATTACTATACACGAGAGATATTATACCTTTAAATATTGCCCGGTTGGTTATCGCAGTCGTTCGTAAGGCTATCAGCGCATACACGCGTACAATGTACGCCGTACATCTACACACATACACACATACATCTACACACATCTACACACATAATCATATACATCTACATATCTACACATACATACACTTGTACATATACCAGTGTACACGGTTATCCGTGGATTATATCTACGCACTATATATCGTAAATATTCAATAATTGTATAATAATATATCCGCATATGCTAACCGAGCTATAACCATACAATAGTATTCCTTATATGGTATTATATATATAATGCTATACCGTATATGGTATAGTTTATACGATTAGCTACATAGATGCGTATATATTATAATAAATATACGAATATTAACTCGATTTACAATAATGAAATGCAAGGGAGTATACAACGTGAGGCGTGTCGCTATACAGCAGACCGAGCCAGCCTATTGAGATACATAGCCACGGTAATGACCCCGTCGGTGTTGCGGACATCGAATGACCCCTACCATATTGACCGGCAGATGTAGCGTAGGCCCCAGATCGAAGCCGGATTATCACATGAAATACGATTAGCTCTCGGGGTGGGAGATTATCGCACGAGGGTGGGAGATTATCTCGGGTGGTGGGTGAATATCTCCGAGCAACAAAGGAATAGCCGCCTATTGTTTTCAGCGAAATGTGCGATGTGTTTCCGGTTACACGTGTACACCACTGTGCGATCGCACACATTACCGCACACACACTTCCGCGCACACCACCACACACACAGTACCGCACACATACACTCCCGCACATATCTCGGAATAAAAAAGTGGTAAGTAGATAGCCAACACGCGATGAACTGCAAGTATAAATAAATATATATATATATATATATATATAAATATATTCATATTTATATCAAACATATATTATTGCCGTATATAAAATCAATGTATCCCAACGTGTCCTATGTTAACTTCTAAACCGCAGTGATATTACAGTGTATTCTCGTGTAGACGTCTACAATAAATGTATATAGACGAGTTTATATCTAGTATAGTAGATACGGTACATAGATGTTATATCGAGGACATAACAAGGACATGTACGAGGAGAACACGATGTCCTATCCGATATTGCCCCATGCATGGTCACCGCGGTAACCATGGTAACAATACTACTGTAGACCACGTGACCTGTGTACTGCGCATGCGTTGCATTCACGATGTAGGCCGCGGTAGTTCAAGCGCAACCTTATCCAGTTGACTAGTGATAGCCAGAGGTAGCGGTAACATCTTAGCCAACTCGTAGAATTCCATATTCTCTTTTCCCCTCCGAGATCTCGCGGCATCTCGCGATTTCTCTTTGCGAAGTTCTATCGCGCTGTAATCAAGTTTGTGTGTTGAGGTAGTTAATCGTATAACATATAGGTTATATATATAGTCTAATATATATTAGTTTACTATGTAAGTTTGAGACAAATGTGCACAAACTATAGTATATTATATTATAGTTTTAATATAGTTATAGTATGATATATTATTATAAGAAAAATAGTTTGTTACCAATAACATATTTTTTTCTAATGTAACACAAAGTATCTATTTTCGTTAAAACTCTATTTCAAATATACAAGTTAAACATCACTTATTTTAATATTACATTTTTTAATTTTATCGGAGATTATTTGTTTCATAGTATATGGCATATAAAGGACATTCACCCGAGGTACGTCATTACAGCTATTGTGCGGTCGCAGTTCTCGCGATATGACGTGTATTCTCGAGTATCTTATTAACACCCTTAATGTTGCGTTACATTAGATACGTATAATTAATATTATTACGAGATATAATAACTGCCTGTGTGGCTCAGTGGCTAAGGCGTCAGACACACAAGCAGTAGGACGCGGGTTCGAGCCTCGTCCGGACCATTATTTAATTTTATAAAATGGGTCTTAAAATATTATTTATAAGTGATCTTATATAATTGTGTATACATTAATGATCGGTTCTCGTTAAAACCATGGATGCCTTAACATGAGAACGGCTTCGAAGGGACATTATAGCCATATATTTATTGGTTATAAGTGAAAACTATATCTAAGTTCCTGGATGGGAAGAAAGGACTCCACCAAATAAAATAACAATAACAATAACAACAATATGCACATAATACTGCGCGATCCTATATTATTCTATGCATCATTCCTATTGTCCTGTGCATTGTTCCATGTGTGTACTATGCTGAATATGTTGTGAATGAGCAATATATCAATAATCACGAGCTGCCTTCACATCCGGCTAATTCTATTTATATTATTTTAATAATTTTAATTTATTTATTTCGAACAGTTAACTGTTTAACCGAATTCGGTTGAACGATTTAACAACGATTTAATAGACAAATACCGTATACATTAAGTATATTATATGAATAATAATAATGCTGTATATTCCGTGATTCGCAGTGGAGTCATTATTAGTATAGAATATCGTTATCTAAATGTATTATGACTCACGACGTGATTCTCACGTGATACACGCGTGATGAACTAGGAATATGCTTCTAGAACATTCTTAAAGATCTTATGAGGTATACCTATATTAATGTACTGTATTTTAAGTAGTCGTTATCGTGGTTAGCGCGTTTACGGCGTGTCACGTGATACGAGGTGTACACTAGTGATGCGGTCAATGGTGCCAGTCAAATCTAAAGCATGGTGCAGTCTCAGTTACCTAAAGTCTCAACTCGACTCGTGCTCGTTTTATTCTTCCGAAAATGAAAGTCTGAGCTCGGCATCAATAACACAAATTCTCGGCTCGGCATCATTTACATCACTAGATTAAATGTACATTATTATTCACTGAATACCGAAGTTGGCGTCGATAATTTTTTTTAAATTGATGCAAATTTGAAATATATAAAAATTAGTATTAAAATGTATCTTCAAAAAAGTATCATTTCTGCTCGGTTATGTTTTGTAAGAGTTTCAACTCGGCTCGTTTGGTTAGAGTATCGGCTCGGTTCGGGTTCATTTTTTTTCCGAAAATGAAAGTCTTAGCCCGGCATTATTTATACCACTAGTGTGTATTACACACCGTATACATACATCGTATCTATCCTATATATATATATTCCTTCTATCCTAGATATATCTTCCTTATATTCTAGATATATCTTCCTTCTATCCTCTATCTTCCTTCTATAGAAGGATATATCCTAGATATATCTTCATTCTATCTTAGATATATCTTCCTTCTATCCTAGATATATCTTCCTTATATCCTAGATATATCTTCCTTCTATCCTAGATATATATTCCTTCTATCCTAGATATATCTTCCTTCTATCCTAGATATATCTTCTTCCTGTACTATATATATGTTCCTTCTACCTCAGATATATCTTCCTCCAATCAAAAAACCATAAAACCTATTATACTTAAACTTTATTCGTTACTTTTATATGCTAACATAATTATATAATATATAACAATGTATTAAGTATACTTAATAATATATATATATGTATATATATATATATATATATATATATATAGCTATAGATAACTTATCTCCCTCATAGTTATACTAAGATGTAAATGTCTAGAGAGGTAGAGGGTGAGGGAGAGGGGTTTACACTATCCCCTCGTGATCCACCAGCACCAGCACAGTCTGCATTATGCAATCATACGTAATAGGCCGAATTCAACAATGCGGCCATTGTTTGCGGTAATTGAAGAAACGTCATAATGCCCGGCCCGGCAAACAATCGATAATTCGTGTTCATTTCGTAAACCAGTCACGTATCGTGCGGACGGGCGGGAGGGCGGGATCCTTATGAGTGGCGGAGTGCGCACCCGAACGCGCTCACGAAGGTGCGCCTGGATGTGCGCTTAGATCTGTACGCGCGTTACCGATTCGCTCGTATGCGTAGGCATAGACGTATGTGCGCGTGTGCGTATGTGTGTGAGTAAGACTGCAGTTACCCATGGGCACTCTTAATACATATACATACACATGTATTTATATTTAAAATCATCTTAACATCCACGTTCAATCAGAAACACACAAACACAAACGCGTATGTATATATATATATATATATATAAGTTGAAGTACAATGTGAATATATACAAAAACAACTTGACGATCTATATATATATATATATATATATATATATATATATATATATATATATATATATATAATAATATCAGATTATGTAAAATTGCCATGATGAAATAAGAAGCATATCTCATCGAATATTTTACCCACATACAATTATGAGGAGAAAAATATACTAACATGTATTACATAAACTATTTAATTGAAATAAAATATGCCTAATATAATAATAATAATAATAATAATAATAATAATATTAAAAATTATTATAACAAAATAATACAAATAATAGTGTCAGTATAACTGTAATAAATGTAACAAACAACACGAAAAGCCACACTTCATCATACTTCATACTTCATCGAGAAAGTAATCACAAATATACCGTAGGACATGATTCCAATAACGTAACAGCTTTTTAGGATGTATGCTTGTAATGTGCAATGCCTTGATGATAATATTAGCGCCCGAAAATATCAGCGCCGGCAATATTTGTCGCAAATAAATGTACCTCATAACATAATATTATAACGGTTTATTGACTCAAGAAAACCATTGAAGATTATAGGCGTCATGTTGGTATTTACAAATAAATAAATTAAATAATAATACTATATTTTATAAGTAAACATTATAATGATATATGAACTTATATGAATAAATTCGACATTGAATGATACAACAAATAATGATATATTCCGTAAATAATCCAGAATACTTTTACGGTACTTAAGACTTTTACGGAGCAGAAACGTGAAAGTTCACTTGGAATATGCATACATAGATGAGACAAATGTCAAGTTTCATTAGCTCCCCAGACACATTTCAATAATGTAAAAACTATGGTTTTGATACCATTGACTGTGCATATAAACCAGACGAGCACTATCCGAACAACATATATGTATTGGGGAAAGTAACCTAATACGGACATTACCCGAATACGGACACTCTGGGTATCTCAGAAATCATATATTCTACACACAAAAAGATATAATAGTGCTGATATATCTAATAAACTGATTTTTTTATTACGTTTTTAAATTTATGAAAAAAAATGTCAACTTAAAACCTTTTCTAGAATATATAAATCTCTCGATATAAAACAATACATAACAATATATTATTAAAAACTAAAGAATTCTAAACATTATATATATAATTTCTATATTTGTTATCAAATATTAATTAAGTTATAAGCATA
>OZ025239.1:10428234-10618234 GCA_964019155.1 Osedax fenrisi | reverse complement strand
TATTAATTATTAAAGTGTATATTCAAATCTATCCTAGTAATGAATACTCAGTACTTGTGACTCATAAGTAGTAATTACACTACACATATAGAATTATCATTAGATTGTTATACTATATTACTATTGAATAACATTATATTGTATTTATAATCATTTATATATTTTATAATATATATATATATATATATATATATTATTATTATTATTATTTTATTTGGTGGGGTCCTTTCATCCCATCCAGGAACTTAGATGAAGTTTTCACTTATAACCATATGGCTCTAATGTCCACTCGAAGCCGCTCTCATGTTAAGGCATCCATAGTTTTAACGAGAGCCGATCATTTATTTATACACAATTATATAAGATCACTTCTAAATAATAGTTTAAGACCCATTTTATAAAATTAATTAATGGTCCGGACTAGGCTCGAACCCGCGTCAAAGTGATTGTTTATCTGAAGCCTTAGCCTGAACCTAACATATTCATTATATAATTATATATATATATATATAGTTATATAATATATTATAATATAACTAGATTATATCAGATATATAATTATTATACATATTATAGTAGGATACCTAAATTATTAGTATAATGTATAATATACATTGTATAGGATCCTATAGGAAATATATATGTATATATGATATATATATATATATATATATATATATATATATATATATATAAAGTCTGTAGGTAGGTCCATAGGTACACCCCGCAATAGGTATTACAATACTATTTGAAAGTAATCTTATATAATTATATATAACAAAATAATTGGCTCTATTTTAATCCTGGATAACTTAAAAGTAATACTTTTACTATATAGCATCTTCGAAGGGACATTAAACTCTAACAATAAGAGCTATTTGGTTATAAGGAAATACTTCATATAAGTTATTGGGTGGGAAAGGACTCCGATAAATAAAAATAATATATATATGTGCGTATACGAATTCATATGAATATATATATATATATATATATATAATCTATAGATTGATCATTTATTTATTAAATAATATCTATTTCTACCACTATGTCTTTTGTAGGCCCTTTCATTTATGTGTATACATATTTAGTGATAATTAAATTACATTAATGCCCTATAGGGATTAATGATATATATGAATGAATGAATGAAATCAGTTTATAGACAAATTAAGGAGGATCAGTGAAAGCGATCATCTTTATTGATTCGAAACCTGCTGACAGTATATGCAGTGCCATATATCATCATATTCATTCGAATGAAAATAATAATTCGATTTAATTTTTAAAATAAAAATAAAATAAATGACTATGAAAAAGTAGAGGTATCCCCATAAGAAAATGTGTAATTTAGAACAAATAAATTTTTTATAAAAAATTAGAATTAATTTAAAAAAAAAAAGTATAGATTTACTAAATTTAATTAGCAACAATGATGTATCGAATCCTTGACGAATGGAAGTGGTGACAAATGATACGTAGACTAGGCATACCCGTAGGCGCACAGTTTATGGGACATCAACAATAGCATAGCAGTCAATCTATAGTGAAACTTGCAATGGCGCCACATTCCTGCCAAATATAAACATACAGATCAATTAAGGGAGCCACAATCAATACAGTGCTACATAACTACAGTATACTTGTCAAATATGGATATATATATATATCCCTATATATATAAGGATATATATGAAAATGAGCATCCCTAAATCACCACGTGTGAGCATTATAACACCTCTAAAGATACTTATATATTTTTGAGTGTATATGTTCATATATAGGACATACATATATGTGTGTCCATAAAGGTAAATATATATATATATATATATATATATATATATATATATATATATATATATATATATATATATATATATATGTATATATATGTGTGTATGTGTGGGTGTATATGTATTCGTATCTATATTTCTATAAATATATAAAACACCAAACAACTTTATTTCATCAAATAATATATATCCTGAAACCACACATATATATATATATATAGAAAATGTGGAAAAAATAGAGGTTTTGAGAAGTCACTTAATCCCCTCTTTATCTAGTGATCTCTCATCTGGACGAGTCGCGAAGGAAAGTATTTACGATCTGGATAAATCTATGAAACAGTTCCTAAGATATAATACAAATACTCCTGACAATGTTGCTACTCCATTCTTCTATGCCGACAGAAATATTGGCGGCCTGAGGTTTGGTAAAATCATCCAGGAAGTATACATTTTGACCATATCTAAAGCAACACAATTACTATCTTCTAGGGATACTATGATATCCTCAATTGCTAATCGCCAACTATCAAATATCCTAAATTGTGCTATCGGACATGATCATGAAATACCACTCACTGAATTTCTATCCGGTAGCCAAACACATGGGTGTATCGGTTATCGATTGTATAGCAAAGTTGCTAATCTTTGGACCAATAGTGATCATTCAGCTGAATATGGGTCATCCAATACTTGTCAAATCGGAACTTATAAAATAATGTATACAAATAAGTCAACAAAATTTTTATTAATTTTTGACCATCCTAGGGCTCACGATAATTACTAGAAGTTTAACATGGAGAGAATACGAAATTTAACATAGGGAATATTAAAAATGAATATAAAGTGACTTTTAACATACTAATAATTTTTTTTGTATTATGAAATTGTAATAGCACATAGATTAAATGCGATAATTATAGAAAATAAAAAAAATTAAATTGTTTAATTTTTTTCCTATAAACGAAATTTCTAGGATTTTTTTTAAAACTCAAATTTATGAATGAATTTTTTTTTTAATTTATGTATTTGTCTATATAATATAAAATGTATAATTAAAAAAAAGATATTTAATTTTAAAAATATAATATTTATTACCTATATTTACTATATTTGTTGAGAAAAAATCAATATTTTTCAAAAAGGTATTAAAAATAATCCAAATTTGTTTTCTCACTTTTTATGATATTTTTTAGAAAACAGATATCACATATACTAGAATGAGAGCTAGTGATAACAAATTTTAAATAATTAAGTTGTATCAACCATTTTCATGTATTTTCGTATATTTATTGTTATAATGTATTTTTCTATAATACTTTTCAATGTAATTTTGTACTAATTTTTAACGGATTGTCGCGTCGTCAATATGAGCTCAAATTTAATACTTTTTTTGCATGTGTACAACATATTC
Organism: Osedax fenrisi; assembly: GCA_964019155.1. NCBI lineage: Eukaryota > Metazoa > Annelida > Polychaeta > Sabellida > Siboglinidae > Osedax > Osedax fenrisi. Next base: position 10,615,027 of record OZ025239.1, on the reverse strand, counting down.
CTTTACCTTAGAATCACTGAACAACAACAATTATATCCAATGATCACTCTTAAGGCGTATTCGACATGCAGCAACACAGCATGGAACTCGCATTGATATATCCGATGGGAATATAATCATAGCCATCGATGATATCTGCTCCACTCCTGCTAAGGTTGTTAAAAGCATGTGACTTGCTGAGAAAGCAATGGACAGAAAATTCGTGGAACTTCCGCTACAAGGCAGTGTAGCTAAATGTTTGTTTCAGGATGCAAATTCTAAGATAATCACAAAGCTAATATCACAAGAATCGACACTATCTTTCAAATCATGGAACTATTGTCATATGGCTAGAACTCAGACTCTTCCAATAAAATCATTTCCAGGTTCAACAGATAAAAAATTTAGGCAATGCTATTCCAAGGATGAAACGACGATGCACATATTGAATATGTGTACTGCATCACTAAAAATGATGACAGAAAGACATGATGTAGTTATATGAGTACTAACTAAGTTCCTAGACGAATGCGATATTTAGTACGATACTAGCTACATCCACTAGATAATTTAAAACCGGATCTTGTGATCAAATATAACAACTCGTGAATTTTGTCGACATCACAATTCCCTACGACTCGATAACAAACATGGAATCTGCCGCTAACAGGAAGATAGAAAAATATCGCCACCTCGGATATGTAATTCCCTTCTGTGTTGGTTCTTTGGGCTTTTGGTAATCGGTAAACGAAATTCTCAAGACAGAAATGAATTTATCTTAAAATATCTGGAAAATATTGAAGACCGCCAGTATTAAAGAATTAATAGAAGGTTCGGGAAGAATTTTATCGATTATTCGACTGTTTTTAATGCGTTTTATTATTCTACTTAGAATTTGTCTTGTATCTTTAATATATTATCTTATTTTTATACTGTTTATCTCCCTTTTGGTTTTAGGATCACTAACTATGATGAAGAGATCATAAGCTCAATCTAACATATTTTCTTAATTGATGTTTCAATAACACCCTTCTGATATATATATATATATATATATATATATATATATATATATATATGTATATATATGTGTATATTATGGTATACCATAACATACAGTGTATATACTTCAAATGGAGTATTCAATATTGAATATCGTCATTATTATCAGGTGTGTATATGATGGTCGGTTACAACGACATTAAGATAGAACGGTTACGCACATTCCACGGCCGCCGTATATCTAAACAAACCAACATATAAATATGTGTTACTTTATATCTTATTTAGTTAGTTATTTATATCATAACACTAAAGTAGACTTTAAAACGATATCAATTAATTAAATTGTAAAACAGATATGTTATAACATATATTATTTATGAAATAAGTAAAATATGAGTGCGTATTGATCAGAGAAACAGTCTCTTGCGGGAAAGCGAGAGGTCCCGGGTTCGTCTCCAGGTAGTTATTGTTCCTTCTCTTGGTAAGAGATTGCGTATATAACATGCGTGTATGGCAATAACTTTTGATAGAACAACTATCCTAATAAACGTCTTAATCTTTAGTGAAAAATAGGAATTTAACTTATTTTTTAAATTGTAAAATATAACTATAGTTTAAATATATTGCAAAATACTTAAAATGTATTTTGCAATATGTGTTGATATATAAAAATAATAATAATTGTAATAATAAAATGTATTAATTGAACCACGACTACAAATAGCGGATACAAATGGACCCCTCAATAAGTCGTAGACTTGTACAAGTTATAAATAACTGTGCCTAGGACAATACAAAACAAATATGATAAAAAAATGTCTCGTGTAGGTTATATACCTAATAATTTATCATTTATTAAGATATTTATAAACATAAGTTATGTTTATAAATTACTATTTTGGAATAGATTTAAAATATATTTACATTTTATAATTTAAAAAAAAGTCCTATTTTAACTAAATAATAAGAATTTGTTTAAGATAGTTGTAATATCAAAATTTATTGTTATATACGCACGCACTCGCCGTATACGGATCGTATATATATATATCGTATATATATATATATATATATATATATATATAGAATAGGGCCTACAGTGTATGGTGTACGAAGCTAGAACGATGTACTAGGCCGGTGTTCTATAGGCCCTACGGCACAGCATATAAGGTGCATGCGGATGGCAATAAAGACTGACTATCAAACTGGATTATTACCATAACAATATTATTTTATATTGCACATAATATTATATTAAAATGTATACTTAAAATACATTTATATTATTTTTTATTTTCCATTACAAATTTATATATCTATAAAAAAGTATTCTAAATTTATAAATATTCGTATATTTAATATAATGTACTATACTATTTATAGGTATTTTGTATATAAGATATTATAAACTATCATATCACATGATTTGTATACATATCTATAAATAAGTGTCTAGTATTTCAAGATTATTCTCCCATAATATTGTCTAAAAAGCAAATTATTTGTTAAAGTAAATTTACTCTAAATAAATTTTTTTATGAGTAATCACATCTGTATCTCGTCAAATAATGATTCATTATTGATAACATTTTTAGAATTTATTAATTATTATGCGTATATTTGAGAACCACGATAATGTTTTTTATATTTACAGGAAAATATTATTTTGTTATAAATATTCTTCTTATAGATTTTTGTATTTCAAAAAAAGAATATTTCCCATTTTCTATTGTTCTTAACATTTATTGAAATACTTCATATGTTCAGATATGATCATGTTTATACAAAACACACCTTACGGATTTAGTTACATCAATACTTTAGGAGGAATACATTTGTAAAGAAATAAAAGATTAATTATTGCAACCCATGTGATTTTCCTAATACCAACCCCCTAAATTACCCTAATACCGACCCCATGTGGTTTATAATATCCAATCAAAATAGATCAGTATTTTACTTTAAAATATATCATAAGTTTGTGTATCATTGATATAGATTAAGATTTCATGATTCCATGGATGCATTCGATTATATACATACTGATTAATAACTAAATATTAAATAATAATATACACTATTTTAATATGATTACTATGAAGATTAAATTTAAATGTAATATTACTATTAAAACATATATTCAATAAAAAATAATTGCGTGCATGTTATAAATTTAAATGTAATATTACTATTAAAACATATATTCAATAAAAAATAATTGCGTGCATGTTATAAATAATTATATTTACGAATATCTACTATGTTGATTGGATATTATAATACTAACATTATTTATACCACGATTATTTGGTATTAGGAACAGGTATCCGAATACTGATCCCCCTGTTTATTCTTGTAAATATAATTATATCATAAATTTAAAATAGATACATTATTCATTGCCATAATATTACCCTATTTACAAAATTTCATATAAATATATTTAATATTGAATAAGTTATTAAAAATAATCATTTAGGGGTCGGTAATCGGAGACGTTCCCCCAATTACGTTGTTTTCTAAAACCCGTATATCCCCTATAGGGGATCTCCCCCTTAATTATATTAAGGTAGAGTTAAATTAGTTTGTATTATATGTGTATATGGGTGTATGTGTGTATGTATATGTGCGAATATGTGTTTATAACATATATATATATATATATATATATATATATATATGTATATACATAAAATATAGATATTTATTTTAACATCAACTAAATTTTCCGAATAATATATAATTATTACTATTATTTGTAAGTAGATATATATATATATATATATATATATATGTGTGTGTGTATATATATATATACATTTTATACTGCGTACTATTTAATTTAATATACTATTTGCATATATGTATGCATGCTTGAATGTGTACACTATTGAATAGTGCAGAAATCTGTCTTTGTTCATAACATATATCCCTACATATGCTAATCTGTACTCGGCTAACGAGTAATAACTGTGGCTGTATTTAATATCATACACACACACAAATATATATATATATATATATATATGTTTAAATTTATATATTTAATAACTGTATAAATAACAAATTTACAATAATTCATTATAATTAGTTATGTGAATATAAACTATAAATTTGTATTTACAAATATTATAATATTTATATATATATATATATATATATATTACATAATAATTACTTGTAACCTTGTAACCTTGTAACCAATTTGTTTAGACACTGCGATCAACATCAGTAATGAGTTTTCGGCGGTGTATCGTATATTAATTATTATAAGCTATATTAAATAGATGTGTTTTCAATTTGACTTTAAAGGTGTGGTCAGAAACTATAGATCTAATTGAGTGAGGTAGGTTAGGTTGGTTAGGTTAGTTCCATAGTTTAGGTGATATTATAGAAAAAGAAGATTCCTGTTTTTTATTTAGTGATAAAGTTATTGGTATATTTAGTTTGTATTTATGTATTGTTCGTTGTGGTCGGGATGACTTGTAGTTCGTAAGTAGTTCAGTAAGATAGTCAGGTTTATTATTATGGGTGGCATGGTGGGTCAGTAGGAGTAATTTGTATTGTATGCGGTAAGGGATGGGTAGCCAGTGAATGGATTTCATATAAGGTGTGATATGTTGTCTTGAGTATTTTTTTATCCTGAAAATGGTTCTGATGGCTCTATATTGTAATTTAGTGAGCATTTTGATAGTATGTGCTGGGAGTGAATTTAAAGTAGAGTTACAGTAGTCAAGTCGGGGCAGTATTAAGGAAGTAACTAGTAGTTTGGCAAGTTCAGTAGTTATAGAAGGTCTAATAAGTCGGATCGTATGTAAGGTGTAATTAATGGACTTCGATATATTAGTTATATGTGGTAGATAAGACAGCTTTTGGTCAAGTGTGAGGCCGAGGTTTTTAGCTTGGTTAGAGTATTCTATAATATGATTATTAATAATAATAGGTGGTATGGAATGATGTCCTGGGGATGTATTTATTAATAAAGCTTTAGTTTTAAGGCTATTCAATAGTAGGGAGTTATTTGAAAGCCATTTACTAATGTCATTAATGCATTTATTTATAGTATTTATGTTATTGATTGGGTCAGGTAAATTACAGTATAGCTGTAAGTCATCCGCATATGAGTGAAAGTGTATATCGGGGTATTCGTCAAGTAAGTAAAGTAAAGGGGAAATATATATATTAAAGAGAATTGGACCTAAAACAGAACCTTGGGGTACACCATGAGTTGTGTGGCGGGGTTCTGTTATGGCGTTATCTATACATATAGAAAAGGATCTGTTAATTAGGTAGGATGTAAACCAACTAAGGACAGAATCTTTAATACCAATGTTCTCTAATCTTCGAATAAGAATATTATGGTCTAACGTATCGAAAGCCGACGACAAGTCAAGTAGAATCAGTATGGTGGGAGTATTTTTTGGAAATAGTAGTATATTGTTTAAAGTATGGAGTAGTGAAGTTTCAGTGCTCTTGTCCGTTGTATAAGCACTTTACTTACTGCATTAATAGTTAAATTTCTGCTTTTAATTAACTATAGTTACCGAAAAAAATTTATTTGAGATATGAAAATATCAAATATCGAATCTCAATCATGTTTTTTCGGTTCGGTTCCAATATTTAATTTCGGGGTATTTGGTAATATTTTATGATTTCAAATCTTTATTTTTAATTTATTTTCATTTCGGTTATCATTTTGGGTAATTGTTCGGGTAGTGATCTCGATAAACAAAATTATATAGCAATTTTCTTTCAACTATTTTAAAATGTCCATTAAAATGTATACTATTAATTTGATTATCAGTTATGCCACATATTAAAAATAGAATTATTGGGAAGTTTGTATGAAAGGAAATGTGTGTCCTTGATTTATTATTCATTAAATCATTCATTAATTACAATATTTAAAAATGAATACGTCTATTATGAATATTCCTGAAGGAATATCATCACATGAAGTTGAAATGATGTATACACTGTATAGTACAGTACAGTCTTTACTAATACCGTCTAAAACTATATTTGTCTACAAATACATTTTAAATATGTAACACTATAGTGTATATATAGGCTAAGTATAGTATTATAGTATATATATATATATATATATATATATATATATATATATTACTAATATTACTAATTATATATAATTCTACTAATACTATAGTATATGTAGTAAATAATATATAATATATATTATATACTAAGTATAATACTAGGTATTATATTTATATTTTGCCTGCTATAGCATATATGCTATGGTGTATATACTAAGATATATGATTATTAGAATAGTAAACTATTCAATAGTTAATTAATAATATTAATTTTTAATTATTAACTTATAATTTATTAATTAATAATTATTTAAATTAAATTATTATTATTAATTAATAATACTTAATTAAATATTATTAATTATTAATAATATATTATTTTAATAATTATTAATTATTCAATTATAATTTATTAATTATTAATTATTTATAAATTAATTATAATTATTAATTCATAATAATTATTTATTAATTTATTTATTATTAATAATAATTAATTAATATTTCATTTTGTTCTTCATAAAATTATTTTAAAATATTATTAAAAAATTTGAAGTTCTCGAGAACTTGATATTTTTTAAAGATTTTAAGTTCTCGATAATACAAATTTAAAGATTTGAATTCTCGAGAACAACCAAGTATTTGAAATTTTACAGCACTAATATATATATATATATTCCACTTAATTTAATTATATAATTATGATATAAGTCTCATATCGAAAAATCGCTTAATTTACTAAATAATCGTAAAACCTTGAAATGTAGATTATTATATTCTATTTGTAGATAAATATTTCAGATTTATATATTTTAATTTATATGATAAACTTGTATTTATTATAGTTTAAATAAAATGAGTAATTCCCGTTTTAGTATTTATATATATATATATATATATATATATACCACATAGATTACTATCTGCTTTTTATAAATATATTTAAATAAATAATATTATAAAACAATACTTCGTTTCTATAGATATATTATTATAAAAAATATTAACCATGGTTTGCAAACATCCACGTTTAAAATAAATATTTAATTTTATAAATTATATATATATATATATATATATATATTTCAATTAGTATACTATAGTATTAAAAGTTGCGATACATTATTTATATTAAAACTATATTCACTAATGAATGTACATTGTACAGATTTACATTATAACATATATGTATATTGTATATATATATATATATATATATATATATATATATATACTTATAATAGTATAATTATGACTACAATAAATTAGATATAAGTTAGAATATATTCTAAGTAATAAATTCTAAGTACATTTTTTTTGATTCATAAAAATTCCGACTCATTCATTATAAAATCGGAAAATGACTTTAGCTCGACTTTTCGAAATATGACTCAAAATATGACTCATCCGATTAAATTAAAAAGGGCGATATCGGGAAATATCACCGGACTTATCGGGTGAGTTTCCCACTTATCAAGATGTCCCACTTATTTCGAAGCTATGGCACATAATTTGAATAAAAACTTGTGACACATATTGAAATACAAATTAATTTTTAAATCATATTTTTATAAAGCTAATTAATTGTTAACATACATAAACATGCTGCTATAGTATATATGTTATATATACATTAATAAAAAATGAACAGAATGAATAAATAAATTAAATATATATTATGTGTATTCATTTATATATATTTAAAATAAATCATTATCTAAATACATTTCTCATTTTATTGAAATAGTTAATAATTAATAGTTAATAATTAATTATAATTAATTTAGTATACTAAATATTAAATATATATATATATATATATATATATATATATATATATATATATATATATTATATATATATATATATCATCAATATTGATGTATACAAATTGTAATGAACGACAATATTATTTATTATAAGTTGAAAATATATTAGAAATTTTAATAAATCTAATAAATTATTACCCTTCAGAGAATATGTCGGTGTTTTGACTAAAGCGATTAAAGTCACGTGACGGATTCAAACATTGCATACTTATATAATAAACTAGAGTCGGTGTTCGGATGATAGAAAGTGATAAAACTAATAGGCTCCGCCCACAACGCCGAGATTGACAGACGGCGACGCTAATAAAAATTGATACAAATTGATGCGCGCGGATCTCGGATTAGGGCGCGACTCTCGACTAGTGATTTTATAAATATTCATAATCGCGTAAACTAACCAATTAGAGCGCGATCGCGAATTCGATGAATATGCATATTCGCCGGCCACCGAGTGGAACATTCTACAGGCTGCTGCCGGACACACTACAATGGCCGCACAACGAAGCGACGGTCAACTGCTCGTTTCTTTAATGCGACCGGCGCACCGTAATGCGCGCACTTAATTCAATCATGATGTGCGAGGCAGTCGTGGTGCTGGTGGTGGTGCTGGCGGTGGCGGTGGTGGCTTCCTATATAATTACCGTTGCCCCCCCCTACACGCCACCCGTCCTCATTAGAATGTGGCGATACGCATGCGCGTCTGCTTAATTTATTTATTCGTTTGTTTACGCAACCCCTCTCCGCTTTATGCTGTTGTATTGTTATGTATATATACATATGTACTACGGCAGTATACTGCCGTAGCATTAGTACCTATATCATTACAATTATACACCGCGTATTACACATTGTTATGTAATTGTAAATAATAGCGCACTGTACTTACATCGTATATATATATATATATATATATATATATATTTGTATGTGAATGTATATATTTATAGTATACTAGTAGTTTATAGTATATATATAACAATATATACACATTGTATAGAATATTTATAACGATATATTATAAATATATTTATCATAGTTATTGTTGGCGTTGATATTCTTATTCGATATTATTAGTGTTAATATATATATATATATATATATATATATATATATATATATATATATATATATATATTAATTATAATTAATATGATAATTATCATTATTATTAATAATATTATTACTATTATTAATATTATTACTATTACTATTACTATTACTATTATTATTATTATTATTATTATTATTATTATTATTATTATTATTATTATTATTATTTTTATTATTATTATTATTATTATTATTATTATTATTATTATTATTATTATTATTATTATTATTATTATTATTATTATTATTATTATTATTATTATTATTATTATTATTATTATTATTATTATTATTATTATTATTATTATTATTATTATTATTATTATTATTATTATTATTATTATTATTATTATTATTATTATATTATTATTATTATTATTATTATTGTTATTATTATTATTATTTTTATTATTATTATTATTATTATTATTATTATTATTATTATTATTATTATTATTATTATTATTATTATTATTATTATTATTATTATTATTATTATTATTATTATTATTATTATTATTATTATTATTATTATTATTATTATTATTATTATTATTATTATTATTATTATTATTATTATTATTATTATTATTATTATTATTATTATTATTATTATTATTATTATTATTATTATTATTATTATTATTATTATTATTATTATTATTATTATTATTATTATTATTATTATTATTATTATTATTATTATTATTATTATTATTATTATTATTATTATTATTATTATTATTATTGATTGATTGATTGATAATTTATTTAAGCAAATACATAGCCGAAAATATAATCGAAAGTATAAAGTATAAATATTTGCTAACGATAACATACGTTATAGAAATAAATAAAGAATAATACGAAATTAAAAAATTAAGGAAATTAAAACGTTTTACAGTTACCGTAAAAATAAACGAAAAACAATCGAAAGTAGAAATAAATCATATAGTAAAAATAAACGAAAAATGATCAAAATAGAAATAAAATATAGCGTAAAAATAATCGAAAATAGAAATAAAATACATTATTTTGTAAGTGGCATCGAAATATTCAATTTCTACTTTAACTTTATAGAATTCTTCATCTGTATCCTGTTTTAGTAATACATTATTAGTTATATAATTTAATATTTAAATGTTAAATTTTAAATGTTAAATTTTAAATATATTATAAACAGAACATATTAAAAATCAAATAAACCAATACTAGAATGAAACAAACAAATAATGTAATACTTACCAAAATCTGTAATAATAGTCGGTACTTTATTAATTTATATTTTAATTGTATAATCAATTTGAAACATATATATATATATATAAAAACAGAACAAGTTACAAATAAAATAAACCAATATACCTATACAAAAACAGTTAATAACAAAACATACCAATAATATTACGAAACAAAATAATATAATACTTATCAGTATAATCTGAAATAATAGAAAATTATTAATATTGTATTTTAGTAATATAATACATTTGAAACATATTTACAAAATATATATAAAACAAACATATAATACCGAACAAACAAAAGTAAAATAATACTTCACACTTTATCTGTAATAATAATGAATTATTAATTTTATATTATAGTATATTTGAAATATAGATATAAAAAATCCGAATTATCTATAACAAAAATAAATTTATAACAAAATATAATACAGAACAAACAAAAATAAAATAATACTTCCCACTTTATCTGTAATAATAATGAATTATTAATTTTATATTATAATATATTTGAAATATATATATATAAAAACCTAAATTTTCTATAACAAAAACACATTAAAAAAAAACCAGAAGAGATAATGCAATAATTTAGATACAAAATGAAACATAAATCAATATAAAATTATAAATTTCTGTTAAAAAAAAGTAGATTGTCGAAACAGATTTTGTTTATTTTATTTTTAAAAGATGAAACAGATACAGATTTTATTATATCATTATTTAATGAATTCCATATATTAACTGATCTATTATTAATTATATTTTTAATTGTATTATCATAATTATGTATTACATTTAATTTTTTACAATTACCTCTAGTTCTACAATTATTCGAAATGTTAAGAATATCAGATATATTTATATCTGTATAATTATTTGAAATTTTAAAAATTGTAGTTAGATCTATTTTTAACCTTCTAAGTTCAAGTGATTCTAATTTAAAATATACCAATCTCTCTATATATGATTTATAATTAATATTTGATGAATTTGTATATCCTACGCATCTTGTAATTAATCGTCTAGTAAATAATCTTTGCACTCTTTCAATTTGGTCTATGAGACTACAAAATTTACTAACCTTTGAAAAAGGTGACCAAATTATGGATGCATATTCTAAAATTGGTCTGCAATAAATTTTATATGCATTTAATAATGCTCTAGGGGATTTTGTAGTAATGCATCTAAAAATTGAATTCATAGAAAAATAAGCTTTTTTACAAATATAATCAATATGTTTATTAAATAAAAGGTTATTTTCAAATATTATTCCTAAATCTTTATAAAAAGTAACGTTTTCTAATTGAATATTATTTATAAAATATTTTGATGGAGTAACCTTCCCTAAAGTCATAACTGCACATTTTGATAATGAAATATTTAATTGCCATTTATTTACCCATTGTGAAAATAAATTTAAATTATTTTGTAAAAGAAATCTTTCACTCTCAGATGCGTATGAAAAATATATTTTTGTATCATCGGCAAATAAATCAATATGAATTTTTGAAGAGAATATACTAGGAAGATCATTAATATATAATAAAAATAAAATTGGACCTAAAACCGATCCTTGTGGTACTCCAGATTTTACAATAGAACTATTTGAAAAAGAATTTTCAACCCGTGTAATTTGAGATCTATTCGATAACAAATTATAAAACCATTTTATTATTTTATTAGATATACCGTATGATTTTAATTTAAATAGTAGTTTTTCATGAGAAACAACATCAAAAGCTTTTGCAAAATCAATATATATTATATCTACACATTTTTTATTATTCAATTCCTTATACCAACATTTTAAACATTTTGTTAATTGTAATTCTGTGGATTTTCCACTTATAAAACCATATTGATATTTTGTTAATAAATTATTAGATTTTAAATAAAAAATTAATTGTTTAGAAATAATACGTTCTAATACTCTACACATTACACATGTTATTGAAATAGGCCTATAGTTATTTGAATTTGATGGTTACCCTTTTTAAAAATTGGTGTGATTATAGATTTTTTCCAAATTTTCGGTATATTACCCGATAATAAAGATGAATTAAAAATAATATATAAAGGCCTACATAATTCATTAGATAATAATTTTAACATAGAAGATGGTATCCCATCAGTTCCGAAAGTATGTGTAATTTTTAATCTATTTAAAAATATTTTAATTATTTCAAGATTTAAATCAATATTATCAAATTTTTGTTTAGTTAAATTATAAAATTCGGGTAAATTTCCATTATCATTTTGTTGAATTGAACTAAAATATGAATTTAACGTATTTGCTTCGTCGAGATCTGAAAATAAAATATTATTATTTGATATATCAATTAGAGGAGATACTCCAGATTTTAAATTTTGTCTTTTTTTCATAAATTTATAAAACTTTAATTTATTTTTTGAATTAATTGCATTAATCTCTCTCTTAAAATTTAAAGATTCTAATTCCTTGGATAATTTTTTTTTTGCTTCTATCCAATTATATTTATATTGTAAATTAGTTTTAGATTTTCGAAATAATTTTTTTACTTGCTTCTTCAATTTCAATATATTCTTCGGAAGTACCTGTTTTATTGTATTATTTATATTAGGAATATGTGATATAAATAATTTATTTAGAACATTATTAAAATATTCTACTTTTTGATCGATATTATAATCATTTGAATTTAGATATTCCCAATTAAATCTAGAAAGATGATATTTAATCAATTTTATATTAGCATTATTGAAATCAAAATTGTTTGATTTTAAAATCTGTTTACATGTGTATTTTTTAATATTTACATTAAATGAAACAGAATAGTGGTCACTTATATTTTTGTATAATCCGAAATAGTCTCCAATATTTATATTAGATAGTAATTGTTTTTCATTAGTAAAAAGTAAATCAATTATATTATTATTACGAGTTGGCTTATTTATTAATTGTGAAAATGAATTTTTAATAATCGAATCGAAAAGTAATGCATAACTTTTTGGGTAACTAGGAAATGTATAATCTTTCCAATTAAAATTTGGTAAATTAAAATCTCCTATAATTATAGATGAATTATAATTTTGTTGGGTTATATCAAATAATTTACATATCTGTTCATGAGATACTTCATTACAATTTGGAGGTCTATAAACACATATAATATTAAATGGAATTTTTGAATTAATTTTTAAATGTATATATTGAACATCTATGTGTGAAATAAAATTTCTTACAGGACATAAACTAGATTTACAAAATATCGCAACACCTCCTCTATGAATTAATTTATCGTATCTAAATAGTGTATAATTTTGTCCACCGATTAAATATAGAGAATCTCTATCATCTACCGTTAAGAATGTTTCAACTAAACATATAATGTCATATTTATTAGATGAAAGTAAAAATTCCAAAAAATTCATTTTATTTCTAATACTACGAGCATTAGCGTAATATATATTTAAATTGTTATTTTTAATATTTTCATCTTTATTGCCGGTTAGTCATCTAGAACCTGTATTTTTATTTTTATTAATAATGGAATTTTTATAAGTAATATATGACAATTTCCATACACTAAAATTATCTTCACCAATTGACATATTCCAGTCAATTTTATTATTTATAATATATCTTAGTTCATAGGAACTACTTCTAGAATTATAAATACATTTGATAATTTTTTTACTTTTAATTAATTTATTTTTAACTACATGGTATAATATCTGATGTCGTTCTAGTGATATTTCATCTAGAGATGTTCTAATGAATGAATTTTGTAGATCTCGTAATTTACATAATCGGTTAACATTTGATAAAATAATTTTTTATATATAATAATTATTATTATTATTATTATTATTATTATTATTATTATTATTATTATAATTATTATTATAATAATAATTATTATTATTATTATTATTATTCAATTTTTCAAATTTACTTATATTAATTGTATTTAATTTATATAATTACGAATATAGAATATAGTCTATCAATTATATATATTTATGATAAAGGTGATAATTAGGTTTATGTGCACTTATCATATATGATAGGTGTGTATACATATAGGTATACATATATGTGTGCTGTTCACATAACAATACAATATAATGAACGTCAACAAAAATATATAAATAAAATAAATTAATTAATTAAAAAAACGATAAAATATAAAAATTTATAAAAATAGAACGATGCACGATTAAGTATAAAGATTATGTAAATAGAAATGTTGATGATATGTAGGCAATGAGGTGCGTAATAAAGAAAGGGTATTCTTGGGTGTATATATATATATATATATATATATATATCTGATGGAGGGAGGAGGGAGGGAGGGGGTTCCACAGGGTATAATATAAGTAAAAGCACGTTTTTGAAAATTATGGGATAATATGCAAGGGAAAATTAGGGAAATATCGAATTAGAATGTAGCGAAGTTATATATATATATATATACACACACACATATATATATATTAATAAATAACAAATTAAATAAAAAAACAATAATAAACCGCAAAACTATAGTTGTCTATATCGGCATTGGAACGTAACGAAGTTCTATATATATATATATATATATATATATATATATATATATATATATTAATAAATAAAAAAGTAAACAATAATAAACCTCAAAACTATATTTTTATATCACAAAATATAAATAAATAAAATATAGTATAAAGGTAGAATATGATATACATAATAGGTATACCTACAGGTATACCTATATATATATAGAGTATGTATGGGAAAGTCTCCGATTACAGACCACTAAATGATTATTTGTAATAACTTATTCAATATTAAATATATTTATTTGAAATTTTGTAAGTATGGCAATATTATGGCAATGAATAATGTGGCTATTATAAATTGTTGATATCATTATATTTACAAGAATAAACAGGGGGTCTGTAATCGGATTCATGTGCCTAATACCGACCCCCTTCTCCTATTACCGACCTCCTAACATAATCGTAGTATCAATAATTGTAGTATTATAATATCCAATAGTAAATATACATAAATATAATTAATCATAACATGCACGCAATTTATTTTTTGTTGAATTTATGTTTTAATAGTAATATTAAATTTAAATTTAAACTCTATAGTAATTATATTAAAATAGTGTATATTATTATTTAATATTTATTTATTAATCAGTATGTATATAATCAACTGGAATCATGAATCCTAAATCTATATCAATGATACACAAACAACTTTAATAACGATGGGGATCCCCTCATCTTGAATTCAAATATTTAATTAATTCTTTATCGCTTATATAACATGTCCTATGTAAAACCCATTACTTAGGAAATACGTTAGACTTAGTTTTTACAAATTCAGATTCGGATATTATATATGGTATATACCAATTAAATAAAAATTATTAACTGATTATTTCACTATTACCTTCCGATTGAAATTATCTAACACAAAAAGAAAACGCGCTTTCATTAATTATAGAACCCTTAAAATATTGAATATTAATGATTTTTCTAATGACATTATCAATTCACTTTCAAATTATAATCTAATCTTGATTACTTCAATAGTTCTATTCTAAATTTATTAGATATATATTCACCTATTATGAGATTTTTAGTTACAATACATGATAATTGTCCATGGTTTAATAGTGAATTGCATAAAATAAAAATACATTTACGAAAACTTGAATACTTATATAAAATGAAATCTTCTAATGAAATATATACACTACATTTGTTAATTATATAGTATTTGTATAGATCATCTATTCTAATTGCCAAAAAAATTAGTAATATAATACTTTTAGTTCCTTTGAAAATAATACTAGAAATATTTATTCTTTTATAAACTCCTTAACTAAAACAGAGTCGGTTATATGTCCTACTCTACCTAATTTAATATGATATATATTTATTTTCTAATTTTTCTATTTTTTTTCAGGATAAGGTTTCAAATATTATTTCTAAAATTAAGCCTATAACAAATAATGTGGCTTTTATTCCTTTATATTATGATATTTTACTTGGGTGTGATGTATCTTCTACTTATTTCTCTGAAGTGTTAGATCTTATGTTGGCTTATAAATCGTCTTCTCCTATCGATACATTACCTCTATCTATGTTTCATAAGCTTGCATTTATAATCACTCCATTCTATTTTAATTAAACGACTTGAAGATATTGGTATTGTATGTATTCCTCTAGCTTGGGTTAAATAGTACTTATAAGAAAGAAAATTGTCTATAAAAATTGATAACTATTATTAATCTACTTGAAAAATGTATTATGGAGTGCCTCGAAGTTCTTAGGGCCATTACTATTTTTTCTATATATCCAACCTCTTAACAATATTATATCTAATTTGCATCTGTAAAATATCAAATTTTTGCTGATGATATTCAATTGTATATTGAGCTTCCAGTAATATCCAATTCATCTGATAATCCTAGCTATAATGTATTGTATTAATATGATTAACAATTGCTTTTTACAAAATAGCTTAATGTTGAATATGAATAAAACTCAACTTCTAAATATATCTAGAACATCATCAGTTTTTCCTTCTGTCATCATTGATTCTATAACAATTGTTCCTTGCAATAATGTTTAAAACCTTGGTTTTATTTTTTATGATAACCTAAATTTCTCCGATTATATAGCTAATGTGTGTAAATCAACTAATTATCAATTATATAAAATACGATCAATAATGAAATTCTTACAATTAGAATTTCTAAAATGTTAATAGAATCATTAGTTATGTCACGGTATTAGATATTTTATTTTCTTTTGTGTTAGATATTTCGTATAGACCAACAAATATTTCTTTAACTTCAAGATTTGCCTTGACATGACGAATGCATATCGATTCTTGTTCGTTTCCTGAAAAGTTTTATAATATAATTAATTATCTTAATTTATAATAATTATAATCGTTATATAACATTTATAAATGTTTAAATATTTATAAATACCTGAAATATACTGTGTGCCATCACACATTATACTGTAGCAGCCATCTATTTATTTAATAAGTTCTCTTAAAACAGCATATGAAAATATTTCAATAATCTCGTTTATAATTTGCCATGATAATAGGTGTATCTTCCTAGTATTGTCAGTTAACATATGTAACCATGATTCTAATTGAGGAAATTCATTTTTTCTTAATTTTAATAGTTTGAGGAATTTACCCTCAAAATGTTCCATACCTCTGAAGGCTATGTTTTCTTGAGATAAGTATCTTATGAAAGTAAATATAGCTCTCAGAACAATATTATTATTTCGTACATCATTTTTATTATGTATGATGATTACATCTTTAATGCTATTATTATTCTCCGCTTCCATTGCAATGCAATGCATATTTGATTTTCCATGACTTGTAAATCGTTCTAATGCCTTCTTCCAATTTGAATAACCAGTCATTATAAATGCTGCGATGTATCACGATTTTTTTTTATAATTGTTAACACAATAGAAGCAAAATACTGCTTCCTTGTCACTACACCTATGAATCCATTACATTTATTATAACCAGTTTTTCTGGAATGATAATATTTGATCTTTGTTATTCCGACTATACACATATTTTACTAATAATCACTATCTACTAACATACAATTTTCTCTAAATTATTAACAAATTATTAAAAAGTATTAATTTATTTTTATAATTTGTTGCAAGAATAGGGGGTGTCCAAAGATATCCGGACCCATTTGATTATTACAGGGGGGTCCGGACAGCCACGACCCCCTGTTCCTGCGGCCCTAGTATGGTAGATGCAAATAAACTACTACACAAATTTGAAGATATGGCTAAAGATATCGGTTTACATATAAACTCAGACAAGACGGAATACATATGTTTAAATCACGAAAACCAGTTAAACATGAAAAGACTACCAGGCCATGATATAAAACGTGTAGAATAGTTCAAATATCGAGGTAGATATATTGGTTCAACTCAACATAACGTATGCGTTAGAATCGGGAGTGCGTGGGCAACCTTGAATAGCCTGAACAATGTTTGCACAATGTTCATTGAACATCATCTTGAAATCCAAGCTTTCAAGTAAACTAAAAAGAAACTTCTTTAGAGCAACAGCTGAGACTTTTCTATATGGCTCTATTACTTGGACTCTACCTTCAACATTAGATAAAAAAAGTTGATTGAGCCTATACACGCTGCGTGCTGCACTAAACACGTCATGGAGAGACCACGTTACAAATAAGGAGTTGCACCTTTTACATGTACGGCAGAATTCCAAGAATAACAGATACAATACGCGAACAACGACTGAGGTTATCCGGTCACTGCTGGAGAAACAGAAGCGAAGTAGTGAGTAAAGTAATTCTCTGAAATCCAAAACACGGATGCCACAACTTTTGTGTGTGTATATTGAATGTACAATGTTAATACCATCGATATAAAGAAAGATAATCTTTCTTTATATCGATGGTTAATACACACATTATATATCGAACACCAACACACACACACATCATATGTTAAATACAGTTAATTAATAGTTAATTAATAAAAATAATTAAGTAGGGTGATTATTGATTATTAATAATTATTAATAATATATAATATATTTTTATATTATAAAGATAAATATTGCATTTTTTAAATTATTATAATTATGATTAATTTAGATTTTTTATGATGAATTTATTAGAAAGTAGTTTAATTATAAATCAACTATTATATAAAATATATTATCAAAATATTTTCTTTGTTTTCAATAAATATATATATAATGGTTTTTGAGAATAAATGATATATATTGAAATAAATAAATAATTGATATATCATAATTTTTAACAATGAATTGATTTCAATATTTACAAAAGATATGTTATTACAAATATATTGATGATTTATATATATTAAAATTAATTTATAATATCCAAATGATATATCATTTAATTAAATGTATTTTTTTATATAATTTTCTTAGTAGATACGTATCGTAGATACTATTTATGACTAATAGATACGATTATAAATACTTTGTTAATTTTTATAATAGATACAAATACAAATACAAATGTATCTACGATACTCATTTTTTGCCTTAATATATACTGTATCGGTGATAATGCCCAGCTCTGTGTATATGTATATGTGTATATAAATATAACATTATATTGATAACAGGACATCTAGTTCCTTTATACATTATGATATTTGAATTTAACATCTCAACTTTCTTTATTTACATTCTGTCATATTTTACGAATTCTCTATTTCATGAGAGTGGTAGCGCTTGGGTCCTTGTATAATAATATCAAGGACACATGTCCTTGATAATATTAACGGAAGTTTAAACATATTATAATCATTGGTAAATATTTTAAAAATAATTTAAAATATTTATTTAATATTTATTAATTGAGTGAATTCTTAATATTACAATTATCATGTACATAAAACAGAGATAATAAACTGCGCCTAGTTGAAATAGAAAACTTTACTATTAACGGTTATTATTTATGATGCTTACCAACCTGACTTAAATAAAGATTATTACATATAATCATAAAATAATTTCAAATTAAATTTTTAAACTAATTTTAAAACTTAAAATCATTTTAAGTTAAAATTACTATAAATCATTAAGTAATTATTATTATTTTAATAATTATAATAATAAACACAACAATTATAATTAATAATTATTATAATAATAGTAATAATAATTATAATAATAAGCACAACAAATAATTATTAATTCTTCATTTAATTTAAAAATAATTATTAATAATTATTTTAATAGTTAATTTTATAAAAGTTGTGTATATGAACTCACTTTATTTTGGTTACTAATAGTAAGGTTAATAATGATTGATGACCAACATAGTTGATAACTGTATTATATATTCAGCATATATTATAGTATTATACTAAGTATATAGTATATTATATACTATATCATGATACTATTATAATAATATTATAATACTTATTCAATAATTATATTATTATACGAATTTTATGTTTTATTGTTCCATGTTTAGGTTTTTAATTGTTTTGTGAAAGTATAAATTCTAAATTTGAATTTTTATAAATTCCATCATCATATTTATATATCATCATATATAATATGTTTATATATTTTGATAATATTCAATAATAAACTAAAGTTTAAATTTAAAAATGTATCTCTATTATTCATTACTAATTATTTACTTTATTTATTTTATAGATTGTCATAAATGGATCGTTCAAGTTTATATATTGGTAAAGAAACATTACTTACAAAAGACGAACAAGTAGGATTTGATGATTTTCAAAAGAGAATTCATTATTACTTGAACAGAAAAAAATTGAACGTTATTTTTATCTTACTTTAACCCAATATTATTTATTGAATAATACATCTATATGTCTTTATTAAATTATTGTCTATATTACGTATATTATCAAATTCATTTCGTCTTTAAAATAACTGTAGTGTGAGCGTAGATTCATAACACCACCGTAATCGTAACTCTGTTGGCTACAGATAGAAGCGGACCCCGAATCTCCGATACACAATCAGATAGTAGTGCATCGCCGGATAGAGGATCAGCTGCACCAGACCGGCTTGTTCGCTGGCTTGTTGACTAGCTCTGAAATAATAAGCGATGGACCATCACAACTCAGACAGTTTGTTATCTTCATCCTCTTCGTCACCTGTTTAATCTTACTCATTTGCATATATATATATATAGTAGTGTATTACTTATATATATAATGCATTCATGATGGGACTTTATTTAAGGACTTTATTAATAATATATATATATAGGGTTGTTAAAAAACGCGTTTTTTATTAATGCTCGTTTAAAACATGTTTTGAACGGTTTTTTTCGTTTTTAATTCGTTTTATTCGTTTTTTATCCGGTTTTTTCTATTACAAAAAAAATTATTATAAAGATATTATTAAATAATAAAATAATAATAAAGTAAGTACATATTATGAATATTCATTATTAATTCAAATAATATAGTATCTGTATTATTAGGATCATTATATCATATTGTCATACTCTACATTAGTATGACAATTATAATTATTATAATATTTATTTTGTTACAATATAACACTGATTATTCATGTATTATTTAATGCTATATATATGGAGATTGTATCACAATCTATGTATAATATACATTGTATTTGTATATAATTGATATTATAAAAAATGTATGAACTTTCATATTTCTTTTATAATAAATTATTATAAAATAAATATATTAAACATAATATATATTATTATACAATTGATTATATCAAAGCATAAAATAAATCTAATTTTACTTGATTATTATAATAATATTATTTATTTTATACATTTATTAAATAATCATTAATTTTTCAATTATTATAAAAAATATAAAAGAAATCTAATTTTACTTTATTTGTATAATAATTGTATACATTTATTAAATAATCATTCATTTTTAAATTAGTATACAATATTATATCAAAGCATAAAATAATTCTATTTTACTTGATTAATATAATAATTATAATATTATATTTATTTTATACATTTATTAAATAATAATTTAATTTATTGATTATAATCATTAATTTTTCAATTATTATACAAAATATAAAAGAAATCTAATTTTACTTTATTATAATAATAATAATATTATATTTTAAACACTTATTAAATAATATCTCGTTTTTTTCTGTTTTTTTCGTTTTTTATTCTTTGTTTAAAACGGTTTAAAATGCGTTTAAAACGTCTGTTTAAAACGTGTTTTTTATTAACTCACAACCCTATATATATATATATATATACACATACATATATTCGACTGATATTAAAGTTGTATCGTTTGTGTGACTGTATTGAGCAGTATTGAAATCGCAATTTGAAATTATATATTTGTCACATTCATTAGTCCAATATATCATAATTTTCAACACTTATATACTAAAAAATATATATATATAATAAATATATATTAATAGATAATATAATTAAATATATATATATATATATATATATAATAGATATCTATTAATAGCATAATCCGGAAAAAATAAAATCTTAATTAAGAATTTCCCGCAATAATATATTAATAATTTATTTAATTTTCTTTCGCGTATTTTAATAATCATAGACACTGAAGTAAATGACGTGTTCTACGGATATTAAATTACCCACGTCATGTTAAATAAACATAATTCAACTCTACCGTATCATACATAATAGTATGATATCATATCGTATTTCTTATACATCGGATAACGCATCTCCGTAAGAGTTACCCCCTCGCCGCCGTCACAGTTTACTCGACTACGTGGAAGCGGTCAGGGTTCGCGACCCCGCCACTCGTCTGCCGGCGCTCGTCTACCCGCTGTTCGTTAACCTGTACCTGACGTTGATGCTACGCGGCGGCGCCGGGGGCAAGCGCACGACGGCTCGCATGCTGTACCGCTACTTCTCCGGGTACGTGCTGGCCGCGCAGGAGTGCTACGAAGACGCCCGCACCGCCGCACAGAACATGCTCGACGCCCTCAAGGGGGCCACCGCGTACGACGTACGCGACAACGAGATGCTGAAACTATTCAGGTAAGGCGCCGGGGAGGGGATTTGAGGCGCGCGGGGGGTGTTGAGGCGCCCATCTAAACACGTTGGTAACGCGTCGCAGTTTATAGAATGTATTCTATAATTCTATAGAATGTATTCTATATGTAGCGTATACGCGTTACGCTACATATTACGTTATGAATTGTATACGCTTTATTACGATGAGCGGCGTACATTAATTTCGTAAACCGTTCTCGTCTTAAATTTTCTTAAATTCTTCGATTAAATTTAGAAATCTAATATCGAAATAATGATATTTCGTCGATGAATTATTTGCTTATACTACGACGTGTTTAGCGGGTAGACGGCGTGATATAGAATAAAATAGCAAAAGTTTATCACAATAATTTACTTTTGTTTCTTTCTCGTAAAATTAATTTTAAATTTAATGTCTTTATATTTTCTTTCTTTTATACACTATTATTAATATATATATATATTATAACGAAATAATAATAATATACCAAAAGGCTTCAATATAAGACCTCTATATTTCTGGGTTATCGACAGTCATACGATCGTGAGATAAACACCTAATATATACACCGCGCCTACTGTATATATCATGCCTTAACTTACGCTAAAGTAACCATGATAAATAGATCAGCGCGGGCATATCACCTACACCGATATACTTAACGCACCCACACACTATTCACACAGAATGAATAGATACACAGTGAGACTGTCGTCTACTTGTATAGATAAATATCTCAAATTTCTGACCGTTAGTAGTTATATTTGACACCTAGATGTGAATCGTATCTCTATTATAGTATGTAATATATATATATATATATATATATATATGTGAGTGTGTGTGTGTGTGTGTATATGATTGAATTAGGAGGTTATTTACATAAAATTTATAAGATTTAAATAGAACACACATTTCTTAATAGAACACGCTTTAACTAGCGTAATGATGATACCCTAGACCAGTGGTTCCCAACCTTTTTTCATTATGACCCTTTTTTGATAATTCTTAATTTAAAAATATTCCATGTCCCAATGAACATTTTTATTTTTTTATTATTCAACAAATAATATAAACTATAATATATATATAAATAAATAAATATATTTAGAAATTTACTCATGTTTTTCGTCATGACCCAACCTAATGGTTGGGAACCACTGCTCTATAGGGAACCACTGCCCTAGACAAACTTGATTTAATATTTATTTCGCTGTCTTCACTTAATTACGATAGTAATATAATATATTTAATGGTTGTCGTAATTTGTCATAAATATTATAATTATATTATCTCTATGTGTTATCTATAGCCATGCAAGTGTGGTATATCTGCTGTTCACTTATTTCAACAATAGATGTCTTTATTCAACAATAGATACCACTACTTGTGCATATTTAGATGTTTTTTTGTCATTTTTAAAAACTATATTAAAATTAGAACTAGATTATCGGAATAAAATATATTAATACGATAGCTTATTATATTATTAAAATATTAAGTATTTCATGATAAATTTAATTAAATAAAATAGAAAACTTATTAAATATATTTGAATAAACCTGTTATAATAACGAATGCGTTAAAAAGTATTAAAATATTAGTAACATTGTTTTATAATATTAATTAGTGAACGATATAAAATCTATTTATTTTATTTTTAGGCTGTGGTTTTAATGATGATCAAGTTCTGTCACATGACCTGCCCATCTATAGCTGGATTAGATCTGATTGGATGAGCCTGTCATGTCTCGTGAACGGCTCATTATTATAATCACAGCTTTAATAATATCAAATTATATTTTATATTTTATATTACTTAATTATATTATTAATAATATAATTAGTAGTTCTCAAGTGTATGATTCATTTATATTCATTCATTTAATTCATTATAGACTCGATTTATAATTAGTATGTGATTTATGATCTGTGTTAGAAAATTCTCGTGAGATTTTTCTTAATAATTATATTAAATTATAATTTTAATTATAATTTTAATTATAATTTTAATTATAATTTTAATTTACTAAACAATTTATAAAAGAATATTATTATAATATATAATTTGAGTATTCATTATTGAAATTTGTATAATATTGATATGTTATAACAGCTTCTTGTTTAATTAAATTTATAATAAATAATGGCTGAACTATATAAATATATTTATTCATTATTTATGTATATGTTAATTATTATATATTTTATTTGAATATAATTTTATTTATAGATACATTTAAATTAAATGTAAATTAGATGATTTAATTAATATTAATGAAATATAATACAATATTTAAAACATTGTGTTTAATATTATATCGCATGAGTTTAAAAAATGTGCCTAAAGAAATCTCGGGTAACTATAAAAACTGCCACGTTTTATTGTATATAGTGACGTTATTATATATCGTCGCTATCATACATTAGATTATATCACTAATACGTTATGATTATAAGCATTTCCGAATAATTATAATTAATTTCATCGTTTACCGGTGCTAATTTAGAATACGACGCGCGCGTTTATACATATATGCTATACGTGTGTATTATGAAAGTGTTCTAAACATTCTAAACGTTGTTTACAGACGGAGAACACCGTAACCATGGCAATCTTGACGCTCAATCACATCGAACTCAAAGGTTAGGTGTCACCTCATTGTTTGTGTACGCAACGCTTCTCTGGTCGATGTATACATCGCACTCCTATTTCGTCTTTTTTTACTTTCAAATGTCGATATTTACATTTTATTAGTATATGTAATTCATCGTTATAATTTATTACTTTTAAAATATATTATTATTCGTTTATTATGTATACTGATATGACCCCTATAAATGTCTATCATTTTCTTTAGTCGATAAATTACGTTATTATTATTGTTATTATATATCAACATATATATCATCTCCATACATATTTACTGAACATATATTAATTATTATTAACCATTATGACACTGCAGAATCGATCATTGAAATGAATATAGTAATCACAGAATTATGATAAATATTAAAAATTAAAAATTATATTTAAAAATTGCTATCTAAATCTATGTTTTATAATACGTCTCTTATTTATTCCATATATATAAACCTTTACTATGAAATACTGAATTAATATATTATTTTAATGAATACTTACTTTTGAAAATATTAAAACTAGATTTAATATATTTAAAATTTAAAAACTACAATAGTAATGTTGGAAACAAAAATAATAGCTATTATAATACTTAATTCGGTCAATCTGAATGATTTCAATATATAGATTTGTTACTTTAATAATTACACAATCTTTAAATGTAACTATATATTTTTCAACAAAACCCTCTGTTACCAAACCTCTAGTATACGAGAGTGAAACTCCTCCAAAGACAGAGAAGCCCCTCACAACCCCTCCTCCAAAGATAGAGAAGCCCCTCACAACCCCTCCTCCAAATATAGAGCAGCCCCTCACAACCCCTCCTCCAAATTCAGAGAAGCCCCTCACAACACCTCCTCCAGAGACAGAGACGCCCCTCACAACCCCTCCTCCAAAGACAGAGACGCCCCTCACAACCCCTGCCTCTCGTGTGTTGTCTAAACAACGGCCATGCGTTCTGCCGCATATCAAGATCTGCAAAATCGTAGATCTCGTTCACGAGTTTGTATAGTATACTATATAGTAGCATGGGTAGTAGTAGTAGTAGTGGTAGTGGTAGTGGTAGTGGTAGTGGTAGTGGTAGTGGTAGTGGTAGTGGTAGTGGTAGTGGTAGTGGTGGTGGTGGTGGTGGTGGTGGTGGTGGTGGTGGTGGTGGTGGTGGTGGTGGTGGTGGTGGTGGTGGTGGTGGTGGTGGTGGTGGTGGTGGTGGTGGTGGTGGTGGTGGTGGTGGTGGTGGTGGTGGTGGTGGTGGTGGTGGTGGTGGTGGTGGTGGTGGTGGTGGTGGTGGTAGTGGTAGTGGTAGTGGTAGTGGTAGTGGTAGTGGTAGTGGTAGTGGTAGTGGTAGTGGTAGTGGTAGTGGTAGTGGTAGTGGTAGTGGTAGTGGTAGTGGTAGTGGTAGTGGTAGTGGTAGTGGTAGTGGTAGTGGTAGTGGTAGTGGTAGTAGTAGTAGTGGTAGTGGTAGTGGTAGTGGTAGTGGTAGTGGTAGTGGTAGTGGTAGTGGTAGTGGTAGTGGTAGTGGTAGTGGTAGTGGTAGTGGTAGTGGTAGTGGTAGTGGTAGTGGTAGTGGTAGTGGTAGTGGTAGTGGTAGTGGTAGTGGTAGTGGTAGTGGTAGTGGTAGTGGTAGTGGTAGTGGTGGTGGTGGTGGTGGTGGTGGTGGTGGTGGTGGTGGTGGTGGTAGTGGTAGTGGTAGTGGTAGTGGTAGTAGTAGTAGTAGTAGTAGTAGTAGTAGTAGTATAGCAGGGATGGGGTCAAATACGTATTTTATTTAAATATACTGATTTGGTGTACTTGTATTTGAATGAATACTACTCAGATTTATATATATTTTTATTTATATTTTATTGCTGTATTTGGAGTATTTTATCAAATACACCATTACAAAAAACATCAAAATATATGTAATTATTAAATAGACAAAATATTTCATAAAGAATTTTAAACAAGTTAATACATTTATGAATG
This sequence comes from Osedax fenrisi, assembly GCA_964019155.1. NCBI lineage: Eukaryota > Metazoa > Annelida > Polychaeta > Sabellida > Siboglinidae > Osedax > Osedax fenrisi. The sequence goes on along the minus strand of OZ025239.1, from coordinate 10,587,600 downwards.
TCAAAAATCACTTTATTAATATTAAAATTTTATAAATGAAATAATTTATGTTTTATAAAAATATAATAAAGTATTTGGGGTACAAGTATTGGATGAGGTCATGTTGGACATATAACGAAGTAATTTGTTATGACTTTCGAAGTAATTTGAAATAACTTTAATAAGTATTCATATATAACATTATTTTAGATAATAATATTATTAATAAATGTCGTAAAGGGAGATATATTCTTAGTATTTCTCATTATAATAACATTGACAACTATTAATTGGTTAGATCTGTAGATGTGAATATGATATATATTTCATTTTTTATATAAGCCGATTACGAAGTAAACTGGGATAACTCGTGCAGTAATATTGGGTGACTCATGTAATAGTTAAATATCATTATTTATAGTGATAATATTACAATTAAAATATATAGTTTGATATATGTAATCGTGGTATATTTAAAATAATAAATTTATATTATTTTTTCTTAACATATAATATCAGATATATATATCATATATATATATATATATCAGGTATACTATAATCTTACCTTAAAGGGGGTTCACATCAACTCCGCTTTTCTAGTTACGGTCGTATACGGAGATGATATACGGGGCTTAATATAGTAGGCATTCACACCTATTCCGCTATTTCAATCGGCGTTTTGCTCCGTCGATCAAAAAGTATATAATATGATTGGCCATTATAATTATCTACGTATACGTATATATAGGCATATATATATATTTATAGACTATCATATATGCAACGACTTATAAGTACTTTATATATATATATATATATATATATATACATACACTATACATATACTATATATATATACATATTATATAATATACTATAAATGTAAATGTAAATACACAATAATATACATATATGTGTATATATATATATATACATTTATAATAGTGCACTATATATGCATATGTATAAATATATGTATATATGTACTCTAGTACATGTATATATATATATATATATATATATACATAAATACGTGTACGCCGCTGCATATATGATAGTCTAAAAATAAACATGCGTGATTAATTAAATAACCAATCATATTACAATCAGATTATAATGTATCGCCACCTATATGTCATTATTGCCACCGTCGCGAATTACGACCGTAAAAATAGTATTCGGTCCATTTCAAAATACGGGTCGTGAAAATAGAAATTCATAACACTGACCCGTGGATAAGCTCAATCGATGGGGTGATTATACGGAGGTGCATGTTTTATGACCGTAACTAGAAACCCGGATTCGATGGGAACCCCTATTACACATACATATGTTAAGAGTGTAATATGCTTAACATTCAAACATTGATATGCTGTTATATAGTTATTATTAATCGCAAGTATTGCGTATCGTATGATATTCAGTATAAGTTTTCATTCAAAATTTATTTCCGTTAATTGCATTTTAAATAATATATTATATTATGAAGTTAAGTTACTAAACTGATATGTATTCTATAATGATATTTATTGAAATTGCTTATTTAGATTACATATGTATGATGCATGATATCATGTATCTATATTTATAGAAGCATAATGTTATGGAACTACAAGTTTTTAAATATTGCATTTATCAAAAATAAATAAATGTATTACTCAAAGTCATCACGAATTACTTCGCAATTAATCTCATATAAAATAAAATATTCATGTGTTATATTCATATTTACCAATTTAAAATCAATTTCAATTACAAATATTTAATAAAATTAATATATTGATAAATTCTAATAGTATATATACCTATACATATTTATTAATAATGTTATTACCATAATTAATTATTTAACTATAACTTAAGTGTTCTCCGGTTACTTTACTATGCGTCCCTTATTCATTCATTCCTAACTATTTCATCCCACATTACCTATATTCCTATTTATTTTATATAGTGTATTTGTATTTGTATTTGAATAAAACATTACATAAATATTTGTATTTGTATTGGATTCTTTTTAAAACAAATTATTTATATTTTTATTAGATTAATGTATTTGACTATATCCCTGGTGTATAGTATCCGTATACCCTGGTGTAACCTATAGTATTTGAGTTATGATATTTTCTAATAACTCAAATGCAATAAACAATTACTTTACAAGAATTATTAGAACTGAAACTTTAAAATGAATTGTTAATTTTACCCATATCTAAATACATTATATAATATAACTGCCTGCGTGGTTCAGTCGGCTAAGATGTCAGACACGCAAGCAGTATGATGCGGGTTCGAGCCTCGTCCGGACCATTAAATAGGTCTTCAAATAATATTTAGAAGTGATCTTATATAATTGTGTATACATAAATGATCGGCTCTCGTTAAAACCATGAATGCCTTAACATGAGAGCGGCTTCGAAGGGACATTAGAGCCGTATGGTTATAAGTGATAACTTCATCTAAGTTCCTGGATGGGATTTAAGGACTCCACCAAATAACATAACAATACTAATAACATTATCAATACCTATCTAATATATTGTAATGTATTATTACAAATGTATATATAATAATAATAATAATAAATATTTATTAGACGTTTTAATTTTACATTTTTTTTTCGTATGGAATATATAATTATTTATATTATTGTTTCCTCTAAAGGGCTTCAGATTAAGATCAATATATTTTCTATGCTTTTCTATATATATAAACTTTATAAATTAATTTGGTTTCATTTTTAACGTAATCATAATACCGTCACCACCCTTAGATCCACTAACATCTCGCTGTGCAAAGAAAGCGCGATATTGGCGGTATCCTGCAAAGACAACGGCATTCACCTATTATCCATGTTAAACGAATCAACGTACAAGACTAAGACCGGAGCCAATCTATCGTACATACCGGTAGACGGAGATGAGGAGATCGATGCCGAAGCTAATATGCTGTAAGTATCGTATCTTACGTATCTATCCTTAGTATAAGATAAACATAGCTTCTAAGGGTATCCCTCCGATTAGTATAGCCAATCGTCTGTAAATAAATTCATTCATTCGTAATAATAATAATACTAATAATAGATTAAGTTTAAAAATTACCGGATATCGTAATAATATAATTGATTTTCACAATATTGTTGTCTCGTGAATGACCGGGAATACGTATCAGTAACGAGATCAATAAATAACCTATAAGATGTATTATATATTATAAAGTAACGCCTATAAATATAGTTTTTTAATTTCTAAATAAACTTTTATATAAATAATGTGATGGATCCACATCCTAGGATAACTATGTTCACATGATTATGTCTAAGATTTTATAATTTTTAAATAGACATAATATCATTAATCGATCAATGATAATTAATATGAGTATAGTCGGATATTATTTTGATACAATAGAAACGATGAGGGTTAATTTGGAGAAATTGAATAATTGTGCAATTATTTCTGAGATTGATCAATGTGAAGTATGAAATACTTGATTAAATCATCCCATTCATAACTAAGAACAATTGTAAAATATAAAATAAAAGAATTATTTTAATCTTTTAAAATTGCATTTTTAAATATCCAATATGTTTATCGGAATGAAATATAATCTGATTATAATAAAGTTTAATAAAATAAAATATACATTAATAAAACTAAAAAATGTAATTTAATATTAGAGATAAGAATGAAGAGATAATAATAGTAATAATATTAATATCAGATTAACAACTGTGTTGATATAGAAGGCATATGTGTCTTATCTAGATATCAACCTGTCAGTAGATCAATGAATATAAACTATATATATATATATATATATAAATAAACTAAAATAATTTATAATAAAAATATATCTATAGATAATATAATAGTAATAAATAATAAATGTGAATGTATGTAATGTTAATATTACCTACATTCACATTTATTTATAATATAATAATAATAATATTAAAAAATAAAATATTTAGAAATATATATTAGACAATAAATTAGGAATATAGCAAAATTAATATCTTATCCACTATATTTACATTAAAATATTAATTTCTCCCTTCAATTTACAGCTATAGTATGTTGACCATACAGTATTCCCAATACTTTTAATTCATATTTTACAATATTATATAGTTTAAAAATATATATATATTATAAATGTAATATCAAACAAATTATAATAATTGTATCTTTATTCAATTGACAATAATGTTATTATATTTAAAATTTTAATATTCTAAATGTATTAATAGGTAATAACTGTTGGTACAGAATATTAATAAAAAATGTACAAAGATTAAAAATATTAATATTTATAATGCATCATCTTGAATACATAATATTACCGTAGATTTTCTGAAGGAAATATATTTATTTGAAAATGTATAATTCTATACACTCCTACACTAGTTGACATTATTTATCGGAACTAAAAAAATACATCCAGATTTTGTATCGGGTGCGATTTTAAAACGGAAATTATAGACATAAATACTATTCTACATTTGCAGACAAGTAAAACTAGACGAGCACGGCATCCTAAAGGGTCACACTGACCGCATACACAAGACTATCTTCTCACGTGACCCCGACTATCTGCTGTCCGCCTCGTCCGATAAAACTGGTTTCCATGACTACGCGTCTACATCGTTGTTGTTGTTGTTGTTGTCTAGTCGTTGTCACAATCGCATTGCTAATATCAATACTATCTTAGTACATTGTAATGTCTACTAGTCGTAGTATACCATACATACGTTAAGGAAAACAATAATAAAACGTGGTTTAAAGTATGTAATATTGTTAGTTTACAATGTTATCCGTTATTTCATATTCAACAATCATATCACATCGATGATATATATGCTAAAGTTTAATAACTGCGTGTTTAATAACTATATGTTTTCGTCAATATTAACTTATTTCTTTAATTACTGATTATATATATCGAACGATATAAAATTATACTTAATTAAATAATAATTATAATGTTAATTAATATTATAGATACATATATAGAAATATATTTCCTGATCGTTAGTATGGTTAACATTCTGTTTTAGCGCAAACACACTAAATTTAAACACGTAAAACATCGGTAGTGTACGTACATTATCTAATTTAAATATTTGAAATTAACAATAGTTACACATACCATACCACACACACCCGTAGTATACAATACAACATACCATACCTGTAGTTCGACTCTGGGATCTGAAAACCAACTGCCCGGTGTCAGTGTACCGCGCTCACAGTAAACCTATCTGGGACATGTCGTTAAGGTAACACCGCCGTGTAGAGTAGTGTGTCGATGCTGACACCACCCTCATTAGTAGTAGCGCTGCCACCCCACCCCACTCTCCACCCGTAGATCTAATGTCACCGCCCCATAGATATAACCCCACTGCCCCATAGATACAATGTCACTGCCACCCTCATTAGTAGTAGCACCTCCACTACCACCACTAGTAGCATTGCCACCCTCGCCCCATAGATACAACGTCACCGCCACATTCATTAGTAGTAGCGCTGCCACCGCCACCAATGTCACCCCCACCCCTCCCCCGTAGATGTAATAACGCTACCCCCTTAGTTCTGTTTGCGGAAAGTTCGCGACCTGCAGCGCCGACCAGACGATTCGCTTCTGGTACACCGACTACACCTCTCCGCTGCGCATGTTCATAGGGCACACCGATCACGTCAACGTTACTACATCATCCACCATTTGTAACTTTAGAACACATCGAAACATCATTATTCGTATTCGTATTTATTATATTAAAACTAAAACGAAACAAATATTCGTAATGAGGGTAATTGCGTCGACTAGCAGCGATGCTTCTACAATTACCCGGGTACTTATACCTAAATCTGATAATAATAATAATAATAATAATAATATATAATTATTGTTATTATAATGCTACGACCGTCTAGTGTCGTCAGTGCGTAAACCCTATTACCACTATTTAACGGATCGCCCTAATCTCCAGCGGATAGCGCCCTAATCTCGAATACGTCGCATGCGTATTTAACATTCGACGTCGTAACTAACGTTAATACACACTGCGGTACCGTCACGCAGTCGGTCGACCTGCACGTCAACGACGAACACCTGGTGACCGGCGGAGCGGATCTGTCGGTGCGCATGTGGGACGTACGTAGCGCCGCCTGTACGCGAGTGTTCTACGGTCACAAGAGGGCGGTCCTTAAGGCGATGTTCTCCGAGTGCGGCCGGTACGTAGTCTCCGTCGGCGTCGACTGCATCGTAGTGGTTAGTCAACGCGCCTCCAGACGGGGTCAACACGCCCACCCCCGACCCCGCCGTAGGGGGGACCAACAATGGAAATGAATTTTGTTGTAAAAGTGGGTGGGGACCGATACATAGAAGGTCCCGCTAGATTTTTAAGTGGGGGGATATATCTACCCCGCCCCCCCCCCTGTTGCGGCGCCCCTACCCCATCGTAACCCGCCAACCTCGCACACCTGATAAACAGCTGCCCGATATCGGCTGCTTCGGATTATTCACTTTTAAATGTTTACGCGATATCGGGCATTTTAAAGATTTAAGATTCGATAATAAGTGATTTATATATTAACGCACGCGTAAGGCCTGACCTATATATTGGTCTGTAATTATAGCCGGGCACACCAAACCTGTCCGATTTGGTGGTTCAGTGATATCGGGCTGTGTTTTTTGTTATCAAAGAAGAGTAACTATAAACATAACTAAATTAGTGTCTATTTGTATCATATATTTAATATTTTATATATATATATATATATATATATATATACATATATATATATATATATCTACATATTTGTACCCAAAATATTACTTAATTATATTTAATTAATAGATATATTATTTTAATAATACCCATATATGTATTTATATCCCTATATTCTATTATAATTAATAATTATAATATATATGTAAATATACTGATTTAAACCTAAGGAATATAAAATAATATTTATTATAATTTTATTACTTTTTTCCGAATAAGTAGTAAATATTTGAATGAATTAAATATAAATTTACCATATATAATATTTTTAATAAATAATTGTAGCATATTATTTTATTTAATAATGTATTTTGAAAATTAGTGACAAAAATTAATCATAATTATCCTAAAATAATATATATCTGTAAATGTTAAAAAATTGACTTTATTTAGCTTAATTTCATAATATCCACAGGTCTCGGTAACCTGTAGCTGACAATATAGTTCTAAAATCATATTTTATTATTTTCTCTTATTATTTTTTATATTTATAATATGTAAAGATTATATATATATATTACATTTTATATTTATATACATTTATTAGTAAATTCATTTCAGTGAATTCACTTTATTTTAATAATAAAGCTAACTTTGATTAAAGTTTGTACCTAAACGTTGTACCTAAGTTCAATCATTTCATTAAGCATGGAGAAAATGTGATCTTTATTATTAATTGATTCAAAATAATATAATGTCTATTATTTTATAAAATAAATCTTAAAAGTTTGCTCTTAAATTTTATTGGTTTGTGTGTATATAATTTATTTTTTGAATGCAAATGAGTTAGCACCATAGAAGTAATTTAATTATAAATGTATATAGTATAAACAAAGATTTTACGAAGCAAAGATATAACACTCCCTGCAACGTGATTAGTATTCCAACATCCCGCTGCTAGCAGCAGTATCAAAATCAATTAGATTTGCCGCGATTTACATACTACATTGTTTTTATTGCTCTATTAAATTACATGCAATATAAATTAGCTTTTACTCGCAACATAGAAATTTATAGTATTTAAAACCAACATATCATATTGCTTTGTTATATATTAGTAATAAACACTTTTCATAATACAAATAATAATTTAAAGCATATTATTTTTAATTTTAAAAGTGTATAGTTTGATACGAATTTACATTATAAACAACACATAGTTCCGAAAATTGATCCTACATTATTACGTTGGCTTTGTTGGTTTTTATATAAAAAATAGAATTGCACGATTTCGCGTAGGTGTTATATCTTTCCTTAGAAAAATCTTTGGTATAAATGTGTAAATAGTTATGATCTAACTATTAAAATTGTATTCTGCATTATTAATTATATTATATATATATAATTTATATAATAATATAATGAATATGTCTAGAATGAACTTGAATTTTTATATAATTATGATTTTATAATATAAATTATTTAAATAATATAATAATGTGATTTGATTAATTATATTATGGGTATATATTACAAAATAATAGACGTAAGTTAATGTAGCCATTTACTGTTTATTATATATTAACTTATTTTATTATATATCATATAAGTATCTATTATATATTAATATATATATATATACATACAATTTATACAATTAGTCATAAATATCAAGAAACAGTATACAATTATATAATTTATAGCCTAGTATGTTATATCACAATTAAAATATATAGTATGTAATATATTAATAAAAATAAATAAATGATTAAATATATGTATTCTATTTTATAGTTTACTATCAAATTACTATGGAATCTGGCATCCAAAGTCTAGTTTTTTTACACTTGTTACATAATTATAATTTTTATATTATAGATATTATAAATTATATATATATATTATAAACTAATAATTGTAAAAATATTTGTTTTCATATTATTTTTATTTTATCATTTTCCTATGAAATAAATTGTAATATATAGGGATACCTCATAATAAAATATGTTAAAAACCAAAAAAAAATTAAACCGTTTTACAAATAGCATAAAAAGCATCTTTTATGATACATATTTCAAAAATAAATTATATAATATCGTAAGCCTATAGAATTGTAGGTAAATATATAATCAATAAAATAGTATATATTATATATATATATATATATATAAATATATAAAACATCTCTAATTATAATATCTAGATAATAAACAAGTATTGCAAATATAATATATAATATAAAATATAATATAAAATCTCTAATATATTGTCTAGATAAGAAACAAGTATTGCTTTATGATATTTATTATATAATATATAGATAAACAGTGTATATTAGTTTATATATATAAATTATACTTTTCATATTGATTTTTAGTGAAATTTCAAATGAATAATTCACAGAATAATTATTTATACATATTAATTATATACATGTATTTCATATATCAAATTAACCATAGATAAAACTATTTTAGGTATCTTACTAATGTTGTTGTGCTATATATAAATAACATATATGCTCAAAATAATACGAAGCCATATAATATTACATATTACAAAATAATTTATAATGAATATTTTCTATTTTACAAAAAAAAATTATCCTTTTATGTATTTTTATATATGAATTATATAAAATGTAAAAATTAGGCTATATATTATTATAGCTTTATAATTCCTTTGAATATCACACAAAACAATTAAAATAATTTATTGAATATATGTATGTCTGAGGAGATTCATACATGTAGTTACTATATTTATACATTGAATGGCATGATTTTAATAGTGTACTGTGATCCCTTTAATTACACTCAATTTAACATAAATGCAAATATTTATATCCATATGAATTTAATTTCACTATATACACTATGTATATATATCTCTAATTTTATTTGTATTAATTCATTTATTTAAATATATTAAAATAAATTATATATATGCTTTTCTATATATCATTTTCATTATATGCATTTTCTAAATAAATAATATCAGGAAATAATAGATAATACATTTGTTTTTAACAAAAAAAAAAAAATGTACTGTTAATTTATTTAGAAAATAATTCATTTATTTTATATCAGATTTTATATTATTATTTGATATTAATTTAATTGAAATTTGTTTTCAAATATAATTTCAATATGATTTATCTTTTCATTTAATATATTATTCATTTTATTTTATATATTATGTAACATTTTATTTAAAATCAATATATAATATATGATATACAATGATATGTAATATAGTTTTTAAAATAATATATATTGTATTGATATTAACAAAATATATTCCCAGACAATACTACTATTTGATAACATTACTAAAATATATAAGTTTCTTTTTAATTATAAAAATATATTTTTTTTCTATGGTAATTTTAATATTTTATTTATAATTTATAATTATAATATATATATATATATATAAAATAATATGTTTTATGTATTGAATTTATAATTGAAAAACTTTGAAATGTAATAAATTTCATTTTCTCATAATTATTTATCAATATAAATAAACTTGAAATTCTATAGTATCTCAGAATATAATCCATCTAATTGTTCTTGCTATAAAATACATTGTAGAAGTGATAATTTTTTTTATAAATTTCAATTTTATGAAAAAAGTAGAGTGTAATTATTGAATGCATTATATAAAAGTATTAAGCCTGGATATTAAGTATATACTTTCAAGATAATGTATTTTGTATTTGACAATTTTCACCTAATATTCATATATTCAATATAACATTTATAGCCTTTGAATAACCCTATACATTTCTTATCAACTACATGTAAAATAAATAAAATTCACTGAGATACATCCCCTAAAAATACAATTAAAATGTTCATATAATATTAAATGAAAATTCAATATAATTATAATATATATACTATTAACTTTTATTTGAAGAATATATATGTATATAAATTAAAATGTAAATACTTTCTTATAATTCATCATATTAATAAGTATATTATATATTAAGTTTATGATAGCAGTATATTTTTACAAATTAAGTTTATAATTATTAATAATTATAAATAAATATGTACCCAATATTAGAATTAGACAAAATATAATTTAATACATTCTACTTAATGGTAACTTTTTCATCTGTTCAATTTGGTATTTTAAACTTAGAAATATATATTCTTCAATGATTAATTTTGATTTTTCAATGATTATGAATATACTAAATATTTCTATAATTTTACAAATCAAAAAATATATTCCCAGTCAATAATTCTATATGATAACATTACTAAAATCCTCAAGTTTCTATTTAATTGTGAAGACATTTTTGTCATTGTAATTAAATATTTTATTTTTAAGTTTAAATAATAATAAATGAGTTATTAGATCTTATTAAATACAAATTTTCAAATAATATTTAGAGATTTCAAATATAAGTTTAACTCCTTAATATAGAATACACAGATTATATGAATTTCATAAGTAAATAGAAAAAATAGAATAGAATAATAGAAATAGATTATTTTAAAATGTGTGTAGATTGTTTAAAATAAACAAATTAAAATATAAGTACATTATGAAATAGAGAACAAGAATGATGGAGATCTACTTTACAAAAATAAGCTTACAAATAGGAATAAGAATTTATAATTAATTTATTATACTAATTTTTACATATAAATTATATACTTGCAGGGGTATAATATAGATTAATTCTATTTCATAGAAATTAAATTAACAAATTTTAGGCATACATTATAAATATAGAATAATACATTTTTATATATTACTACGAAAATTAATGTAGATAATGTATCCATAAATTATGATTAAAAGCAGAAATATCTGATAAAATAGTTATAAATTACTATTTAGATGGTGATTAAAAGTAAATCCATAATTAATTAATTAGTTAAGCTGATATTATAGGAACAATTTTAGGGTATTAGGTTAAATATAAAGTAATATATATATATATATATATATTATTGTATGTACTATTAAAAAAAATGTATTCTATTAATATTAACACTTTATTAAATTTTAAATTAGTAATAATATATTTCTATCATTTTTAATTCTAATATGTATCACCATTAATTCTAAGATTATATATTTATAGTTATATAAATTATATGAATATATGTATATTATTTTAAATATTATCTAAATATTTTATAATTTATATTATATAATAATATACATTATATATATACATCTATAAATAACTAATTATGTAATTTTCCAGATATGGTGCATTTCAGAAGCAAAAATATTATTGATACTCAAAGGTTTTAAAGGTATTTGTACTTCTCTATTGTTGGGACCCGATCTAAAGTTTGTGGTCGCTACTTCCTCGAATAAAGTCTACATTTGGCGTATATATATTAATCAAACTAGCACAAAGTTAGCATTATTTAAAAGTGTATGATAATTTCTAATTGCTTTATAGAATAGAAGAATTCATTTTATAATATCCATTTTAGTTAGGAAACTATACCATGAAATACCTTACTTACATTTAATACTACAACGATTACATTTAATTACAATAAGACATATCATATTCACGCTCAATTATAATAATGTACAGAATGGCGGCTTACAGAAAGAATCCACATGAACGGGCATATTCAATAAATATCAAGGGCGTCGAATTTTACGAACATTTTATACATTGTTTTGGTACTAAAAAAAAGCTGAACAATAATTTTTTAATCGATCTTGATAATGTTTAGTCATTATCACCGTTATTCATTTGTTATAACAAGTATTCTATTATGTATCGACTAAAACAAATACATTACATATCATTTATATATATATTAATATATATATATATTAATTTATGATATATCGATATATATTTAAGTATTACAGTTTTATTGTTAGGATCTCTTATTTTATGCATGTTTTACAGACGACTTTTTATATTGTTTTTTATTTCAAATCTATATAATAAATACATGAACACAATAAACAATACATATATTTCGTATGTACACATTAATAACAATTCTACGTATCGATTAAGAAGTTAAACGATACATCGAGATGAAGGAGTTGCAGTATTCACATGAAAATCACCACATTTTTTCCGGAGTCGAAGGTGGACTCGGAAGATTGAATTCTTTTCGAATTTCATCGACATCTTGATCCCATCGCTTTTCGAAGTAGCAATTCATCAACATTTTACCCTTGTACCCGCTATCTATAGCGTACTTTAGATGAGTATCAAAGTAATATTTCCTTTGTCTGATGTATGAATTTAGATTAGATTAGGTATTCGACTAATATTCTAAATAATTATTAATATATATATATATAAATAACTTTATAAATATTATTAATGTTTATTTTTGTATATATAATGTTAAGAAAGATATAACAAATATTCTAATTCTATATGTTGTCATAGTCATGTGTTTAATAACAATACTGTATGAGCTGCATTATATTTCTGCTAAATATAATGTAATACATGAGTATTTTCTGTATAAACAGTGATTTCTAAGAATATTATACAAATAATATATATATATGTATATGTTTAAGGGCTGACATAAACTTTGCAGTGTTTACATGTAAAATATAGGGTAAAAATGCAATTTTAAAAGACGTAATAATCAACAAATTACTAATGTTTTTTTACTATAAATATATATATATATATATATATATATATATGTGACATTCATTTCTAACAGAATTTCTGTTACAGAATAGTTACTTTATACTAGATTGTATGAGAAGTATAATATATTGAAAAGTGAACTTAAGTAATTGTAATAAATATAACATTTCGTTCTTGTTTTTACAATATAATTATATTAAAAAATAGATGTATATATCATCACCTATATATTAAGCATATATGCATATATGTAGTATATATACCTCACTGAAAACAATATAAAAAACTACATTTATATGCAAACTTTCTATATCAACAATATGATTTCCTTTGGATACACATATGAACGCTTTAAATGGTGAACATAGGAGATTTAAATTTTACTAAAAGTATGGTATCTTTTGAAATACATAAAATAATAACTAATTTTTTTTGTATCATTTAGATTATATTTACAACTATATAAATAATAAATATATTGGATCGTATGATAATTATAAGAATGGGACCTACAAATTATTTATTTGTAAAATAATAAAAATTCCATAAATATTATAATAATTATATTTACTTTGATATTATATCCCAACTTGGGATTCCCAAGAGATGTTTATCATAAATAAATACTAGAAGTTTATTGTAGATTTAATAAGTACAAATTAATTTTAAAAAAAGAGCAGATATATCGGAATTTAAAAAAAAATTATTAGTATAAATGAGAATATTGTTATTGTTATTTTTGTTGAGTCCTTTCTTCCCATCCAGGAACTTAGATGAAGTTTTTACTTATAAACATATAGCTCTAATGTTAAGGCATCCATGGATTTAACAAGAGCCGATAATTTATTTATTATCACTACAAATATTGATGACTAACGAATACAAATGTTTATTATAAAATAGAAATAGGAGATATATCTGAGTTTTACAACACATGCTGGGTATAAATGATATTATTATGACTCGAAAATATTTGTAATAAAATAAAATAAAAATTAAGAAATGACAATAAATAAAAATAACAATATTGACATGAGTTTACTACCGGCATTATTAACAGAGGTAGCTTTGCTGATTCTATCTTGCTTCTTTATGCGAGCCATCGATAGCATTGACAGAAAATGTGCAGTAGGAAAATGGTTCTGTTATATCAGTTATACAGTTTACCCATCGATGTAAAGAGAGGGCATAAGCAATTCACGCACGCAGTGCATGTAAAAGATAGATACGCGAATGTAAATTTTCTCGACAATTAAAAAATAGCATCTGCGTTTATGATTAGTCATACTATATGTAAAGTAAATAAGGTAAATTACAATTGTAGGATTTTCATTAATATAGAATTAAGTGACTCTTCTCTATATCAATAAAACAGTGTGATATATTCAACTCAAATACATTTAAATACCAAAAACTTAACAATTATGAGGAATATGGATATGCTGTACTTTATATGCATATATACAACTATTATTGTTAGTACAGATAGTATATTAAATTTGATAATAATTATCAATATAATTTATAATTTAACATTAATATTAGTAGGATTGGACTGCAGCGCTCTATCGCAAAGTTGCATACACTAGATACAATTAGTATCACTACATACGATACACTTTCTTTGTAGCAACATCTATATTTAGATCAATAAGTTTATTATATTTTTTATACTTTAAAAAAAAATTAAAAACGTAAACATAATATTGAAATTATAAGTTAAAATGTAAATCTACTTATTAGATTAGGTAAAATAATTAATCATAATTTTTTACAAGCTTATGTTTATAAATGCTATTTATAACACTCATAATTACTTTTATAAACAAAACCATATATTATTTAAGAGAATTAATTAAATTTACTGATTTTAAGGGCATGTTTAGGTGCGCCTATTTTTAATTATAATATATTAGATAGGCAAAAATGGGTCTATTAAAAAGCCCACTCCTACTTCAATATTTAATATTTTTTTTAATTTAAAAAAAAATAGTATTGTTCAGTTGGCTAAGGTGTAAGACACACAAGCAATAGGACGCGGGTTCAAGTCCCGTTAAAATAATATCTAAAAGTGATCTTATATAATTGTGTATAAATAAATGATCAGCATTCATTAAAACCATGTATGCCGTAACATGAGAACGGCTTCGAAGGGCCATATGGTTACAAATGAAAACCTTATCTAAGTTACTGCAATATATGAAGGGACTCCACCAAAATAACAATAACATTAAAAATAAAATAGTTTTAATTTCTTTAATTTCATATTATTCTATGTTTATTATCGTTAGCAACAATTTATACTTTATACTTTCGATTATATATTTGCTTAAATAAATTATCAATCAATAACAATAACAATAACAACAACAACAACAATAACAATAACAATACTGACTTTGGTCTCAAGCGTAGGGCTCCGAATAGACCCCCGGTGATGCACATAGGAAGCCCCGTCTGTAGCCCCTCCACCCATTTGATAGTCACCTAAGTGAGCGCATAACACTTTAGTATAGCTTACACAGGCTTTCATCGTATACAATACATTGTAATACGCTTGAACCAAGTTAATAAATGATATTTAATGTACGAAACTAAAATTTGCAATTTATTATTATTAAATATTAAATTATATAATCGAATTATTAAATAAGAGATTAATTTTCTATATACGATTACTAAATATTAAGAAATGGATAGTGTTTAATATTATTTCATTAAAAAATAGGTATTTTATTATTAAAATAAATCTAAATAGACAAATCTATGTATTTTATATATATATATATACTTAATACACGTGTATGTTTAATATATATTATATATATTTAACAATACATAATTAATGTTAAATACATATTTTGTATACAGATATAAAACATCTATATTAAAGGGGGAGGACCTCCATCGTAATTTCCATTTATAAAATAATATAATCATTTAGCTATCGTTTCATGTAAAAACTATCTATTTCGATGTAAGTATAAATGATGTGTTTAACGTCACCTATTAAAAACACGAACCTCGCCCAGGAAATGAGTGGGCATACCGAGTAGGGCGTGAGTTAGGTCGTGAATCTCGCGATATCTCACCATCACGTAGGCCAAGTGCGCGTCGTCAACAAAGTGTACGACGGGCCGCTGATCTGGGTCCACTTTCTACGGTACGATCGTACTATTATCGCGAGCCTATCGTAATTCGATTGATCGCTATCGTATATTTATATATATATATATAGTACGATTGTCAATAATTTCACGAATAATTAGCGTATTAATCTGTTAATATGTTTCCTAATAATTTGTTTAACATATTTTCATCATAATTAAATATAGCCATACGGTTCAATCTCTACGGCTCGCAATATTAACGATTTATTCGACGAACTAATGTACTAGCGAATGAAACGCCTGCGTTTTAACTACGTGTCAGCGTTATCCCATAGTTTCGTAGTAAATCTACGCGTAATTAACTACGCAGCAAGTCGGTGATGCGCGCGCATTCGATGCGTTCACCACCGTAGCCTAGGTATTAGTCTGTATCGGTAAAGCTCTATAATATCGCAAGACAATGAGCTATTAATAGAAATGTTAATATATATATATATAGGTATTCGTAATATTGCGGAATAAAAACATTTTCCTGTGAGAGTATGAGATATGCATAGAAATGTCAACATAGATATAGGTATTCGTGATGGTATGCAATAAGGGTAACATTTTCCTGTAGCCATTCATAGTACACGCGTCCTAGAGTATTCGAAGGGAGAAGTGACAGAGCTTCTATGTCGACTGTCTGTGTGTTTATTCTCGGTCTCTCACTGATCATAGAATACACCATTATAGGACGCAGTGAAATGTTTAGATTGTATAGTATTATATAGCAAAGCGACCATTATTAATGAGTAGATCATTTATACATTAATATTACCTAGGAAATTATTTCGAGTGGATTTATAAATTGCATTATTTTTATCATTTTTATTATCTTGGAAGAACCACAAATATAATTATAATATAATTAATATAAACGAATTATAATATTTGATGATACTCATGTTATTTGATTTTTTTTAATATTTTTTTAAACGATGCTGTATTTTCATAATTATTTTATAATTCAATTAATATAAAATATTCTTAAATATTGAATTTTCATTGATATTGAAGTATACTTATTCATAAATTATTAATTATGGAATATAAAATGATTACATTAATATTAAATCGTGATAATAAATAAATGTTGTTATATAACATTTATACTTTTTATAATATATATATAAAATGAAGGTATATATATAGGAGGATCTTAGAAGTAGCAACACAAAATTATAAAATTTAGAAAATGTGGCGTGCATCTCACGAGTCGTGAGTCCTGACCATTACATTTCAGTGCACACGATCTCTCACGCATGGCATCCACCACACTTTCTCAATGTTATATCTCACTTTTTCATAATTGTTTGTTGCTACTTCGCACACAAACTTTCTCAATGTTACACTTGTTTGTTGCTACTTCGCTCACGCACTATATATAGCAACATATATAAATGAATAAATATAAAAAGTTGATTATGAGAGTGTTTATGAAGTAATAATACGGAGCCGTCAAAGGGTCGACGTAACGTCACCGACAATGACCCCACTGACCTCAGTATCTGATGACCTTCATCGTTGGCTAACATCTTGCCTCGCATGTAGTTTAGAGCATAATAACCCGTAGTCTCCCCCAAGGTGGCGATACTATCTGTAAGCGTTAACATTAGTTATAAAGAAGAATTGCTACCATTTTAATTTGATATTTATTTAAATTATTTCCATATCGAACTTGATATAAATTTGTATATTTACCCCAATATCCGAATTCATGATATTTTTACGAAAGGCTAGATTATTATTACTACTAGTATTACTATTATGACCAACGAACATACGAAATAATTTATCATTATAAACAATTACGATAATAAAGATATTATATCACAATATGAATGGATCGTTGTATAGCGCACGAAGAGAGCCTAGTGCTGGGGTGCATTACTGGGGTGCATTACTGGGAGGCCACGAAAACATAGGTTGGTAGTGTATATCTGTTTGTAATGCCTATTATATATGTATATATAGGATGAACGCAGATATTCAAGGTTTAGATAGTTTATTAATATAACGGAAGGTAATGTAGTATGATGTAGTATGATATAATATAGCGAGGCGTCTGGTGTACTTCCCCTCGATTGTAGTGACCCTGGCTATCTTAGGGAGCGACGAACGCACGCCAATACGAGAATATGCCCATATTAGGAGTCAATACGAGAATATGCTCATATTAGGAGTTAATACTAGAACATGACCATATTAGGAGTCGTGCGAGAATATTTCCATATTAGGAGTGCGTCTATATATATATAACAGAGATCTATGAACTACGAACCCCCTCTCCACGGCGCCGTCATGGCAACGAAGGTACTGCCTACCGTTAACAAAGTTTTCTGGAACAGCGTCGTGGGAATGTGTTCGCCGGGATAGTGCGGAGTATCACCCCCCTCCCTATCGCCCGCCTCCCTATCGCCCCTCTCCCTATCGCCCCCCTCCCTATTGTCTGCCTCCTCCGTAGCCGCCGTGCTATCTGCGATGGGTAGACGAGACTTTATATCATGAGCTTATAAATATCATTGAATTGAATCGAACATAGTTTATTGAGGCCAGAAAGCGACTACAATTTCTGCGTGAGTTCGAGAGATTATCTCGTAATCTATACCCGTATAGAGGGTGCTCTCCGATGAATTATAAGGTGATATGATTACGTTACATATATGTTTTGTAATGTCCTGTGCACCTAACAGTTATGTATAACGTGTAGGAGTCTACGACTTCTCGAGGGATCACATTGTATCCATTATTTATATTCATTTGTGGTTCACGATACATAAATATTAAATAATATGTTAAATTTTAAATATTAATTAATAAATATTAAATATTATTATTAGCATAAGAGAATAATATTTTAAGTAACATTCTTGGAAGAATACATGATGATTGGTATTGAGAGATATATTTAATTTTATTGTATTCATTTCTTATGAGACAGAACACGAATATAGGTAGAGCTTATGCGCGTACAAATATGAGTATAGATAATGTACTTAGATAAAACGAGGTTTATGCTATGGGGTTCATTAATAAGCTCAGGTGATTAGGTATATATGGGTTATAAAATATAATACATGTCATATATATATATAGTTATAAATACATAATATATTATTAATAAATTTATATTATAATTATTTCCAAAAATTTAATTTTCATTATTAATATTAATTAAACATATATCAAATTTGAAAATTTTATTGATAAGTATTTATTTACATATAATTTAATAAATGAAAAATGTACGATTAAATATATCGATTAATGAATTAGAATGATGACATTTAAGATTATCTATTGTGAAATAAGTATATAAAATATTATAAGATATATATCTATATGGTATTTACATCAACATTTACTTATAACCTTAGCATATTAATAATATATATATATAAAATTACTAATTAATTTATAATAAAAAAAATTAATTAATAAATCTTTTGAATATTTTGATGTAATATTAATTAATTATCAATATAGAAAATGCGATATGCCGCACAGCCTATGCGTCATATCGATGTCATAGTATTATATAGATATTGAAAATACAATATATATCTACCAATAGTTACATTAATTATATAACGTTTTCAATAACACAAATCATTAGTCTAATGTAATATTTGGTGTTAACAAATACTAGAGATATATATTATATATAATGTGAAATAATAATATCATAACTAAGGATTCCTAGGTCTTAATATTAAATCTGCATAATACAAAATATATCATATTATAATAATATATAATTTCAAAATAGTTATTATAATTATTTTTATAGTATAAATAATTATTAAGTTAATGCAATATTATTAATATTATAATATGATGTATATGGACTTTATTTTTTTTATTTTAGAACAAAATTAATTTTAATTCTGAAAATGTATCATATAGTTACTACTATGATAGTATAAGTTAACTTAAATTATCAATTATCAGTAAATAATAGTAGATTATATTCCTGTATTTATGTATTAAAATATATATTTTAAGTTAAAATTGTTAACACATCTATAATATGATATTAATAACTATTGAAATAAATATAAATATAGATGAATATTATTTATTGAATATATAAATTATATGATTATTATAATAATATCATATCATTATAAATATGGTTAACAATATAATATAATGGAATATATACAATCAGCATTAGTTAAAATCGAAATAATAGTAATATTATATTAAATATAATACATATATATGTTTAAATAAAATTTCCATTAGTCAGTTGTAACCTATAATTATTATAATATTATTATAATAATATAATAATATAATAATTATATTATTAAATATAATTAATATCATTATAATAATGATTATGATGATATTATATCATTATAATGATAATACCCTATAAGGGATAATACTACTAAGTATGATTATCATAATAATTATGATAATGATACTTGGATTCTCTGTAATTAAATCAAACACATATGATTATAATATTACTTAATATTTGTTTAGATTGACACAATTAAATATTACTTGATATTATCATCAATATTGTATTATTATCCATACTTTCTACATTTCAGATTCTAGGTATATTTGTATGGATTTAATTCAATTTTTGAAATATCATTTTATAATCATTATTATAATCATTATAATTATAATAATTATAATGTAATTTAAATTTGAAGATAATTCTCTAACTTCAATTACTTTACATGTAATCGTAATTTATACTTCATTCATAAAATATAATAATGAATATAATTATATAATAGTATTGTATAAAATAACGATGTTAATTAATTAATATTTTGTTATTAATAATTAACTTATTAAGTTAATATAAATTAATAAGTTATTAACATTGAGGTTTTGTATTGCAGACCATTTTATCATTTAACGTATAAAACGAATTTACTCTTTTATTATTAAATATTTTTATAGTAAATCTTAACATATTGCTAATTAATATTACTATATTCTATGAGTAGTATTTTAATATAATTAATTCAAATATATATTATATATATTATATATTATATATATATAATTGTTTGAAATTTAAAATTTGAAATATTAATAAAAACATAGAGAATATATGTATTTAAATTTGAACAAGTTCATAGATATTAGAATAAAGTTTATAATACATATACATAGATTTGTATTTTGTAAACTACAAATCTATGGACATAGAGAACAATCAATTTCTTAATTTTCTATGATAATACAAATACCTCATATAACAAGAGTCTCTTGTCAAGAGATTATAGGAGGTCTTGATAAAACCCATGTTGTATATATATAAATATATATATATATATAAAGAAAATGTACTTTTATTGCCAAATACAAGAACAGATTTTCCTTAGGAAAATCCTTGATACAAGTCAGTAATATTACTGCTATATAGCAAAACCCTGTGGGCTTTGGTAATAGATAATGAAGATATGTCTTTGTTCTCTGCATATATTTTTATTTACCTAAACAAATGTGTAATTATAAATTTATGGATTCCTAAGATTCCTACAAGTCAATTGACTTGTATTACATTTTTGAGTATTGTATTAATACATGAAGAACATTGTATTACTACAACTCAAACCATACTAATAATGCTGATGACAATTTTTATATTTTTAAAGAATGTATGTTCTAGTGCATAACCAATACCTCCTATAACCTCGAGGTTATAGGAGGTCTTGGCATAACCCACTCAACCCCTGGTTGTGGTTGTATGAGGTATTCGTGAATTTCTATGAATTTGTATTACTATTAAAATATATAGGGAAATTATTAGGGAAATATAGGATTTAGGTTTGATCAATTTTCTTGCCTGCGTAATCTATGAATCGGGATCATAGAATATCGCAATACCAATGTATGTTAAAGTATAGAAAAAAAAATATTTGAATATATATATTGATTATATATATATTGATTATATATAATCAAAATTATAATATATATATATATATATATATATATATATATATATATATATATATATATATATATATATATATGTATTAACTATTGTAATATACATAATTAAATTAATGATTCCTTTTAATTGTATATGGAATTATCGGTTTAAATTTGTCATTCTCTATATATATATATATATATATATATATATATATATATATATATATATATATATATATATATATATATAGATCTATATTATCTATATTATATATAGATTATATATTTATAGATACACATATGGGTATCACCAATCGATCGAAATAAATATGCACATACATACTTAATTAAGGGTACCTTAAGGTTACTATTTCCAAGACCTCCTATAACCTCGAGGTTATAGGAGGTCTTGCTATTTAAGAGGGCGTTTAGTTTTAGAACTTCTCACACTTTGTTATAGATATAGCGTGGTAATATCCTTATAATGCATCCCCCTCTTTACGTAGTTATATCGTTTTATACCTACTATTATTATATAGATATAACCTATATATAATAATTTAATAGTAGGTATATATTATACTATACTATATACCATACTATATACCTACTATCTACTATATACCTATACTATTACATTATTATAAATGATAAGGTTGACAGATTTTTTATTTATAAGCAAATATATATATTCGAAAGTATAAATTTAAAATATTGTCAATGCTGAGTGATACAATGAAAACGTACAAGAATAATACTCCATAAGTATCGATTGTTAAAGGGTATTTAAAATATGATAATAGAACTGTGATACTATTAGTCTATGCTCACCTTGGCCGCCGTGTTCAAGCAAGACCTCCTAAAGGTTAACCTACAACTTTAGGAGGTTTGCTTGAACTCGGCGGCCAAGGTGAGCAAATAATTATTTGTCAAAATGACATAATAATTATCCTTTAGCGTACAACATATGCATCCATTATAATACCTACTCTTAGGGTGTGTTTTTGGTCAACCACAGGTGGTTCAACCACCTGTGCTTTAACCATAGGTGTACGAGAAACTCGTATTCACTGCATGTACAAATCCAACTGTTTCAAACCACGTCTGGTTGTGCTATTTATTCTTACCACCGCACTTGCCATCTTGGTCGTACTAGTGTACAACTTTGAACCATAGATCTAGAGAGAACTTTCTCTAGCTCTATGCTTTGAACGCACGCATAATAGCAAGACCTCCTATAACCTCGAGGTTATAGGAGGTCTTGATAATAGGCTCCTCCCATGAAATTAATCATAAAATACGTCACAATCGTGACGTTATTGCTATTTTTTAGATATGCGCGAATTTATTTATCAAAAATTAAATTGAAGTTATGTATGTGAGCGTGTATGTATGCCAGGCCCGTAGCCAGAAATTTATACCAGGGGGGGCAAGGCCCCACAAAATTTTAAAACTAAAATGTAATGAATATAAACCAGTTTACTAGTAATAATATCACTACTAGGATCACTACTAGTAATTTACTAGAATCCTCTATTAATTATATTGACGCACAATGTGAATTACCAAGACCTATTATAATCTCGAGGTTATAGGAGGTCATAGAATTACTCAGGGTATAAATAAACAATAAATAAAAATACACTGTGTGTGTATATTATACACTATATAAATATACATTTATGCATATAATAAAATAAAATAAATCAGTAGGATCAGGTTAACAGGTAACGTAAACAATAATAACATTAGTAGATAAGTCTACTGAATAAAATCGAGTGAATTACAAATTTAGTCATGGCAAAGGTAAGCTTATAACGAGATTTTCTAATATTATATAGAAAATAGTTATCAGTGCGTATCATATTATTAATGTGTGGAGATTAGTCTAGTTGAGAGGTTATAGTGAAACATAGGATAGTTATAGATTGAGAAGTTGGAAGAGATAGTATACAAAGATGAATGATTGATAGAGGAGAATTCTCCACAGTTAACTGTGTCTTGAGAATATGATAGTAGGTTTATCCTATTAGTTTTAGTTATATTTAAGGAAATGGAGTTATGAGAGAATCAATAAGTAAGATAAGTAACAGGATACAATTAAACATAGATATTTGAATCAGGCCAGAATCACTAGAACTAGAAAATGAATATATCTGAAGATCATCGGCATAAATAGGATAGTTAATATTAGGATATTTGTGGAAAATTGATTTTATAGGAAGAATATAAATAATTAACAAAATAGGGCCAAGAACAGAGCCACGTGGAACAAAATGTATGTTAAAATAAGTAGGAGACAACGAGAAGTTAATATTCACCGAATATGTTCTAGATGACAGTGTATTCCAATTTAATTAAGTCCTATAGAAAGAATATTGTGATCGAGAGTATCAAAAGCACTATATAACTATCCCAGCAAACAGTAAGAGCAGCATAATAACAGCATATGCTAGAGCCTCAAATGTTTACATTGTGCTATTATGCTGCTATTAGATGTCTATTATGCTGCTATTATGCTGCTATTAATTTGTCAGGATATTATGCTGCTGTTATGCTGCTATTATGCTGATATTATGCTAATATTATGCTGCTATTAATTTTAAATGTATATTATGCTGCTATTATGCTGGTATTATTATAATAGCAGCATAATAACAGCATAATATACATTTAAAATTAATAGCAGCATAATAGCAGCATAATAGCAGCATAACAGCAGCATAATATACATTTAAAATTAATAGCAGCATAATAGCAGCATAATAGACATTTAATAGCAGAATAATAGCACAATGTAAACATTTGAGGCTCTAGCATATGCTGTTATGCTGCTATTATGCTGCTCTTACTGTTTTCTGGGATAGTAATACGATATAGCATGGGGCTTTATTATCAAGATATATCATTATGATAACCTATAAGAATATCATTAATGATTAAAGTAAGATACGCACTTTGATATTTATCAACAATAGCATTATACTACATTAGCACATACTGTAATTAATAAGTTGAGTGGACACAACTCGTTCTGAGATCTTAGTTATGGATGATAACTGGGATATTTGACGATAACTTGATACATTAGATTGGTTTTTACATCAAGAGTTGTTTTTTTTTAAATCGGAATAATCTATGAATATTTCATTGAGCGTGGAACAATATATTATATAATAGATATATGAATTATTTACGCGATAAGTCCAATAAAATATGGTGATAATGAAAGAAGTATATTGAGTGGAATAGGATCAAGGGGGATTTCAAGAATGTCATCAAAGAGAGTGCAATGTCATGTGTGGGAAGCGAAACACATGAACAGTGATTATGAGTGGATATTAAATTGAGATTGAGTTGTGCCGAGTTGATGTTTGGAAGTAGGTATTGATACCTATATTGATAATGCTAGAAACTTTTTGTTGGAAGAAATTGGCAAACAATGAACAAATAACTAAATCAGGCTGGTCCGGAAGATGCTTGGTCTGGGTTTTACCTACTAAGGTGAAAGATAATTTATAAGCTTGTTTAGAAGATATTCCATAACTACCGAGCATATCAGTAAAGTATGACGATTTGGTAGAGAAAAGTTTTTTATTGTAAAGCGATCGAAAACTTTAAAGGAAATAAGATCAGATTCAAATTTAGAGGATGCATATTTACGTTGTAGTCTACGAAGTATTTGCCTTAGACTAAGCCCTTAGTTTAATAAGCTCAGTATTTAACCAGGAAAACTTAGAAAAAGTTCGGTTGATAAGAGTAATGGAGGGTACAACAATATCAAGCGAATGAGATAATGCCAAATTAAAATAATCAATAAGTGTTGAAAAATCAGAAGATATACTGTTGTTAAGTTGATGGAATACAGAGTTAACACACATTGTTATATCAATAGGGGAGATTTTCCGAAACGATCTAGAAAGTCGATTAATTTGTGTCTCCGGCAAGTTCAAATCAAGTAATATGACAAAATGATCAGATATTAGAGAACTTTAAGTGGGATATGAAATTAATTTAGAATCAGCTAGATATAAAAAAAGTCAATATTATTACTATTAGTGTTATTCGTAAGGACAAAATATTGCGTCAGAGAATAATCAAATATAAGTTTATTCAGAGATAAGGAAGCATGATTTTCATTATTAATTTGAATATTAAAATCACCAAGAATAACCGCCTAATATATATATACATATATATATATATATATATATATATATATATATATATATATATATATATATATATATCTTAGATATATATCTAATTATCTTATATATATATAAATATCTTTGATACATAAACATCAAATCACGACTCGATATTACCTCTCTAACCTTTCTTTGATTAAAACTTACAAGGTTATTGTTTACTTTTCTATTCAATCGTTATATAATACAAATTATAGCTAAATATGTAATACGTAAATAACAATCACACACACACACACACACACACACACACACACACACACACACACACACACATATACACACACACACGCACACACACACACATACACAAATCTCATCTATATTTAAACAATGCAATAATAAACTATATAAATTAAAACAAATAAAACACCTTCTAAGGGTGTGTTTTTGGTCAACCACAGGTGTAACAACCACAGGTGGAACAACCACAGGTGTACGAGAAATTCGTATTCACTGCATGTAAAAATCCAACTGTTACAAACCAGACGTGTTTTGTAACAGTTGGATTTTTACATGCAGTGAATACGAATTTCTCGTACACCTGTGGTTGTTACACCTGTGGTTGACCAAAAACACACGCTTAATCAATCATCCCTCAAAATATTAACCTCCGCTTATATAATATCAAAACTTGATTATTGTAACTCCATACTTACTGATATACCTACATTTCAAGAAAGACGACTTAATAAAATAATAAACCAAACATGCAGACTCATTTTTACTACCTAATTTACTACCTAACTACCTAAACGAACACACACCACAGACTACAGAAAAAAACTAAACTGGCTTACATTTAAACAAAGATCCACATATAAAACCTTAAATATTATACCTACTACCATATATATATAACAATCTTCCTAAATACATTAGAGACTCTATTAAACTTAAAGAAATAACTAAATTAAGATCATCAAATAGTACCCTCCTGAAAAATAACCCATCGACTAACTACTCATCATTATGGAATAAACTCCCCAAAACTATTACTAATGAGAAACTACATACTACATTTAAAACAAAACTACACATATATGTAGATATATATATACATACACATATAAGTATATATACTTACTTGGGCTTAACTAACTTTATTTACTAAATGTAAATACTGACTAACTTTATTACTAACTTACTATCCACCCACACCTTACTTTACTGCATTTATTATAATTTATTTAAAGTATGGATGTCGCCATAACATTAATATTATATATATATATATCACATCCGAACAATTTTTTGAAAATTGGATTTTTTGTGAATAAATCAATTTACTACTACTACTACTATAGTATAATACTAGTATAGTACTAGTATAGTACTATTATACTATTACTACACACACACGACGTGTGTCACACGTGCACAGAGTGCGCTTTATACGCTATAGCGTTATGCCCATATATGGGTTGCCTATTCACATTGTTATATAGCGTATCATTATTCGGTGGCAAGCGACCCGGCCGGATAATAAAGCTTTTAGTTGTACATCAGTTGTGCGCACGAATTGCATCGCACGTAATGGTACAGCGTAGTAGAATGTTTAACTTTTCTGATATATGCTTATATATACGGTGAAGTAGCGATACATTACAAACATGAAATTAATTTCAATTGTATATATATATATATATATATACAATTCAATTGAATGAATGAATGGATATTTATTATGAATTTTTTCAAGTTCAATTTGGTAGTAATGTATAACATGTTATATTTTAATTTTTTTCTTTTGAGAGGTTTTCTTATATATTTAAAGAGGTTTTTACTTTTCCAATTATTTTAAGAATTAATTTATAATTTAAAATGCATTATAGGCTATAATATAACATATAGGTTATATATTAATTAATTTTAATAAATTTAAGGATATGCAATATATTTAAATTGAGCTATAGGTAATATAACATATTTGTATCAAACACAAATATCTTATAGGTAATATCTTATAATAAAAATATATGATAGAAAATTATTAATTAATTTCTATAAATGTTATCAATATATAATACTTCTATTTATTTTTATATATAATTATTTTTTATATTTTTCATATAATAATTTCTTATAAAGAGGTTTTTCTTATTTAAGATTTTCTTATAAAGAGGTTTTTTAATGTGGAAAAGGTTGAATTCCAATGTGTGACAAGTGTTCTTATAAAGAGGTTTCTTATAGAGTTTCAATAGAGATGTTTTACTGTATATTATAATAGGTATACCTATAGGTATATATACCTATTATATACCTATAGGTTAATATACAGATAGATTATTTAACTGGCATTGTTCTAATCAAAAACTTTCTTAGGCCTACTTCTGAATGTATACATTATATTGTTATTTTTATTTGGTGGAGTCCTTTCATCCCATCCAGGAACTTAGATGAAGTTTTCACTTATAACCATATATGGCTCTAATGTCCCCTCGAAGCCGCTCTCATGTTAAGGCATCCATGGTTTTAACGAGAGCCGATCATTTATTTATACACAATTATATAAGATCACTTCTAAATAATATTTTAAGACCCATTTTATAAAATTAATTAATGGTCCGGACGAGGGTCGAACTCGTGTCCTACTGCTTGTGTGTCTATAGGTATATATATAATATATATATATACATTATAATGTAACTAATAAAGCAGAAAATCCAATCCAAACCAATCCAACATACCAAACACAACATATATACACACACACACACATATATATATATATATATATACATTATAATGTAACTAATAAAGCAGAAAATCCAATCCAAACCAATCCAACAAACCAAACACAATATATATACACACACACACACATATATATATATATATATGGCTAACACGTAGATATAAGGCGTCAGACACACAAGCAGTAGGACGCGGGACTCGCGTCGCGGGTTCAAGCAACATCCGCCGGACGTCGTCCAGATAATTAAAATGGGTCTTAAAATAATATTTAGAAGTAATCTTATATAATTGTGTATAAATAAATGATCGGGTCTCGTTAAAACCATGGATTCCTTAACATGAGTAATAATGTTTACGTAACATTAATAATGACTCATTATAGTAATGAAAGTGAATTTGAATAATTGTTGAAAATATAATATCCTATAGGATATATACTATACATATATAATATATCCCCGATATACTGATGCATAGATTTATGGTTTACAGGAAAGTTAAAATAGGTACCTACCTATATATAGGTATAATATATATATATATATATATATATATATATATATATATATATATATATATATATATGTAACAGTAATAGCCTTATAATAGCAGCATAATATCATAACTAGCCTAACATGTTTACATTGTGCTATTATGTTGCCATAGAAAGTATATTATGCATATATATAAAATAAACTTTAAAAAAAAGTATATATAATACCAATAATATTATTATATTACACAAATGCATAAACACACAATACACACCTACAATTATACATAGCAAACGAATTAATTTATTCGTTCTCTTATACATTACAAAAGAAAGTACACTACAATTTTCATGGATGTGTAGTCTTTGATTTGATCCTTACATTTAAATTTAATCAATATTGATATTATATACTATATTCAATTGGACAATAATTATAATTATATAGTCTGCACAAATATTCAATATAGAAAATAACATTACTTTTTTTAATAGATTCCAAATAGGTAAGTTTCCTAATTACTTTCTTATTAGTGTTATAATATAAAATATATGATAAATTAACATCAACATTATTACGTATAATATAATATTATTCATGATACTTCTGTAATAAAAGTTAATAAATTATAAAAAATACAAGATTATTTTTTATATAATACATTTGATTAGATAATATAAAATATAAGTCTGAATATATTAAATTACATATTAATTAGTGTGTTAATTTTTTAAATCATTATATTTTAGCATAACATAATATATCAATATTTAGGTTTATATATTTAGGTTATATATATTTTTAGTTTATACCACATCACTTCCTGGTTCATAATGTTAATACATTTATAATTATAAAATTGTTTAGATCTTAAAATATCAATATAAAGCTAAGCCATCACATATTAATATTAACATAATAATTATAAATATATACTACATATTATACATTTATAAATTAATATTACATTAACTTGATTCATCCTTAAATTAGCATTATACTACATATTATTCAAATCACTGAACCGTGACACTATATTATGCATTACATTCTATATTATTTTTCATAAGCAATATATTCATATATATATATATATATATGTATATATGTATTTAGTAGTATAGTATTTTGTATAAATATATATTATTTATTTATTAATATATAGTAATAATAGTTAGTAATTAATATTTAGTTAAATAAATTACCAACTATTATAATAGTATATTATAATAGTATATTATAATAGTATATTATAATAGTATATTATATATATTATAATAATATAATTATATATTGCATATGTAATAGTATAAATCTGATATACTATTTGACCTATTTTCAATTTAAATTCAAATATTGATTTTTAATTAAAGTCAATTATTTGTTTATTTCATTCTATTTATACTTGAATATATATTTAATTTGATTTAATATCTTAGTATTACTTATTTTAGTTTACATTATAAATTTATTTATATACATATATTATACATACTAATTTTACTTTATATTAATATATCATTTAAATCTTAATTACATTACAGTTAATTATATTTATCATGTCACCTATTTCTAATTCAGATGTTTACAATAAATTAAATGTTTTAGAAAATACTATAAATTCGTTATCTACTATTATACATAATCAAGCTGATTCAATAGTTAATCTCGTGTCTAATAATACTAAACTATTAAATAAATTAACTTGTTTATAAATAATCTCTATATATATAGAGAATATTATTTACAATAATAAAGATAGGACTATTATTAAACCATCGGTTACATTAAATAATATTGAAAACAAGCAAGTTAAATTTATAGAAGAAATTACTTTCTTAGACAATAATACCAAAGATTTTCCGAAGGAAAGATATAACACTTACGCGAAATCGTGTAATTCGAATTTGTATACAAAATACCCTGGTGCCACCTATAGCGGGTTACTTTTAGGAACTATGCGTTGTTTATAATGTAAATTCGTATTTAACTATACACTTTTAAAATGTTAAAACATATGCTTTAAATTAGTATTTATATAATGAAAACTAAGTGTTCATTACTAATATATAACAAACAAATATGATATTTATGTTTTAAATGCTATAAGTATATATTTAGTAAGTAAAAGTTAATTTATATTGCATGTAATTTAATAGAGCAATGAAAACATTGTTGTATGCAAACAGAGCCGAACCTAAATATATTTCAGTGATTTCGATACTGCTGCTAGCAGCGGCTGGGGATATTACTAAATTACGTTGCATGCATAGGGAGTGTTATATCTTTGCTTCGCAAAATCTTTGATAATACTGATACTGATATAGCTAATTATACAGTAGAATCTTTTTGTGATATAATACAAAATAATTTAGATATAACATTAAATACGAATGACATAGAATTAAAAAAAATTAATATAGTTGAACCTGATAATATATTAAATAATAGTAAAAGTGAAATTACTATTAATAAAATAAAGAAATATAATATATCATTAAAAAATTTCAAAAATAAATTCAAAGGTACGAATTTATTTATCAACGATATTTTAACTAAAACAAACACTAATATTTTTTATAATACACGTAATTTACGAAAAAACGATAACATTTTAAATACCTGGACTTATAAAGGTTGTATATATATACAAAATTTAGAAAATTATATGCACAAAATCAATAACATTGAACAATTAGATTATTTATAAATTTGTATATACTATGTCTGATGATCAATTGATTAAATAGCCTTTATTTAAGTATATTACGTATTATAATGATAATGACTTACGTATAAATACCACTAATATATTCACACAATGCACATATTATAAAGACCTTACACCTTTAAGGTTACATATTGCTAATTTTTCAATTATTCATATACATATTCGCAGCATCCAAAAAAACTTTGATTCCTTAACTGATTATTTACATTATATTAATGTAGTTTTTAGTGTAATTGTCATAACTGAATCCTGGCCTCAATTAATAAATTTAGTTATTATTTAAAAAATTGTTCGGCAATACATACGACTAGAAGCAATCAACGTGGAGGTGGTGTATCTATTTATATACATAATTCTATTACATTCATAATACAATAGATAATTTAAGTGTATCAATACGTGATGAATTTGATAGGTTATCTTTAAATTTGTCTCTTTTTAATACAAATATACTTATTGCTGGTATTTATAAATCACCTACCTTTAATATAAGAAACTTCTCAGATATAATGTATAATACTTTTAATAATCTTGCACATAGAAATATGTTTATTGTAGGTGATTTCAATATTAATTTACATTCGCATCATAATAATATAACCAAGTATTTTATTGACACATTTTATTCTATGAATTTCATACCACTAATAACTAAATCTACTCATTTTTAATATATTCTAATATATTTAATATATTCTAATGGAAATTCACTAATAGATAATATTTTTACAAATTTTAATAAACATCTTATTTATAGGGTATTTTCCTAATGGTATTTTAATAACAGATATAAGTGATCACTTACATATATTCTCCATTTTTGACTTATTAAAAAACAAGACTAATGATACACCGATTTTTAAATATGTAAGAAACCACTCTCAAAATAATATTTAAAAACTAAATTTATCTTTACAAAAAGTTGACTGGACTGACATTTATTCATGTTCTAATATTAATATTGCTTTTAACCATTTTATCAACATTTTTACAAAATTCTATAATATTTGTTGTCCTTTAAAACAAATTAAAAATAAACGATATATAAATAATAAACCATGGATTACAAAATCACTACTAAAATGTATACATAAGAAAAATAAACTAAAAAAAAACTATTATAAACTCAAACTTAGATATGGAATATAAAAATTATAAAAATTGTTTAAGTAAAATTAAAATTTAAAAAAAATGTGAAAACAATTATTATTCTGGTAAACTAAAAACCAATAATATACAAAAATACATGGAGAGTTCTAAATAATCTTATGAAGAATACAAATAAAAACACTATTAACATGAAAAATAATAAATCTGACTCTGAAAATTCAAATAATTTTAATAAATATTTTACTTCTATTGGAGCTGAAATAAATAATAGTTTTACTTGACCTTTATAGTGATAGATTGACTATTATTACTTCTAACCCAAGCAGGGGTCTCATTAAGGAATAATATTGACTGCACATAAATATATAATTATTTATCAATTACTATTTTATAGTTTTAATAGTCATATATAATTATTATAAATGCATAGGTTAGGTAATATATATATGCATGTAAGTTGAATAATGATAATTACAGAAAAAACTTATGACTAAAATATATATTTAAAAAATGAAGTGTTTGTTTATTATTTATTGTGCTATATTTAGAATTATATTGTTTTAAAAGGAATTTAATTTTCTTCTTCTCCTTTATGTTTCCCTTCACTAGAAAAAATTCCCTTGAAATACACTTGTGTTGAAATACCATGCTCTCTATCGTGTTGTCTAGGATTTTGTTTATTTATCTTAAAAATGTTAGGTTAATCTAAAATGTCATTGAATGATGGCTAAAATATTATTAATGACTTTTTAATTAAATAACTAACCAAGCTAATACCCAAAGGTCTTGGATTACAATGTTCAAGATCCGGCATATTATAATGAAAATAATTGATTATTCTCAGTTTCTATGTTCATTCTATTTACAGACCTAAGTAAATTATTTGCATATATAATTATTTCCACATCAGCACTGTGTGGTTTAGATCACATAATTCTATTATATGTACAACACAATGTAGACATTTCTTCCATGATATAAAATAATAAATTTATATTAGTTCTATTTTATGTCTATTGCATACATACATTGATAGCTTTATAACAAGTTCACGAAGATTGTATTTTCTGAATATATTAATTTCTGAATGCAATAATAAATCGTTATATTATAAGGATAAATCTCTTAAGTTCAAATCAGCACTTAGGTAATGTACTTGCTTAATGTTTATAAACAGAAGAAGTATACTCCTTCTTTTAACTTAATAAAATGTTAAAGTTTTGAAAATATATTTACATCTGTTGTTAATCGTTCCTTTAGATTATTTACTTGTTTATAAGTTTATCTTTTATTGTAGATATGTCTCTCATTTCAGATACATATAAATTATGTCTTACTTCACGCTTATTTTTTCTCTTAACTCTGTGAATCACACGCATCTCACATCGCACATAATTTATATAATGTAATGCTTTTTCATTTGGTGAATATAAACTAATATTAAAAAAAACTCAGTAGTTAAATTGTATTAATAAAAATGATTTTATATGTAATAATATCCAATAAAGGTGATAGGATTCTTTAAAATATGTCTTTATATCTTAGATTTTGGGTATTATGTAAAAATACAACATTATATAATATTTATTATAAAAATACTTGATTAATTTTAATAAATAAATAAATAAATTAATATAATAATTAATTAATATATAATATTTTTTC
Organism: Osedax fenrisi; assembly: GCA_964019155.1. Lineage (NCBI taxonomy): Eukaryota > Metazoa > Annelida > Polychaeta > Sabellida > Siboglinidae > Osedax > Osedax fenrisi. The sequence continues at coordinate 10,552,290 of OZ025239.1, read as the reverse complement.
AGTTTATCATTAAGTAGAATGTTATACACATTTTATCCATTAGAATATGTATGTATATTATAATATTTTATGGAGTATTTATTTATTTATTTATTGAAATATAAACTATTTTAATTAACAATTAATTATAATTATTATAATTAATTAAGTATAATATTACGACTAATAATTCAAATATATTTTTTTTCCTGATTAATATAAGATATCTTATACTTTATAAAATAAATATAACTTGTTATATATAATTATCAATATTTGATAACGAATAATCATTTTGTAAAAAGGTGCGTAAACTTTTTGTTAAATATAGATTATTTTCACATTTTATTAAAAATGGCTGAGATTCACAGGGTTAACTCAATACATTTCAAGTAATGTGTACCATTGGTTTTTTTAATTGATTCGATTAAATTAGTAACATATCCGCTAATTAAATCGGTTGTTAATAATGTATTCACCATAATCTATTAAAGTTACAAAATATTATGAAATATTATGAAAAATTATTTATTTTACTCTGAATAGCAGGGGCTATAGGTATTTTATTCTGCAATATTAAATATATAAATATGACAAACCTTAATATTATTAAGTTGTTGATGAATATCACATATCGCAGTCAAATCGGATTGCATCTTTTTTGATATTGAAAGAATATAATTAGTACATCGGTCATAAAGCATAACAGATGAAGATTATGTTCATTGCAAAGGAACATTGAAAAATACGGGCTTTATTGCATGTCGTTTAATAAAAATACATTATTAATGCATTCCATGATTTTAATATGCTTTCAACTAATTGATGAGTGAATTCACTACATCGTATTTAAAATATTTTTGGAAATGAGAAAACAATAAGGTTATTGTACTCTGCAATATTTTTTAACTTTCTGCATCTGAATCCAGATTTAGCGAAATATACTGAAATACCACTTAATATCATCAGCATATTTTTAATTTGGTATTATTAATTGGTATTTCATTGCTTGCTGCCTTCCATGCAAGACGTGACTTATGTGCACAACACCATAGTGTAAGTAGAGGAACTACGGGCTCGCTGAATTTCTCCAATCTATAATATTGAAATATCTTCCATAAACCATTATTTATAAATCATAAACCTATGTCCTGTATTTATGGATTTCACCAACGACGAAACCTCTTTCATTATTTAATTTGTTATGTTACTTACAAGAAGATTTTCTATTGATATAATCAGTGTGTTAAATATCCCACGATCTCCACGTTCCAAAGATTCTCCTAAATCTAAAAATATAAGTAATTCGTTTCCAACTTTATCTATTACTTTCGCAATTTTGTATATCTTATCAACATCCTTTCTAAATTACCGTCTGACCGAAGAGATATTGCAGTAGCATTTTTAATTTGTTTTGTAATGTTTCCATACATGTAAATATTATCATGGATAATAATTCTTTATGCGTATGGGGTGTTATATTGTAAATCGGTATTCGTAATAATATTATCATCGGAATTATATTTAAATTTGATGCCATCATATTCACAACTGCTTTAGCAGGGAAAGAATATTCAGGTAAAAACAACTTATTTACATCATAATAAACCATTATCAATAACGATCCTATAGGATATATCTTATAAAATATTATATATATAAGCTAAATCACTATTTTCCTTTGATATATAGTTTGCTAGTGGTGTCTTATCTGATTTTATTATCCCTTCAATATTTTTTTTATAAGTATTATAACATTTTTTATGATATTCAGAACTTAGATGCTTCATAATGGTCTCTTTTCTACATATTACACAACAATATGTTGTTATTGGTGATCTTATTGTGCTTAGTAGTATAACAATATCGGGAAACTCCACGCATGGTATGCATCTTACATAATGCCTCCACAAATTAATTGGAATAATACAAATATTATTGCTCAAAATTTACTGCACAAAATTGAAAAATTGACTGCACATATAAATTATTGACTTCCCATTTTTGCGTTGACTGCACATTAGCGCGACCTCTGAATCCAAGTTCTATATTCTTTGAACCTGTTATTGTAACGGAAATTGAAAATATAGTATACAAATGTTCTGACAAATTTAGTAATGATTCTCATGGATTAACCTATAATTAACCTATATTTACTACGAAGAATAATTACATCTATTAGTCACATTATTATGTATTTATTTAACCTTTCTATAAATACAGGTATATTTCCTGATAAATTAAAAACCTCGAAGGTAATTGTCATATATAAAAAGCATAATCGATGTGATTATTCAAATTATCGTCCGATTTCTATTACATTTCAATTCTCTAAAATTTTTGAGAAATTAATAAAAATAAGAATTTTAAGTTTTTTGAATAAAAATAAAATTTTAAATATGTGTCAATTTGGTTTCAAAGAATCTACTTCAACTTGTGATGCACTTCTTGATTTTACTGGTTACTTACAAACTAATAATGATAAACATTGCGCGGTAGTTTCTATTGATATTAAAAAAGCATTTGATTGACTTGATCATTACATTTTACTTGACAAATTATATTTATATGGTTTTAGAGGTTTAAGTGGTGATTTTATTAAGAGTTACCTAACTAATAGAAATCAATATGTACACTTTAATTCATCTATATCTTCTACCTTGCCTATCAAATATGGTGTTCCACAGGGTTCGGTGTTGGGACCTATCTTATTTTTATTATTTATTAATGATTTATCAAATATACAAAATCCTTGTCATTTTACACTTTTTGCAGATGATACAACTATTGCATTCTTTAATACAAATATACCAGACCTTGACAATATTATTAATGAAACTTTAGTTTATATTCATGAATGGCTTAATAATAACAGATTACAACTAAATATTGATTAAGACTAATTTCATATTATTTCATAGGTCACGAATTAAACATAAATTAAATATAAAAATTAATGATTTAATTATAAAGCAATCATCTTATATTTTATTTTTGGGTATATTTATAGATGAAAATCTCAACTGGAAAAAACAGATTCATAATATTAAAAACAAACTTAATCGATGTATCTCTTTAATAAATAGATTAAAATCTAAATTGAATAGAGAATCCCTTATGAACATATATTACTCTTTATTCCATAGTCATTTGCATTATTGCTCAATACTCTGGGGTAATACGTATTTTAGTATAATTCAATTTACTAATAAATACAATTATTTATTAATATTATTTTTATTTTATATAACTGATTAATAATACCCTTTAATATTATAGAGTAGTAGCAATGTATGATCTGATTATAAAGAAATTAATTTTTATAACAAATAAAGAGGAAAATGTTGATGATCGATACGAGGTTACATAATTATATATATATATATATATATATATATATATATATATATATATATATATATATATGTATGTGTGTATGTTGTGTATGTTGTGTATGTGTGTGTATGTATGTGTGTGTATGTATGTGTGTGTGTGTGTGTTCGTCTGTGTATGTGAATGTATCTGTGTATTAGTATACTTGTGTATTAAATGTATGACAATGGACAGTATTTAATACATATTATACATAATACTATACTTTATATATATATATATATATGAATGAATTCAGTTTATAGACAATGTCTAAGGAGAATCAGTGAAAGCTATGAGCTTTTTTAATTCGATATCTCCTAACAGTAGTGTAATGTCATATTTCATCATATTCATTCGGATAAAATACAATAAAATTACATAAAAATAGATATTAAAATAAACAATAAAAACACATATAAAAGAAAGAATAAAACAAAACTAAAACAAATATTTGATTCCCATGTTAGCATCAAAAACAAAGTATAAAATATAATTAATACATTTTTCATAATTGTAATATAATATTTATAAAGAATCTAAATATTTGTATCACATATTTTATGTCAATTTTAATAATATTGATATATATATATATATATATATATATTTGTAGGTTACTATAGGTTATTAATACTGTTTATAATTGTTTTAATTCTAATACTGTTTTTTATTATTTTAATACTTTTAATTTTTAATACTGTTTAGTTTTTTTTTTATTATTAGTAATGTAAAGTTAAATATATAAAACGTAAAATTTGAAAAATAAATATAAAATAGTTTTGATAAATAGTAATTTTTAAAATTTTTAAACATTTAATACTGTTTTTTTTTATGTTTTTAATATTTCAAATTTGTAATACTGTTTTGTTTTATTTGTTGTGTTTAGTTATATGATGTAAAATATATAAAAATGTAAAATATGTAAAAATGTAAATTTTATATGGAGAAATACCTATTTAATACTGATTTTTTAATAAAGTTTTATAATATAAACTATTTGTTTAATTTACAATATAATATTAGAGGAAATAATATATTTTTAATATTATTAAACATCACACATAAGTGTTATATTTTATATTGGTTAACGAAAAACAATTTCATAACTTTTTTTAATTGATTTATATTTGTTATTTTATTTTTTTAAAGAATATTACCAAATATTATATCATTATAATACTTTATACCTTTGAAGAATATTGTATTTTGGTATTTTGTAGTTTTCATTAATGGTAAAATGAATCTATCATTACGTTTATTTAATGTAAAATATTCATTAAAATCAATTTTGTAATTTTTATTTAGCAATTTATAAATTAATATAATATTTCTAAACATCACCAGATCATTTAATTTTAGAATATTATTACTAATAAATAATTCAGATGTATTTGATAATCTGATTAAAGGTAATAGATTTAAATTTAAGATTTTTTTGTTAATAATTCTGATAATTTTTTTTTGCAATAACATAATAATATTTATATTTGATTTATAGGTATTTCCCATATTTCTATGCCATAAGAAATATTAGATAAAAAAAAGAGTTATATAATAAAATCATAATTTCAGTACTTAAAAACGAATCTTTTTTCATAAAATATATTATAGATGATAATTTGTTAGCTAGATATTCTATATGTTTTTTAAAAGTTAAATGTTTATCTAAAATTAATCATAGAAATTTGTAGCTACCTACAATTTCAATTTTAGAATTTCCAATATATATATCTTTTAATATTCTAGCATTCATAAAAGTTACAATTTTTGTTTTTTCAATATTCAGTTTTAGTTTATTGATATATATATATATATATATATATATATAAAGTATAGATGAATGAAAAAGCAAATCTTGTATGGTCATTAACCTATTTACGATATTACTAGAAGTAAATTAATAAACGATAATATATAAATAAAATATATAACAAATATATGATTGTATTAAAACTATGATATAATATAATATATTAAAAACAATAAATCTATTTATACCACAGCCCTTTGATACTACTAAATTAAATAAATAAAAGAAATAAATATAATAATTTAAATAAATTATAAAAATACTAAATAATATATATATATATATATATATATATATAATATATATTATATATATATATAATATATGTATATTTGTATAATTTTAAGTTTTTCTAGAAATATATAAAATTATAGTAGTGAATGCTAATATACATACCACTTTTTATCTATTTATTTTATTTTATTATTATAAATCTGATCTTTAGCAAATATGGATATTTTTAATTAATGAACTATATTATAAGTTTTCCATGATCTTCCTTATATTATTATCTATAATTTGATTTAATATATATTAAATGTATTATAATGTATGTATTATATGTATATGTATTATAATACCGACCCCATGTGCTTTATATTATCCAATCAAAATATATCCGTATTTTACTTTAAGTTATGTCATATGTTGCTTGTGTATCATTGATATAGATTTATGATTCATGATTCTAGTTGATTATATACATTCTGATTAATAAAAAATATTAAATAATAAAATATAAAATATTCTATTTTAAATTTGTCATAAATTCAATAATAAATAAATTTCGTACATGTTATATTAATTATATTTATTTTTAAATCTACTCTTTTGATTGGATATTATAATACTATAATTATTCTTACCACGATTATTTTAGGGGGTCGGTTATTGGAGAAGGGGGCCTGTATTAGTCACATGTATCCAATTACCGACTATCTGTTTATTCTTGTCAATATAATTATATACAACATTTAAAATATTAACATTATTCATTGCCATAATATTACCCTAATTACAAAATTTCATATAAATATATTAAATATTGGATAAGTTATTACAAATAATCATTTAGGGTCAATAATAGGAGACTTTCCCCTATATATAATATTAGATATATCATTAGTATATTATATGGCCCTTTTATAATCTATATATTAAAATAGATGTTCAAAAATGTTACTATTATTACTTTATAAGAACATAATTATATTTATTAAACGGCTTCTTATTAATATCATTATATACACAAGCAGTAGGACACGGGTTCGACCCTCGTCCGGACCATTAATTAATTTTATAAAATGGGTCTTAAAATATTATTTAGAAGTGATCTTATATAATTGTGTATAAATAAATGATCGGCTCTCGTTAAAACCATGGATGCCTTAACATGAGAGCGGCTTCGAAGGGACATTATAGCTATATATGGTTATAAGTGAAAACTTCATCTAAGTTCTTGGATGGGATGAAAGGACTCCACAAAATAAAAATAACACTAACAATAACAATAATATTACCATACGCTTCACTTTAAATACATGATCATTTTTGATTTTTTAAATTTTTTAATATTTTATGTTGTATTTATTCAATACATATTAAATACATATACAATATATATATATATATATATATATATATATATACCATTGACCATAATAATTGATTAGATCAGGATCATATACATATATACTTTATAATTAGATTATTTTATTTAAAAAATATTATACTAATTTAGGTTACTTCTGTTATTTTATTTATATATACTATTATATTATTGAATATATATATATATTAATTATTTCTATTAATATGAGTAGGTATATATTATTTATTCATATACAATTTATATACTTATAATTCATATTATCAATATTGTTGTAATAGAAAGTTTTTTAGATGAGCCTATGGGATATATATACTTTATAATACAATTATTTAACAGATTTTATATTTAATGTTAATTTATTTATAATTAATATTTATTATTTATAGGAATTAAAAGATGTAAATATGACTTTATCATCATTTACGGAAAATCAAAGAAATATCTTAATACATACTGACGGTTTTCATAAAATAATGTTAGTAGGTGTATATATATAAATTAAATTAATATTATTTTTATTTATTTAATTTATATCAATAATTTAATAATACATATAATAAGCTACTTTTCTAAAAAAGAGCAGTTTAAAAAGAAGATTTATTATTTAATACATAATCTATATAATTATAAAATAATTTGGTGATGGGGTTTATGTATTATTATTACAGTTGTACAAAGTATATATTAACTGTTAGGATATAAATCTTAGAGTTTATTATTAAATTTGAATAAATAAATAACAAATTCATATAATAATAGATTTTCTCTCGTAAACAAATAGTGACAAATATAGATAACACATAATATTTAAAAATAATAAAATAATAAAATATTTGTTGTATAGATACTATAGTATTATAACACTAACACCTTATAGTTATTCATGCACTAATACATGGTAAATACCTATTAGAGTATCCCAAGAAATATTGGTATAATAGCGCTATTTCCTATAGTATATATATATATATATATATATATATATATACTTAAAAAACAGATATATCTGACATATTTCATTCACCATTAGAAATACATATATGTTAAACATCATATAGGATATATACAATAGAATCATAATGAATTTAAGCTATCTATATCTATATCACTGATCAAGCTCAAATCTATCTTCTACAAAAGCTAAATTAATACATTTCTCAATCACCTAGGCATATTTTTTAATTCATATTTTTCCTAATGGGTACGAGTAATACAAACATATGTCCCAAAAATCCTGCTAACATTCTTTGTATCCAGTTCTCAAATTAACTCAATGGTAACACTGACAATACCCTTAGATCTATATCATATAATATGTCAGTTATTTATCCTCTTTTCTTAAATTATTATTCAGGTGTCATCTCTTATTCTTATCATATTTTTTTTCTCTCAATCTTTTCGGTACTCCTTAATTGGAAGTTTTTCGTTGCTAATTCTGTTAAATATATTTCTCCATTAATCATATACATCTTTCATAAAGTTTACAAAAATCTTCATTTTCATTTCAAATCAGCCCATTATCCTATATATATATTCTTCCTACTCTTTAATATATGGTATTTTTCCCGCATATTATTAATGATACATATAAAACCCATGTTTAGTTTATTATTTGTATTCATACGTATTTATCATTCCATTGTATCACATTTCTAAACTTACTATTATAAAGATAATTCTCAAAATAATTGTCTCTAAATATCAAATCAATATCTATCCTTCAATAATATACTTGACTCTCACCAGTTGTTTTCAATAAGCACCATTAAAATGAAACTGCACTAACAAATATCTTCATAATAATGTAATCTAAATGCTATTCTTACTACTCTTTATGATAATAAATACATGCAGATGACCCTTTCTAATTGTTATCTTCTTTTGATACTTTAAATAATGATATCCTTCTACAAAAGTTATATTCTCCTGATATTTCTGATGCTCATCTACTCAGGTATAACTCATGCTTTCTATATACAAATTAATGAATCTCTAATTTTAATGAATCGTAGATTTGATGTATATATTTTGTTTGATTGGATACTTATTTTTATAATAGGTATATATTGATATAGTTTAGATACTTATACGTATATAACATACATACTGGGTGGCAGTATTACTAACCCGTCTGCTATATATTATATACTCTTCCATATGATATTATAATTAAACTAACTATCAACTAATTTTAAATTATTTAAAATATATATATATATATATATATATATATATATATAATGTTATATGAATATAAATATATATATTTATATATATATATATATATATATATATATATATATATATATATCTATATATTGTGGTATTCTACACGGATCTGTACTTGGTCCTCTACAATTTAAATTATATAATCTACCTACATCTAACATAATTGAATAATTACACACTATTTGTAATCGCATATATATTAATATACAGTTATCAGATGATATAATGCAATTAATATGGTATTTTAAAATAAATCACTTCTGATTAATTGATTTGGTAAGAAAACCTATATATATCTAACAAAATAAGTATATCTTATCACCTTTGATATTTTTCCACCATACTTAATTAATAATACAATCATTCATGTTTCTTCCTCGATAAGAAATATTTGTCTTTCATTTGATTATCGACTTAATATGTAGGTTAATATACAGGCCTAATATATAAAATTATATTTATAATATAGGTATACCTGATGTATACATCATTTAATCAACACATAATAATAACAACTATAATCGTAAATATCTCATTAAAACATCGTGTTCAATATTTGTGAAATATCACGTATTCGCATGAATTGAATATCATAATTCTTTACTTTGTTCTCTTCCTTCATAATTATTGACTAAACTAAATAAAGTTATTCGATTTTCAGTTAAAATTAAATTTAATATACCTCTCTCTAACTAGAGCACTTCAGTTTCTTTACTTTTGTCAAATATAAATTGGTTTAATTACAAAAATATATCTATATTTAAACTGTCCTGTCTTACTATATAAGCATACATAATACTAGATAAAGGAAGGGTAATTTGGCCGATGTTTTACGTGTGTTACTAGAAGTTCTCTATATCAAAATATACATATTTTTAAATAACCATTATATACTATTTAATTAATATTATATTAATTTACGATATGTATATTTTAATTATTTATATTTTTGTATATATTGCGAATAAAATGGATACTAATAAGATATATAAATATACAAAATCGGGTAATTTGGCCTATAGTACACTTTTATTCGATAGGTGAAATCTATGTTCTCAAATATATAAATTAAATGATGAATAATTAGGCACTCACTTAATATCAGCGCCACATTAGATTATATTTTCAAAATGATTGCAAAATTATATTAGTTCATTATCGAATTCGTATTACGAACTTTATTATTTTTTATTAATACTTTTATACTATCAAATCAAATATGTTTAAGAATATGATATACAGAGATGGAATAGTGAAAGCCGTACATATAATTAGGGATATATTTGTATATAAATTATATCATTTTACTATCTGATATCTGTTTGGTTAATAATGTGCCAAATTACCCGACTTTTCATAAAATCAATTAATACTAATAATTATTATTAAATAATTATGTAATTTTTTATTAAAATAAATGTTTACTATTCTTACAGATATTATTAAATACTATACATTGTATATAGACTTTTTTTTGATTCCTTAATATTTTTTGAGATATTAGAGTCGGCCAAAATACCCGAATGATGCGGGCCGCATCGGTGAAATTACCCATACTTCCCCAAACTATGTATACCCAATTAATATAATTCATATATATATTTATATATATATATATATATATATATATATATATATATATATATATATACAGTCAACTCTCGGTAAGTCGGACTACGGATAAGTCGGAATTCTCGATAAGTCGGACACATTTAGCTGGTTTGGTTGGATTTGCATCTAGTTCCATGTTAAATTAATCGGATAAGTCGGATAAGTTTGATTGGATAAGTCGGACTTTTCTATAAGTCAGACACATATTATTGTCATTTTTATGATTTTATAATGTATAAGTCGGACTTTTTATAAATTGTCAGAAATATTTATTTTAAATAATGAATATTATAATTTTAGTAAGTAATATTATTGAATACAACATTTTATGTTGTTGATTGTTGCATAATTCCACATTTCGGTAACCCTTTAACTCGCGCTGCGCATTTCATGTCTTATTTGCATGCTAATCTTAATCTCGGATAAGTCGGAAATCTCGCTAAGTCGGACACTATTCCCGGTCCCTTGCGTGTCCGACTTATCGGGAGTTGACTGTATATATATCATACCATATTTATGGTTATAGAGATTAATAAGTTTGATTAGACTGCAAAACAACACTTATATAACTAATATATGGTTGTAGATCATTTCGTTTGGTTATCGATCCTATATATTTCCCATAATCTGGTATTACATAATCATTGAGTTACGGCTCATCAATAAATTCATATGTTTTAATTGTATGCTAAAATAGTATTTACATCGGAAAAACTCTCAGAAATTTTAATTATATTATTTATTTTTGTTTGATTTATTATACTGTTATTATTGTATACATTTTATTGTTATAGATGTTTATATCAGTTATAATATTTTTTTGATATTGAATATATTTAATCGAATACATTATTTATAAACAATACATAATATATTATTAGTTAGATATTTAAATATTAACGCAAGTCTATTATTTTTGATTTAAAAAAATATACAAATATATAAGTATGTATATTTTTTATAATTTTATATATTAAATATAAATTATGAACTCGTTTTATATGTATAATATTTTAATTTTAAAATAATTGTATATAATATAATGTTATATATACAATTAAGATATATTATTAATATATATATATATATATATATATATATATACATATATATATATATTTATTATTATATATATATATATTTATATATTATAATATGTTATATATTAATAATATTAAAAATAAAACAGAACAGAATTTGCAAAACTATTATATTCGATTGGAGGTAAATATTAATCAACGATACTTATTATTAAAATAGAAAGATAAATATTGTATTTTATTATTCTAAGTGAATCTTCTTAAATAAATATATATGATAGTATGAAAACAATCATATGTTCTTTATAATACCTTAATTATAATTAGCTCATGCTAAAAAATAATAATTATAGTTATAAATGTAAATCATTTATATCTGAATAAAAAGAGTAAACATTTTTTAAGAATTATAATATGAATATTATAAACTATATAGGTAAAAATAAAATATAAAATAAACCTATAATATTATTTTTATATATATTAATATTTTAATATATTATATAACATGATTTATATATATATATATATATACATATATAAATATTATGTAAACGAATCAGTAAATAGATAAAAATAGATTCACTTACATTTGATATACTAATTATGTTTATATTATTTAGATTATGAGTTTCAAGCAAGTATCGTAGAATGCATATTTAGAATTATAAATCGAAAACAAATAGAAAACTTTGGAAAACGTTGTTTTGATATATCTTGCGTACATCATTTTATTAGAATAAGAGATCGTAATTTTGAAATGGTTTGTTGGGTTATATATATTCATGAAAATAAAATACATGTTTATTTTATACATATTATAATAACATATAATTCAACAATTTTATTTATTTTTCTTAATATAAATATTGAATTCATTTGGACTATTTAGATAAATTGTATGCACTATTTAAATATTATATTATAATACAATAATCCAATAATATCTTACTATATACTCATAATGAATCTGAGTCTAATTTCTATTATATTATGTTTTTATAAATAACTGTACCCTATAAATTCATAAGAGTACCTATATAATTATATATTTTCATGTTTTACTCACACCTTATCAAGTAATAAGCTTGCAGGCTGATTTTATATTTATACTTTACATGCATATACAAATACATATATATATATATGTGCTATACATTAACATAATAATACCATACACACAATTAAGGATTGCCGATTATTTCTAAATAGGCTGAATGAAGAATCTACAATTAAAAGGTACACATTATTATATATATATGAATTTACGTGATAGATCGTTAGAACCTTGCATAATTGAATTAATAATGTAACATTAATGAATTTATATGTGAGCCTGACGTCGTGATGGTGATAATGACTGATCGAATTTGATATTTATTAAAACATCAATAACTCTTAAAGTATTGTATTATATTATTAAAAATTAAAACAGAATATTAATAGGTTATAGTTTAACATATGTATATTTTAGATTTTTGTGATACATTAACTTTTTATTAAGTTATTGGTTTAAATCAAACATAATTTTTTGTAATTTATCTAAAATTAGGGGTTTTGGCCTATAGTTAACTAGTAAACAATTTTATAAAATTCTATAAATTTATCCGATAAGTACCGAAAAATATTCTGAATCATAACATATATTATTTAGAACAATTGTTCATTGTTTATTGTGTATAGAGTGTGACCACTTATAATATAATATTAATTATAAATATATATATATATAAAGAATTCATTATTTTATAATTACTAGTTCATAACAATCAAAAGTTTTCTATTTGTTCAGTAAAATGTTACTTTTTAATTAATATTACTTTTAGTTAATATAATATGTTTTATATAATAATTTATTCTAAAAATATATAATAGGACTACACTTATTCGCTATGGCATTAATAATTGAACATTCCTTATATTTATAATTTGTTCCTAAATTATATATAAATGATATATTCACATCGGTCAATACCCCCTCACGTTACTTATATATAATTCTCCTCAGACGCTATGATATGATTAGGTTAGGGCTCAAGAGATATTAAGTTGATTACTAAAAAAGTGTACTTTCGCTAAGATTAATAATAATATTGAACTTGCATAAGTATGTGCAAGTATACAAATTATTGATATAGGCTTCCCAGAAAATTATAACAGCAGATTTAAATACTTATTAAAGCAGTTTATAAAGACAATTTTAATCAGATTTTCGAACATTAATAAAAAGTAAAGGGTTAAAAAACCTTTAATTATTATTTAATAATCTATAGTAAGTAATGTTATATATATATATATATATATATTATCGTGCGACAGCATAGAAAATATATTGATCTTTATCTGAAGCCCTTTAGAGGAAATAACAATATAATTAATCTATATACTTCATACGAAAAAAATGTACAACTTTCTTCTAATAAATATTTATTATTATTATTATTATTATTATTATTATTATTATTATTATTATTATTATTATTATTATTATTATTATTATTATTATTATTATTATTATTATTATTATTATTATTATTATTATTATTATTATTATTATTATTATTATTATTATTATTATTATTATTATTATTATTATTATTATTATTATTATTATTATTATTATTATTATTATTATTATTATTATTATTATTATTATTATTATTATTATTATTATTATTATTATTATTATTATTATTATTATTATTATTATTATTATTATTATTATTATTATTATTATTATTATTATTAGTATATAGTATTGATTAGATATATATTATAAGTTATAACTAATTTATAACTATGATCTATTAATATATATAGCCTATAGGCTCGATAGTAAATAAGCTCGAAGTGGCGAGGCTTGATTTATATTGTAATATATAAATATATAAACATTAATACAACTAGAGGTATAACTTAAGGGTTCGAAACCCTTTAGTTATTATGTAACAAAAAGTAAAGGGTTGTAAACCTTTAGTTATTATTTAATAAAAAGTAAAGGTTTTCAAAAACCCTTTAGTTGTAATTTATAAAACAGTAGTGGTTTTGATTTTAATGAACTTTTTTTATATATAAAACCGGGAAGACAAAACTTCCCGATAAAATTCTTTACCTCGTATTTAAAGAAAACTAGTTTTTTATAGTCGTTATTTTTAACAGTGTATGATCTAATCACGTTATCCATCTTGCCTCTATGTATAGATTCAAATTCATTATTGAAGTCAATAAATGTAAAGACAGCTGATCAATTATTTTCCGTAATTACCTCCAGTTTCATTCTTATTGCTAGTATCTGACCCACTGTTGATCTCTTCTGTCTGAATCAATTTTGATTGGGTCTACTTACTTATTTACTTTAGTCGAGTTATCACTCGACCAGTTGTTTTTTGGATTTAAGTAGATGCTATAACACTGGATGTATTCGATTGAGTATCATACGATTATAAGTTTTGGCCATTACAGAGGTGAGGCTAATTCCACGGTAGTTATCAGCCTCGGTAAGATCTCCCGATTTATATGTTGGAATATGTTAGAAATGTTTCATAGGTCAGGCTGTTTACTGTTCATATAAGACTTTTTTATGATATCAAGCACAATGTCATCAATTGAAACATATTTGAATACTTCTGGCTATTGATATATATATATATATATATATATATATATATATATATGTTTAGATATTAAGCTATTTATTTTAAATTATATTTGTATTAATAGTAACACATTATTTTAGAGTCATATCCGTTCCTTGTACTAAAGTATATTTATCTGAATATGAAGTTAGTTCGAAAATGTAATATATAATATTTTATATATATATAAATAAATATATAATATATGTAAAATTATAAGTACTATGTTACTAACTTATCATATTTTAATAAGAATATATTACATATAAATAATAAACTATTTCATATTTTGTGTATCATGAACATTTATATATTAAATTGGATATTTATCTATTTAAGGATTAAAGAATATTGAAGCTTGGTAAAATATTTATAATATATATATATATATTATATTACACATTGAATTATTATTTTAGTTACATAAATCAATTGAAGACATTGATGATGAGTATTGGGTAGATTTTAATATTTTGGCTAATAGAATAACATTATTTTTCAATAATGTGGAAATGGCAGATTCTCAAGTTAGTTAATATATAACTAATAGTCAAAGATTTTCCGAAGGAAAGATATAACACTTACGCGAAATCGTGTAATTCGAATTTGTATACAAAATACCCTGGTGCCACCTATAGCGGGTTACTTTTAGGAACTATGCGTTGTTTATAATGTAAATTCGTATTTAACTATACACTTTTAAAATGTTAAATAATATGCTTTAAATTAATATGTATATGATGAAAACTAAGTGTTCATTACTAATATATAACAAACACATATGATATGTATGTTTTAAATGCTATAAGTATATATTTAGTGAGTAAAAGCTAATTTATATTGCATGTAATTTAATAGAGCAATGAAAACATTGTTGTATGCAAACAGAGCTGAACCTAAATCTATTTCAGTGATTTCGATACTACTGCTAGCAGCGGTAGGGGCTATTACTAAATTACGTTGCATGCATAGGGAGTGTTATATCTTTGCTTCGCAAAATCTTTGTAATAGTTATTAACTATACATATATATTTATAAAATAGTATTTTATTAGAACAATTTAAACTCATATATAATAAATGTTTCAAATTTAAATTATATATTCAAACTTACAAATAATTTAAAATTTTAATATATTATCAAATATTATTACCATTGACATGAATAATATGTTATTTTATGTAATAATGTGTACATTTCGCTGATTTTAGAATGAATGTACACTTTGGGAAACTCTATCAATAAGGAAATCGATTGTAAACAAGCTAACATACATAGGTATTATGTAAATAGTTTAATGATTATATAAAATATTTGTAATTCTAGATTAAATACAATTTTAAAATTGTTATTTATAAACCTATTATTACTGATATTTAAAACATTCGATCTCCATAATCATCATAATCATAATAACCATCATCACCATCATCATCATCATCATCATCATCATCATAATCACTTTATTATCATTGATACTGCTACTACAACTACAACCTACTATTACTATTACTATTAATATTATTATTACTATTACTATTACTATTACTATTACTATTACTATTACTATTACTATTACTATTATTACTACTACCACTATCGCCACATGTGTATTTTAATATCGCATATTATCTATATTTCATAATAAACGATCTATCATTATAACAATTATAAAATGACATAACAATTAATATTATCACACAATTTTACAGTAAAAGATGATTCTGTGATTTACAGGATAGATTTAAGATGTAAGGCCACTGATTTGATATCATGTGAAATAATACCATTAGATAATGTAAATGATGCCACTATTACTATTATATTCAAAAATGATCTATTTAATATTATTGAAAATGCATTTTTACTAACATTTGAAGATATATTAATACGAGATTTATCTCAGAGAAGTATACATACTAAGGTTATACATTATATCATATATTATATAATAAATATGATGAACAAAATATATTTAATAAGTTAATATTTATCAAAATTATTGATTATTATTTTAACAGATATATATGAACAAATTATATTATTTAAAAAATTATATTCTGATGATAATGATTATGTATGGTTTTTTGTTACATAGATTTGTATTTAGGAGCCTTACTTTAGTGTAAGAACTAACGAGTAAATAAAAAAATAAAGAACAGAAATAAAATACACATCATAACGAAATAGAATTGCGATAGTTATACATAAAGATAAAATTAATTAGTGGATATATGTATATATATATAAAAATATTATATATGAATATTTTCCCGTTAGTAATATACTTAGAGTAATAGCACGATGTTACTATTTTATAATTACATCTAAAGAATATATATTAATATATAAATGAATGATGGAAAGCACATATACAAATATTATGAAATAAAGAAATTGTATAATGGAGATAATAAAAATAATGAAGATAATTATTAGGAGATAATAAAGAATTCTAGGGGAAATTGAGTACATAAATAAATGAATATAATATAAGTTAATATATATAACTATATCATATATCCTTATAAGGAATGGAATGTCGATAATATTATACATATTTGAAATATAGTATCTTATTTTACTTTTTAAAACTATATTTTATATTATGTAAAATATAATTATTATATATATAATAATTATATTTTACATAATATAAAATATATATATATATATATTTAATTATACATATATAATTGTATAGTGTTATATATTATATTATAATACATAATCTATCAATTAATTAAAAGGTATCCATTGGCATACATCGGCATACATCGAATACTTCATTCTGTGCATCTGAGGTATATATATAATATATTACAAATTACATAATTATATCATTTAACTAACACACGGATTAACACATGTATATACCATCGATATAAAGAAAGTATTTCTTTATATCGATGGTATATGTACATACGCACACAAACATAAACATATATATATATATATATATATATATATACATTATTTATAACCTATGTTTTCACATACACAGCCCCTATTCAGCAGTTATGAAATCACTGGTTATTATGTAATAGATAATATATATATATATATATATTTAGATAAATATATATATATATATATATATATATGTATATTAATGTATATATTAAATATGTATTACTCAATTTAAATAAAGTAATTATTTTACTTGAAATGTAATTTTCAAAAATACTACTATTTAATAATTAATTAAAATAAATGTGTATAATATATCCACGGATATAACAACTGACATGATATAGGATATAAATACATCCTATAAATGCAATTTCAAATATCTAAATAAATATTTTATAATAATGTCTAAGTTAATTAATATACAAAATAAATACATTAGCAGAAACATAATATGAATAAACTCATATTACATTAACCTTATGATAAATATGAACATTAATATTTTTTTAATATAATTTTAATACTCCATATTTTTCTTGATGCGTATATTTTCTGAAGTAAAGTTCTTAACGATATGTTAATTACAAAGGTATTCAAATGCATTAAAAATATATAACTTAAAATATCTGTATAATCATAATTTAATTATAGATTATTATCTGTATATGCTAATTTTACCAAATTATTTAAATACAATGATTAACATCATAATTGAGATATGTTGATAGATTTAGATTCTATTTTAGAATATATATATATATATATATATATATATATATATATATATATATATATATATATGTATACATACACTTTATAATTTATATAAATTTTAATTACATATTTTATTATTATTTCTTGATAAAATTATAATTCATTATTTGAAATTATTTATCTATAATTCTAATTAATAATATATAATTTTAATTTATAACCGAGAAATCGTTTAAATTAGTTCAAAAAGTGATATTACTTCTACAACTTTATAAGCATGATTGTATTATAAAAGTAGACTGATAATTATATGGTAACATTACAAAATGTACTACACTATGTTTGTCATTATTTATAAAAAAAAATTATTCTTTGAAATAAATATATATATATATATATATATATATATATATTATGTTTATATAGAAATATAAGTTTTACATTTTCATCCATTGTGAATTAATTGTATTTCTGCAGCGGTTAAATGTTTAATGAATATTATAATACATGTATGTATATTGACATTTTATTTATCTTAATATTATATTATCATATATGATTATAATATTATATCCATATTTATATATGAAAAATTAAAAAATGTAATAGAAGTTACGAATAATGACAATGAAAATAAAAAGAATAATATAGAAGGTTAATTCATGTTATATATTATTTATACATTATGTTCTAAAACTATACATCTATATATTTACATATAACTGCCTGTGTGGCTCAGTGGCTAAGGCGTCAGACACACAAGCAGTAGGACACGGGTTCGACCCTCGTCCGGACCATTAATTAATTTTATAAAATGGGTCTTAAAATATTATTTAGAAGTGATCTTATAAGATATATATATATAATTGTGTATAAATAAATGATCGGCTCTCATTAAAACCATTGATGCCTTAACATGAGAGAGGCTTAGAAGGGAAATTAGAGCCATATATAAGTGGATATAAGTGAAAACTTCATATAAGTTCCTAGATGGGATGAAAGGACTCCACCAAATAAAAATAACAATAACAATAACAATAACAATATATATATATATATATATATATAAACATTATAATAAGTTATTTATACTACTAACAATTATATTATATGATACGTTTGATTCATAACTATTGTGATATGGTATAACTATTATGAGGGAGTCCCTGGTATATCATAAAACTATGGCTGAATACTATGATATATCTGATTACTATTTCAGATAATCTGATTACCATTCACTTTCTAAAATGGGTATTTATCTTAAATTATTGTGTAATCAAAAATAATACGTTATTTATAAATTTATAATTTGTATATATATATATATTATTAATATCATATATTATATTTTTGTATAGACAAAGTTATTAATCAAAAGGTATCTACTGGAATTTGTAATAAAGGTTAAAATAATAATATATATTATTAACATTGACTTGTATTGGGCCAATACAAGTCAATGATTATTAAGTATACTTTAATATAATAAATAAGTATTACGTATATTGTATATATATATATAAATAGGGGAAACTAACCGAATACGGACACTTTCGGTATCTCAGGAACAATAAATCATACAAAAAAAATGTTTAATGAATATAATATTCATAATTATATATATAGTTTAAAAAAGTATTTTTTTATTATAATTATTCAAAATATTGCTGATAATCCAATAAACTGATTTTTTTATTACGTTTTTAAATTTATGAAAAAAAATGTAAACCTAAAACCTTCTCAATAATATAAAAATGTATCGATATTAAATATAACGCTATATTATTAAAAAATAAAGCATTCTAAAATTATATATATATAATTTCTATATTTGTTATAAAATATTCATTAAGTTATATATTAATGCTTATAAGCATATATTTAGAGGTCATATAAGTCCCTAATACAG
Source organism: Osedax fenrisi (assembly GCA_964019155.1). Lineage (NCBI taxonomy): Eukaryota > Metazoa > Annelida > Polychaeta > Sabellida > Siboglinidae > Osedax > Osedax fenrisi. The sequence continues at coordinate 10,531,460 of OZ025239.1, read as the reverse complement.
ACACCCTATAACCAATCAGCGCGCAGCGTATGCACTATTCTGATTTTCATAAAAATCGCGTGCGTTATAATATTAATACCACCAATAAAGCTAAATCTAAAATTTGTATTATTTAGATACTTAAATTGTATTATTAAATAAAAAAATAATAAAAAAAAATATATTACTAACTAATTAAATTAGAATAAATTGTTCATAAAATTAATTATAAATAATGTAATTACAATTTGGTTGATTGATTCATCAATAATATATAGTTTATCTAGTGCTATATAGGGTGTCATTATTATAACACAGGGTGTCCGTATACGAATGTCCGAATATATTCGAACATGGGTATCGAATAAGGGCACCCCCGACGGGGGTCCCCCGTTATCTATGAAATTAAAAGATTAAATCAAATTTTATAATTACAATAATATCTATAATCATATACTATAAATATAGTGTAGTTTTTGAATAAAAAGAATGAGTCATAAAATGTGCTATAGCAGTACGGTACAATTTATAATCTCACATTTTTAATTTCTGGGTATTTGAGAAGTTTGATGTTATCAAATCTTAATTTTTAATTTAGTTTTAATTCGGGGATCGGTTCGTGTAATAGTTCGGTTAACGGATATGTTAACTAAATTATATAATAAGTTTCATTAAATTATTTTTAAATTCCTATTATTTTTTATTTATTTACATTATTAATTTGATTAATATTTGTTTCACTTTTAATATACATTATTTAATATATCAATTATATAATTAATATATACATAATAAGTGATAATTATGTACAATCTAAAATGACTATAAAAATATCAATTACATTACTGATATCAAAATTAATCTGATACAAATATTGAAGTATATAATTAATATTATTTACTGGAATTCCGAATCATTTTTTAATTTTAGCATATCTAATTTAAATTATTAAGGTGGCCACCTTACCCTCAATGGAGGGTAAGTTTCCCACGTTTTACGGGTAATGTGGCGATGCATTAATTCACTAGATGGGGTATACTTTATATCAAGTTTAGTCCTATGTTATCACATCAAGTATAAAATTAAATAATAACCCGCAATTGTGAAACATTAATGCTTTTTAGATTAATTTTATAAATTACTATATTCATTAATAGTATACCATTACACTTACTTATCATGGAAAAAGCAATTAAATCAGTAGATGAATGTATATTATACTAAACTGGCGATACAATATATAGATAATATAGTATATTAGAAAGATAACTAATTTATATTATCTGATTTATATATATATATATATTATGTTCTTTATAATTATTTTAATAGATAATTAAATATACTAAATACAATTTACAAGATTATACCATGATTATAATATGTATGGAAATATATTTGTATTGTTAAGATATAGTATATATTGATTCAATCAAATTTTTCATATAATGACATACGCAATATTATCAATATATAAAAATATTTATTTCAGATCATATCTTTAATCATATGATTGGCTTAAATCATTATGAAGTGGCCATTACATGCTAAATGATGGCCACATTACCCGCGTCTAGGTATCACGATATATATACTATATAATAATAAATATTACTCACTAAAATAAATTGATTACATACGTTGTTGAAATTAAATAGTTCTTTAATATCCAATTTTAATTTTCAATTTATATTATATATTAGTGATTTAATATATGTTTTACTAAACTTTTATTTCAATTTAAAAAAAAATAGATTTTTTTTGTATTTTTTACATACTTTTTTTATTTAAAAACAAATAAAATCAATTTTTTTTGTCTTTTTTACATACTTTTTTTATTAATAGATATACAAATTATTTTCACTTATTTGAATAATACTCAGTAATGCGCATATTTTAGTTATACATTTTTTTGTATTGGACTTATAGTTTATGAGATACGCCAGCTGGCCACATTATCCTCCTAGCCATATTACACATATTTCCCCTATATATATATTTCTAAATTAATATAATTTCATATTAAATATAATATTATTAAATTATTTATATTCTTAAACATAATTTAGATTGGGTTGAGGTTACAAGTTGAGGCTATTATTTCTAATTTCAATTATGAATAGTATTAATATAATATATTTAAGCTGTATAAGTTATATCTGTATCTGTTTAGAATATATAACATGCATTATTTGCATAGTTCACTTTGTAAGTTTTTTTACCCATAATTACTTCTTTTATACTTTTCGGTTAAATAGAACATTCTTAATACAAAAAATAAGAGTTTATCATGAGAAATTTAGTTTTAGTTACAAAGGCGCATGTTTATGGAATTCTTTAAATCAACCATATCAACGAATTTCAATACTTTTACAATGCATATTAAAATATATTTGTAGATAATTATATATTGTCACTTACACATTATTGTTTACATCTGTAATGTTTGTTCTTTTATTTACATGGTCATCTTTCCTTATTCATATTTTTTATCTTTGTAGCATTACTTTGGTCTTTCGTTTTCTTTGATTTTTTATAGTTTAACTTATTTATTATTTTTAGTTGCTTTTACATTTTAAAAATATTTTATTATATATTTGTATTATATTTTATTATTATTTTATTGTTATATGAATGATTATACTCTTGGTATTGAGAGTTATATTTAATTTTATTGTAATGATTTTTTATAAGACAAATAAGAATGAACACAATTTAATTATAAAATAATTATACTCTTTATATTTATTATTTTTTGTATTAATTCTATCATTACCAAGAGCAGGTTGGTATCTTGATAAGTTCTATATAACTTATATATAATATTTTGGGTTTTGATCTTGGTCATCAACTAAATCTGATATTATTAATATAATATTAGATTATATGTTATGTAACTTAAGTTAGATTAATTAATCTAGACACATTTGATATATATACTTATATAATATAATGATAAACTAGCACCTATATATTATTACCAACGATTTTTCAGCTTAGCAAAATCTTTGCCATTAGGTTATACTTATAATACTTATTTCTTACTATTTATTATATATTTATATTTTATGTAAAATTATAATTCATTTACTAGATAAAAGTACTGAATTAAATATTTTGAATACAAAAGTTAATACAGAATTACTCGATGAAGATTATAACGATTTACAAATACCAAATGGTTTAATATGTAAATAATGTATATAATAAGGTATATAATTATAATTTAAAAATAAAAAATTAATATTATTCTATAATAATATTTTAATTTATATACATATAAAATTATTTAATTTTTTTGATTGAAATTGCGTATTAAATATCAATTAATATGTTACAGAATATATTATTTTACTAATTTATTATTTGAAAAACACAATTAGAGAATGTTCAATTAATCGTATCAAGATTTAATATATATATATATAGATATATATATATTAATAATATTAATAAATATTAATAATATTTATAAATTATAAGATGAACCCGAAAAGAAGTCATTGACATCTAAAGTATCTATAGGAATTAATAAAAGTATTCCTAAAAACAAGAATAACACAAAAATTATAAATGTTATAAACGATAAAGGTTATTTTATATATAAATATATATATATAGAAAAAATATATTAAATATATTAAATTAAATGTTTATGTAACATAAGTTAATTTACATTTGATGTGTTGCATTATATAATATATAATGATAAACTAAAGGTATAGTTTTGATAGCATTAACAGTTGTACCGGTTGACATATGTAAATACCGTTTGATCTACACAATGTATTAACCGGCTACCAACCTGCCCATCTGACCAACTTTCCTGCTATAAAACCACACCTTAATTAATACTAATATATATAATATTTATGATATATATATATATATTGTATGATACTAGATATAATTCTATATCCTAATATAGATATTTATAAAAATCATATAGGTATAACTTTATTTAAAAAATTATATATTATTAATTTAAATATTACAGAAAAAACTATCATTTATTTATTTTTATTTTTATAAAATATTAAAATGTTATACAATGTTCTAGATTATTTTATATATAATAACACATAGGTATTGTTTTTTAAAATTTAATTTTATATATATATATATATATATAATATAATACAGTATTATATTTTATAATATACATATGCATATATGAATACGTATATATTAATAAATTATAAGGTGTACTTGAAATTAATTCTGCGATATCTAAAGTATCTATAGGAATTAATAAATGTAATTATAAATACAAGAATAAAACAAAAATTATAAATGTTATAAATGATAAAGGTTATTTTTAATATAAATATAATATATATATATATATATATTTATTATATTATATTATATGTATATAAAACTTAATCTAAACACATGTGATATGTATATTGATATAATATATATAATGATTAATTAATAATAATATACTATTACCATAAATGTTCCTGATTTGTCAGCTTTGGAAAACTTTGCTATTACTTATGCTACTTATTTCTGACTATTTATTATATATTTATATTGTATATACACTTATAATTCATTTAATAGATAACAGTACTGAATTAAATATTTTGAATACAAAAGTTGATACAAAATTAATCGATGAAGAGTATAAGGATTCACAAATATCAAATGGTTTAATATGTATATAATAAGGTATACCTTATATATATAATTTAAAAATACAAACTTTATATTAAAAAATAATAATATTTTAATATATATCTAGAGAATTTTCAATTATACGTATCAGAATTTAATATATATGTATGCATATATTAATACCATTACAAAATATTAATAATATTTATAAATTATAAGATGAACCCGAAAAGAAGTCAGTGATGTCTAAAGTATCTATAGGAATCAATAAAATTATTTCTAAAAACAAGAATAAATCAAAAATAATAAATGTTATAAATGATAAAGGTTATTTTGAAGAAATACATTTATTATTAGTAATACTTATTTAATTAAAGTATTAATACAATTTATATATATAATGTTATGATAACACTTATACATATGTTTCGAAAATATCCAAAGTATATAGGTCTAATCTAATATTTTCGACTTTTTGTGGAGATTTTAGGGTGTTGGGTTATTGATTTCGAAAAATAATTTAATTTTCATAATATCTAAAATAATTGAATATTTTAAAGATCTAGTATTATATATATAGTAGATACTTTTAATAAATGATTAATAATGGTATCAAGTCAATAAATGAAAATATTTAACACTAAACAAGTTTTACGCCTAAAAAAACCCTGGAAAACAATGCTATATCATACTAGTATACTATATATATATATATATATATATATATATATATATATATATATATATTGTTATTGAAATTGTACTCCTCATTATCTGATTGGATGAAAGACTTGACAAGCCATGTTTTTTCATTCACTTAGGGTTTATGCAAAATCTGATGTAATTATTATATATATATATATATATATATATATATATATATATATATATATATTATGTATTACTTATAAAATGTACACTGTCCATATTACCAATTTATACCAATTTATTATATTAAATTATATTATATTTATTTCTGTTTTATATTAATAATATGAACTCTAGATGAAAATACCAAATTAAGTATATCAAATACAAAATATGACATCATAATCATTGATAAAGAAAATAATGATTCACAAATAAAAAGTGGGTTTTTAATTTATGTATATATTTTATATGATTTAATTTTAAAATATTAAACTGAATTGACTATAGTTATACTATATATATAAGTTAATTATTAATATATTATATTTTAATTATTACTAATATTACGAATATAGATTACATTTATAAAGTAACATTTTGACATATGCCTATCTATATATATTTATGAATTAATAATTATCTATATCCCATTCTATTACATACTGTGTTATTATGATGTATAGTTATATATATATATATATATATATATATATATATATATATATATATATTTAGAAACATCATATAATTATTAAAATCCACTAAATTAATCAACAAATATTATATATTATTATTTTACATATTACATCAGATATGAGAATTTATTACTTTTTAGTTGTATATTATATTACAATTTTATAATTTAGTAAATTTATAACATATAATATCAAATTACGTTAATTATTTAAATTAAATTAAATATATGTATATATATATAATATAGTAACTGCCTGTGTTGCTCAGTTTGTTATGGCGTCAGGCACATACGCAGTATACTGCCGTTCCAACATACGCCTCTTCCGGACCATTAAAATAGGTCTTAAAATACTATTTTGAAGTGATCTTATATAATTGAGTATAAATAAATGATCTACTCTTGTTAAAACCATGGATGCCTTAACAGGAAAACGGATTTGAAGGGACATTAGAGCAATATTGTTATCATTGAAAAAATTCATCTAAGTTCCTGGATGGGATGAAAGGACTCCACTAAATAACAATTCAAATATATATATATATAGAAAATAAAAGCATCATAATATATAAATAATGTATAATATATGTATAATACAGGCATAATACATGTATATATATACAGGTATTGAATTTTATAACATATATGTTATATATAATGTATCATATATTGTATACAATATATATATTATTGTTATTGTTATTGTTATTTTTATTTGGTGGAGTCCTTTCATCCCATCCAGGAACTTAGATGAAGTTTTCACTTATAACCATATATGGCTCTAATGTCCCTTCGAAGCCGCTCTCATGTTAAGGCATCCATGGTTTTAACGAGAGCCGATAATTTATTTATATACAATTATATAAGATCACTTCTAAATAATATTTTAAGACCCATTTTATAAAATTAATTAATGGTCCGGACGAGGGTCGAACCCGTCTCCTACTGCTCATGTGTCTGACGCCTTAGCCACTAAGCCACACAGGTAGTTATATATATATATATGAATAATTATTCATATATATTATATGTTATGTTCATATTATAAAATTCATTAATATTATATATATAGGTATATAATATATACTTATATACGTATATAATATATACTATATATAACTATATTAATTATATTAATAAATTATAAGGTGTACTTGAAAGGAATACAGCGAAATCTACAGTATATATATATATATATATATATTAAAAAGTAAAATAAAAAAATAAACCATCCTATATATATATATAAATGTTGTGTGAGTTATTTTTTACTAAATGAATAGCCTAATTTATATTCGTATATTACATAATGGCTAATATTATGTGTGTAATTAATACCCCATATGTATAATGATATAGTATACAATGATACATTATTAATAATCTATACTATTACGTATAAATATTTATTTATGATTATTTATTATATATTTATATGTTATATTCATAATTCATTTACTAGAGAAAAGTACCGAATTAAGTATTTTGAATAAAAAAGATGATATAGAAATAACTGATGAAGAATTTATAGATTCACAAATACTAAATGGTTTAATGTGTAAATAATGTATTAATTATAATTCAAAACATACACAACTTAATATTAACATATAATATTATTGAATTTATATAATTTAAATTTCTTATTAAATAATTCTTATTAAAACCAATTAATAAGCTACATAATCTATTCTTTTATTAATTTATTATTTGAAAAATACAATTAAAGAATGTTCAATTACCCGTTACCAAATGTAATATATATTTCTTAAATTTGATATATTTCTTTAATTTCAATATACATATATTAATATTTATAAATTATAAGATACACCCGAAAAGAAGTCGATGATATCTAAAGTATATATAGGAATCAATAAAAGTAATTCTAAAAACAATAGTAACACAAAAAATATAAATATTATACATGATAAAGGTTATTTTTAATATGAATACACATATATATATATATGAATGAATGAATGAATGAATGAATTCAGTTTATAGACAATGTCTAAGGAGAATCAGTGAAAGCGATGAGCTTTTTTAATTCGATATCTCCTAACAGTAGTGTAATGTCATATTTCATCATCTTCATTCGGATAAAATACAATAAAATTACATAAAAATAGATATTAAAATAAACAATAAACACAAATATAAAAGAAAGAATAAAACAAAACTAAAACAAATATTTGATTCCCATGTTAGCATCAAAAACAAAGTATAAAATATAATTAATACATTTTTCATAATTGTAATATAATATTTATAAAGAATCTAAATATTTGTATCACATATTTTATGTCAATTTTAATAATATTGATATATATATATATATTTGTAGGTTACTATAGGTTATTAATACTGTTTATAATTGTTTTAATTCTAATACTGTTTTTTATTATTTTATTACTTTTAATTTTTAATACTGTTTAGTTTTTTTTTATTATTAGTAATGTAAAGTTAAATATATAAAACGTAAAATTTGAAAAATAAATATAAAATAGTTTTGATAAATAGTAATTTTAAAAATTGTTAAACATTTAATACTGTTTTTTTTTTTATGTTTTTAATACTTCTAATTTGTAATACTGTTTTGTTTTATTTTTTGTGTTTAGTTATATGATGTAAAATATATAAAAATGTAAAATATGTAAAAATGTAAATTTTATATGGAGAAATACCTATTTAATACTAATTTTTAATAAAGTTTTATAATATACAATATTTGTTTAATTTACAATATAATATTAGAGGAAATAATATATTTTTAATATTATTAAACATCACACATAAATGTTATATTTTATATTGGTTAATGAAAAACAATTTCATAACTTTTTTTAATTGATTTATATTTGTTATTTTATTTTTTTTAAGAATATTACCAAATATTATATCAATATAATACTTTATACCTTTGAAGAATATTGTATTTTGGTATTTTGTAGTTTTCATTAATGGTAAAATGAATATATCATTACGTTTATTTAATGTAAAATATTCATTAAAATCAATTTTGTAATTTTTATTTAGCAATTTATAAATTAATATAATATTTCTAAACATCACCAGATCATTTAATTTTAGAATATTATTACTAATAAATAATTCAGATGTATTTGATAATCTGATTAAAGGTAATAGATTTAAATTTAAGATTTTTTTGTTAATAATTCTGATAATTTTTTTTTGCAATAACATAATAATATTTATATTTGATTTATAGGTATTTCCCCATATTTCTATGCCATAAGAAATATTAGATAAAAAAAAGAGTTATATAATAAAATCATATTTTCAGTACTTAAAAACGAAACTTTTTTCATAAAATATATTATAGATGATAATGTGTTAGCTAGATATTCTATATGTTTTTTAAAAGTTAAATGTTGATCTAAAATTAATCCTAGAAATTTGTAGCTACCTACAATTTCAATTTTAGAATTTCCAATATATATATCTTTTAATATTCTAGCATTCATAAAAGGTAAAATTTTTGTTTTTTCAATATTCAGTTTTAGTTTATTGATATTGAACCAATATACTAATTTATCGATATACAATTGTAGGTATTTAGTTAATAATTCATTATTGTCTGCATATATTGTAAGTGATGTATCATCTGCATATAAGTTTAGATTAATATTGACTGCATCTTTCAAAATAGTTGGCATATCATTAATAAATAATATAAAAAAAAGAGGCCCAAGAACTGATCCTTGGGGTACTCCATATTCTATACAATCCTTCGATGATAATGAATCATTTATTCTTGTAACAATATATCTTTTATATAAATAACTTTTTAAAAATGTTTTCATTTTACCTCTGAATCCATACGATTCTAATTTATCAATTAATATATTATGATCTACGACATCAAAAGCTTTTTTAAGATCTAAAAATATTGTTGATACTTTTTTATTATTATTAGTATTTTTAAAAATAAAATGTATATTTATTAATGATAAAGTTGTATTGGAGTTTGGTATGTATCCATATTGATTATTATTAATTATATTATTTTTATGTATAAAATTTGATAGTCTATTATATATGATTTTTTCGAATATTGATTTTACTTATTTGTGGTAATAAAGAAATAGGTCTATAATTAATTATTAAATGGATATTATTATTTTTATATATTGGTTTAATTATTGCATCTTTCATATTATCCGGATATATTGATTTATCATTGCATAAATTAAATAAATGATTAAGTGGAGTCAATATTTCATATATAATTTCTTTTATTAAATACATATTATAATTATTTATATCTTTTGAGTTTTTTGACTTCATACTATCTGCTACATTAATAATTTCATTATTTGTTATTGGTAAAAAATAAAAACTTTTAGAATAATTTGTTAAAAATTGTTTAAAACTATTTTTTTCTGATGACATTTCAATAGCATTATTTATGGATTTTCCTATTGTTGCAAAATACTCATTAAAACAATTGCATTGATCTATTTCACCATATATTTCAATATCCTTATAAATAAATATAGATGGGTACTCATTTTCTTTTCTTTTTATTAATTTATTAATTATTTTCCAATTGTCTTCTTGTTTATTATGTGAAAAAAGTTGCTTATAGTAATTATTTTTATCGTGTTTTATATTTTTCTTGATTTTATTCTATAATTTTTTTATATCTATTTAGTATAGACATGCAATTAGTAGATTTATATAAACTGAATAATTTATTTTTATTTTGTATTGCATTCTTTAATTTATTAGTTATCCAAGGATTATACGGGGTATTTATATTGGCTTTTTTTTTAATTAAAGGACAATTTTTGTTGACTATATCATTTAAAATATTAATAAAATTATTATAACATATATAAGGATCTGTCATTTCCGATAATACTATTTTCCAGTTTATATTTATAAAATCATTTTTTAAATATTCAATATTTTGTTGATTAAAATTTCTAATATACATCACTTTATTATCACATTTTTTAACCCGAGAAAATTATGTAAATATAAAAAATAAAATACAATGATATGTTATATCAGTATCAATGGTTCCATTATTTGTTATATGATCATTATTAGAAAGTATATTATCAATCGTTGAGTTGGAATAATGAGTAGGTATTGTTATATTAGCTGTTAGTCCTAATTGTGTTAGTATATATTTAAAATTATTAGAAAGTAATGAACATTTTGATAAATATATTAAAATCACCACATATATATATTTCATTATTTAAAAATTTGGAATATATATTATAAAATAAATCATTAAAAAAATCAATATTACTATTAGGAGATCTATAAATTGCTGAGATTATTTGTATATGTTTAGTTGTATTTTTTATTTGTATTGATAATATTTCAATATCATCTATAATAGAAATAGTTAATTCGTCTATTACACATACATCTAACGATTTATTTGCAAGTATAGCAACGCCCCCACCTCTTTTTTTAATTTTTAGTGTACGATTATTTAAAAATATATTATAATTTTTAAAATATATTGATGGTTATCAGTATTTATTAACCAAGTTTCAGTAAGAATTATTATATCTGGTTTATTATATAAAGTATCAAGTAATATTAAAAAGTTATTAATATTTTTATTAAAAATCCTTATATTAAATATAATGACTGATATATTTGTATTCAAATTATATGTAATTCTATTATAATCTTTAATATTATAATTATGGCAAATCATTATTAGTTTCACTAATTATATTAAATTTTATCATTTTTAAAGTATTTTTAATAAATTTAACTTTATATACAATTGTATCAGTTGATTTATCTTTTGCTTCTGATAATAATTTCTTTTGTGTATTTAATTGATTTTTATCAAATTCATGTGATATTCCAATTTTATTATAAATTGTATTTTTAAATCTAAAAGCATTATCTAAAATATCGATTTTTTCATTTTCCGTGTTCAGTATTACTTGTATAGGTCTGATTTGATATGCATGTACTGCCCGACAAACAATAATTACTGCACAGGACTCCTGCAGGCGTCCTTATTTGTAACAATCGGCCTATCTATTATACATGTAAGCAGGGACAAATAAGGACTACAAAACGAATTTTCTGCATCCTGCTAAGGACAAATAAGGACTAAAAAAGTAATTTTCTGCATCCTGCTAAGGACGAATAAGGACTAAAAAAGTAATTTTCTGCATCCTGCTAAGGACGAATAAGGACTAAAAAACGAATTTTCTGCATCCTGCTAAGGACGAATAAGGACTGAATAACGGACTTTCTGAATACTGGTAAGGATAAATAAGGACTGAATAACGGGTATTCTGAATACTGGTAAGGATAAATAAGGGTCATATAAAGTATTTTCTATTCCTATATATATAATAACCCAGAATTCAACTTACATCAAAAACTTAAGTTCAAAATTTAAACTCAACTTAAGTTCTAAACTAAATTCTAAATTCAATAATAATAACATTTTAATATGTACACTTTAATCAATATTCAATTGCTATATATTCAATATTGAGCAATTAGTTCAACATGATTTCCAATTATATTATCAATATAATTACGATTAAAATTGTAGTTCAATGTGTCAATTTAATGAGATTATGATAATTTAGAAAAATACATAGGATTACTTAAATAATTTTAGTTTTTAGAATACAATTTTATTTATTAAAAGTAGTATATTAACTTAAATATAAAAGTAAAATAATAATTAATAATTAATTTGCATAAATAAAAATTAAATCAATATATTAAAATAATTAAAAGGTATAATATGTTATTCTTTCTATATTAAAACAAGTATATATATACTTATTAATAATTAATAAACAGATAAATAAACAGTAACATATTATACTACTGAGCAGGGTATATAAAGGACACAAAAAGTAAAGTTCTGCATTCTATTTATAGCTATACAGATTTTACTGTGATTTTACTGTAGATGTCCTGCTCAGTACCATATTATACTACTGCGCAGGGTATATAAAGGACACAAAAAGTAAAGTTCTGCATTCTATTTATAGTTATACAGATTTTACTGTGATTTTACTGTAGCTGTCCGGCTCAGTAACATATTATACTACTGCGCAGGGTATATAAAGGACACAAAAAGTAAAGTTCTGCATTCTATTTATAACTATACAAATGTTACTGTGATTTTACTGTAGCTGTCCGGCTCAGTAACATATTATACTACTGCGCAGGGTATATAAAGGACACAAAAAGTAAGTTCTGCATTCTATTTATAGTTATACAGATGTTACTGTGATTTTACTGTAGCAGTCCGGCTCAGTAACATATTATACTACTGCGCAGGGTATATAAAGGACACAAAAAGTAAAGTTCTGCATTCTATTCATATCTATACAAATGTTACTGTGATGCTACTGTAGATGTCATGCTCAGTAACATATTATACTACTGAGCAGGGTATATAAAGGACACAAAAAGTAAAGTTCTGCATAGTTATTTGGTCTACATTTTTAACATTACTGTAGACACCCTTTACAGTGGTATCACAGTACATTTATACTGTTCAGTGTATTATAAGGATAAATAAGTATATTAAAACGGAATTTATGCATGCAATTGTTTGTCGTGTGGTTTATCAATATCGATTTTTCCTATTCTATGCATTTTTATAATTTTAATAGACAATTCTTCGTCATATTTATTTTTGTTATCATGAATTATTTCTTTTATATTATGTAATATAATTGTTTTACTACGTGCATTTATTTCATTCATTGATTTTAAATTATTTGATACTGTTATTTGTGTTTGATACATTAATTGTATTTATAATATTATTTTCTAATTCAGTATTTACAATATCAGCATATGATTTAACGTTATCCTTTATATTAATAGTATTACAATTAGAAATTTTTTCTTCAAGATTATTTACTGTGTTTTTTAATTCATTAATTATTTTATTATTTTCTTCTAATACAAATTTTATGTCATTATCAAATAATTCCTTAATGTAATTTTTAATAGACTCTGATAATTCTAAGTTAGTCATTCTATTTGCCATTATGTGTGTTATATTTGATATTTTATATTATACGAAATAATATACATATATAAATATTCTACCAAGGTATACACATTTATATATGCACATTCATTTTATATATTTATATAACTAATTATTAGTTACTAATAAATAAATTAGTAATAACTTATTTCCTATATATTAGTTATGTATAAATAATATTATAAGTTAATTATATTATTAGGAATACATATAGTAAGAATACTATTTGATATTTACTATTATAAATGTATTGTTTGTATAAATATAAATATATAAAATATCCACTTATCTGATTTTATTCACGGATGAGCGCGCGCAAAAACACGTCTTTACGCTTTGAATGCTAACACAAGAATGAATATATATATATATATATATATATATATATATATATATATGTTCATATTATATTATATAGATTAAATGTTTATATAACATAGTTATGTAGCATAATATAAGATACATTTTATATGATACATTAACAATAATATATAATATTACCGGGGTGTAATACTCCCCGATATTACTTATTATTTGCAAAATACAATAGATATTGTTTGATTTTACACATACAAATTTAATTGATATACACTTGAGTATAACTATATGTATTTCTTATATATATATATTAAAAATAGAAGAGCAACCTGAAAAGAATTCTGCGACATCTAAAGTATCAATAGGAATTAATAAAAGTAATTCTAAATACAAGAATAAAACAAAAAATATAAATTTTATAAATGATAAAGGTTAATTTTAATATAAATATATATATATAAATATATATATATATAAATATATATATATATATATATAAATATATATATATATATATATATATTACTTATAAATAATTATTTGTGAACATTTATTATATATTTATATATTATGTTCATATTTAATTTACTAGGTAAAAGTACTGAATTAACCAGTTTGAATACAAAAGTTGATACAGAATTAATCGATGAAGAGCATAACGATTCACAAATACAAAAAGGTTTAATATGTAAATAATGTATATAATTATAATCTAAAAAATAAAAAACATAATATTAATATATATATATATATATATATATATATATATATATATGTGTATAAAATAATAATTATATATAATAATATTTTAAATTATATAAATTATTGGATTTCTATAATTTAAATTTCTTATTGAATGAATTCTTATTAAAACCAAATAGTAAGCTACATAATATATTATTTTATTATTTTATTATTTAAAAAACACAATTAAATAATGTTCAAATTCCAAATGTTATATATAAGTCTTACATTTCATATAACAATATACATATATTAATATTTATAAATTATAAGATGGACCTGAAAATAAGTCAATGATATCTAAAGTATCTATAGGAATCAATAAAAGTTATTCTAAAAACAATAGTAAAACAAAAAATATTAATATTATATACGATAAAGGTTATTTTTAATATGAATACATGTATATATATAATATATAGACAAATATATAGATGTATTATATTATATTATATAAATTAAATGTTTATATAACATAGCTATGTATCTAATATAAGATAAATTTTATATGTATAATGATAAATTAACAATAATATGTAATATTATAATATTACATGTATACATGGGGTGTAATACTCCTTGATATTACTTATAAATAATTAATTCTGACCATTATTTTATATTTATAATTTATGTCTATATTTAATTTACTAGATAAAAGCACTGAATTAGGCATTTTGAATACAAAAGATGATACAGACTTAATTGATGAAGCATATAATGATTCACAAATACCAAATGGTTTAATATGTAAATAATGGATATAATTTAATAAAAAATAAAATTAATTTACACAAAAAATATTTTAATATATATAATACCGAGGATTACTATGATGGGCATATATGGAATAACATTACAATGGTCTATATCCTATATCTTAAAACATAATATCTCTATTACGATAAACACTCACCAGTCTCATTTTTCTTCCCTTAAAACCTCGGTATGCCCAATGGAGCAGTTACTTGTTCGAGCTATATAGCCAAATAGTGATATATATCACCCCTCTCTATTTTCTCTCTCTATATATATACATACTTCTGCTACTTCCTTAACACATTTTACTCTAAACAACATGATCATATACCCCTCCCATTCTCATATGTGGATACCCTTCTATCTCAGATATAAACTTATTATTCTCTTCTAATCCACAAAAAAACACACACACACACACATATATATATATATATATTCTGTTAAGGTTAGGTGCGACCTCTATCCTATAAGTAGATTTTGTACATGTATCTAATAGAAAAAATAGTGGTCTGCTAAAAGTCTATTAACTTATTATTTATTTATTCATACTATAAAAATTGCTTTTTTTATATAATATAAAAGAAAATATATTTTCTTTATGCATATATGTAATTATTATTATTTTGAAAATAAAAGATTAAATTGTGAATATTTTAAATTTTACTTATCAGATTAAAAAATTGCAAATATTGTTAATTTATATATATATTATAAATTATCTGAAAATTTAAATTAATTTAAAGAATTATTAAATGACTTAATGATGTTTGAATGTGTGAAATTTGTAAAAAATAATTATTATGAGTACATTTATTCTAAAATGTACTCTACTTGTAAACAAATTATGATATTTATAAATAGATGGTATAAAGTTATTATAAATAAAAAGCCACTTATGAATACAGATTGTTTAAATCTATATATATATATATATATATAATATTTGTCATTGTAGCTTTTACAATTATAAAAACGATCTTATATTCATAAAATTATGACGATTATTAAATTAATTTAAAAATTATTAATATAATTTATTTAATGCTTTAAAAGTGTTTATATTTATATTTTTATTTTTATTTATATGTAAGAATATGATTTATATATTATTTTAAATATAATATTTTACATTTTAATAATGCATGCATGCATATTGAAACACATTTTTTCATAAAATTAAATGTCTCGCCTACCCTTAACCCATACTACATACCCATATATATATATATATATATATATATATATATATATATATATATATATATATACATATATATGATATACTTCAAAAACATACCATCTTGCATTCTCTTTAATACCAAAATAACCTCATATTATAATTATCTACAGAACTTTAGAATATATCTCTAAATTCTATATATTTTCATACTCTATTGAACCGCCCTCATAAATGCCGCTCTATTAGCTCCCTCAAATGAATCCTAAATATTGCTTATTATTTTCTCTCTATCTAATAGATAGTATCTAATATATAAACCAGCCAACTTCTTATATATGTGTTCATTCTTTTTATCTTGTTTTATCTTCACAGTATTATCAAGACCTCCTATAATCTCGAGGTTATAGGAGGTCTTGGTATTATTGTTATATATAGATAAAAAGTATACTTTTTACCGTTTTTTGTTTTCCGTCAATAACATTTTATTTATAATTTTATTAATTTATTATTTGAAAAATACAATAGATATTATTTGATTTTACACATACAAATTTAATTGATATACACTTGAGTATAACTATATGTATTTCTTATATATATATATTAAAAATAGAAGAGCAACCTGAAAAGAATTCTGCGACATCTAAAGTATCAATAGGAATTAATAAAAGTAATTCTAAATACAAGAATAAAACAAAAAATATAAATTTTATAAATGATAAAGGTTAATTTTAATATAAATATATATATATATATATATATATATATATATAATATATTACTTATAAATAATTATTTGTGAACATTTATTATATATTATGTTCATATTTAATTTACTAGGTAAATGTACTGAATTAACCAGTTTGAATACAAAAGTTGATACAGAATTAATCGATGAAGAGCATAACGATTCACAAATACCAGAAGGTTTAATATGTAAATAATGTATATAATTATAATCTAAAAAATAAAAAACATAATATTAATATATATATATATATGTGTATAAAATAATAATTATATATAATAATATTTTAAATTATATAAATTATTGGATTTCTATAATTTAAATTTCTTATTGAATGAATTCTTATTAAAACCAAATAGTAAGCTACATAATATATTATTTTATTATTTTATTATTTTAAAAAACACAATTAAATAATGTTCAAATTCCAAATGTTATATATAAGTCTTACATTTCATATAACAATATACATATATTAATATTTATAAATTATAAGATGGACCTGAAAATAAGTCAATGATATCTAAAGTATCTATAGGAATCAATAAAAGTTATTATAAAAACAATAGTAAAACAAAAAATATTAATATTATATATGATAAAGGTTATTTTTAATATGAATACATGTATATATATAATATATAGACAAATATATAGATGTATTATATTATATTATATAAATTAAATGTTTATACATAGCTATGTATCTAATATAAGATACATTTTATATGTATAATGATAAATTAACAATAATATGTAATATTATAATATTACATGTATACATGGGGTGTAATACTCCTTGATATTACTTATAAATAATTAATTCTGACCATTATTTTATATTTATATTTTATGTCTATATTTAATTTACTAGATAAAAGCACTGAATTAGGCATTTTGAATACAAAAGATGATACAGACTTAATTGATGAAGCATATAATGATTCACAAATACCAAATGGTTTAATATGTAAATAATGGATATAATTTAATAAAAAATAAAATTAATTTACACAGAAAATATTTTAATATATATAATACCGAGGATTACTATGATGGGCATATATGGAATAACATTACAATGGTCTATATCCTATATCTTAAAACATAATATCTCTATTACTATAAACACTCACCAGTCTCATTTTTCTTCCCTTAAAACCTCGGTATGCCCAATGGAGCAGTTACTTGTTCGAGCTATATATCCAAATAGTGATATATATCACCCCTCTCTATTTTCTCTCTCTATATATATATACATACTTCTGCTACTTCCTTAACACATTTTACTCTAAACAACATGATCATATACCCCTCCCATTCTCATATGTGGATACCCTTCTATCTCAGATATAAACTTATTATTCTCTTCTAATCCACAAAAAAACACACACACACACACATATATATATATATATATATTCTGTTAAGGGTAGGTGCGACCTCTATCCTATAAGTAGATTTTGTACATGTATCTAATAGAACAAATAGTGGTCTGCTAAAAGTCTATTAACTTATTATTTATTTATGCATACTATAAAAATTGCTTTTTTTATATAATATAAAAGAAAATATATTTTCTTTATGCATATATGTAATTATTATTATTTTGAAAATAAAAGATTAAATTGTGAATATTTTAAATTTTACTTATCAGATTAAAAAATTGCAAATATTGTTAATTTATATATATATATTATAAATTATCTGAAAATTTAATTAATTTAAAGAATTATTAAATGACTTAATGATGTTTGAATGTGTGAAATTTGTAAAAAATAATTATTATGAGTAAATTTATTCTAAAAATGTACTCTACTTGTAAACAAATTATGATATTTATAAATAGATGGTATAAAGTTATTATAAATAAAAAGCCACTTATGAATACAGATTATTTAAATCTATATATATATATATATATATATATATAATATTTTTCATTGTAGCTTTTACAATTATAAAAACGATCTTATATTCATAAAATTATGACGATTATTAAATTAATTTAAAAAATTATTAATATAATTTATTTAATGCTTTTAAAAGTGTTTATATTTATATTTTTATTTTTATTTATATGTAAGAATATGATTTATATATTATTTTAAATATAATATTTTACATTTTAATAATGCATGCATGCATATTGAAACACATTTGTTCCTAAAATTAAATGTCTCGCCTACCCTTAACCCATACTACATACCCATATATATATATATATATATATATATATATATATATATATATATATGATATACTTCAAAAACATACCATCTTGCATTCT
Organism: Osedax fenrisi; assembly: GCA_964019155.1. NCBI lineage: Eukaryota > Metazoa > Annelida > Polychaeta > Sabellida > Siboglinidae > Osedax > Osedax fenrisi. Next base: position 10,511,433 of record OZ025239.1, on the reverse strand, counting down.
CTTTAATACCAAAATAACCTCATATTATAATTATCTACAGAACTTTAGAATATATCTCTAAATTCTATATATTTTCATACTCTATTGAACCGCCCTCATAAATGCCGCTCTATTAGCTCCCTCAAATGAATCCTAAATATTGCTTATTATTTTCTCTCTATCTAATAGATAGTATCTAATATATAAACCAGCCAACTTCTTATATATGTGTTCATTCTTTATATCTTGTTTAATGTAATAATTAATGTAATGTAATATCCTGTTTTATCTTCACAGTATTATCAAGACCTCCTATAACCTCGAGATTATAGGAGGTCTTGGTATTATTGTTATATATAGATAAAAAGTATACTTTTTACCGTTTTTTGTTTTCCGTCAATAACATTTTATTTATAATTTTATTAATTTATTATTTGAAAAATACAATAGATATTATTTGATTTTACACATACAAATTTAATTGATATACACTTGAGTATAACTATATGTATTTCTTATATATATATATATATATATATTAAAAATAGAAGAGCAACCTGAAAAGAATTCTGCGACATCTAAAGTATCAATAGGAATTAATAAAAGTAATTCTAAATACAAGAATAAAACAAAAAATATAAATTTTATAAATGATAAAGGTTAATTTTAATATAAATATATATATATATATATATATATATAATATATTACTTATAAATAATTATTTGTGAACATTTATTATATATTTATATATTATGTTCATATTTAATTTACTAGGTAAATGTACTGAATTAACCAGTTTAAATACAAAAGTTGATACAGAATTAATCGATGAAGAGCATAACGATTCACAAATACCAAAAGGTTTAATATGTAAATAATGTATATAATTATAATCTAAAAAATAAAAAACCATAATATGAATATATATATATATATGTATAAAATATTAATTATATATAATATTTTAACATATATAAATTATTGGATTTCTATAATTGAAATTACTTATTAAATTAATTCTTATTAAATACTAATTGATTATCTGCATATTTTGTTATTTTATTACTTTATTATTTTAAAAATACAATAACAAAATATTCAGTTACCCGTATCCAGATTTAATATATATATATATATATATATATATATATATATATATCTTAAATTTCACATAACATTATACATATTTAATATTTAAAAAATAAAAGATCAACCTGAAATGAATTCTGCGACATCTAAAGTATCTATAGGAATTAATAAAATAAATTCAAAATACAAGAATAAAATACAAATTATAAATGTTATAAATGATAAAGGTTATTTTCTATATTAATAAATATATTTTATATTATATTAAATGTTTATGTTATATAGTTATGTAGCATTAGACACATTTTATATGTATATTGATAAACTAACACTAATATATAATATTACTTATAAAAACTTATTTCTTACCTTTATTATATATTTATATTTAATGTCAATATTTGATATACTAGAGAAAAGCTCAGAATTAACCAGTTTTAATAATAAAGATGACATAGAATTAATTAATAAAGAGTATAATGATTCACAAATACCGAATGGTTTAGTATTCAAATAATGTATGTAATTTAAAAAATACAACAATTAATATCAAAAATTGAATAATATAAATATATATATATATATATAATCTCGTGGATTACTATGATGGACATATATGGCATAACATTATAATGGTTTATCTTTTATCCCCTAAACCGTTATCTCTCCATAGAGATAATATATTATGATAAATAAGCATCACTCTCATTTATACTCTTAACCACGGTTTTATGGGTGTCTATTTATGTATAATGAAGAGTATGTATACATAGATATATCTTTTATTTGTGATAAATTAACCAATACAAATATATGTTTATTAATATTCCCCATAAAAATGTAAATATGAACAAACAAATTTAAAATTAAATTATATGTTACTGCTTGATATTACTATTTAATATTTAATGGTACTTTTAATATGCTTTTTAATAGAACAGTTCGATTCTAATTGGATATATAAAAATAATTTAAATATAATATTTAGTTTCGGTTTTATGGGAATTTTATTTAAAAAAACAACAAATTGCAAATATACTAATGAACATTAATATCAACATACATGTGAGTTAATAAACCATCTATAGATATATAAATATATTTCCTATCTATCTGAAATTGAAAACTAGGATATAAATTACATGTTTAAAAAATAGTTTCATATATCGTATAGTTTATAAATATTTTATAAAACATAAATAAAATTTAGATATATTAGAATACATAAATTTATATCTGTACCCATCTTACCTATCTTTGGCAATATATTATTTACAAATGTATATACTTGTATACACGTATATATTCATTTTTTAATGCTGAGTTTTTATTTATTAAAGTATAGACATATTTTTGGTTGCATCTTTATTAAAATGGGTCCACCTGTCGGATATGTACCCTGTCGGTATTTATATATAGCTTTATATTTCTAGTTTTGGTAAGGGTGTAGATATTTAGAATCGAGTTACAAATACAGAAAACCCACACTTAATAAAATATGTGCATTATATTATATCTTGAAAATTACTATTTAATAGGTGAATATACATTCTAGATAATGTAATTAAATTAAATTACAATTAAAAATATCAATAAATAATTTGTAAAATTACAAGCCAATGAAAAATGTCTCGATTAGGTTGTCGATTTTTGTATATTTTCCCATAATACCATAAACTATTGGTTAATAGATTGTGCAAACTGTATAATATTATGGCTACTATCTATTAATTATTTATATATTCCTCAAATACTACAATACTAATTATAGATATTATAATATTTAAATAACATTTAAATATTACCTATTACTTATTTCTGACCATTTATTATATATTTACATATTATTATCATAATTAAATTACTAGATAAAAGTACTGAAATAAGAATTTTGAATAGAAAAGATAATATAGAGTTCACCGATGAAAAATATAACGATACAAATATATCACATGGTTTTACAATTTATGTATATATATATTTATATAATATTCACATAATTTAAATATATATGATTTTGTGTATTTACAATATATGAAACTACAAAAATTATATTTTACATAAAATATGTCAATAATGTATATTATTTAATTTTAAAAACATAAAACTTTATATTAATATAAAATTATATATACATATATATTGTACAATATATTATATAATAATAGTAGAAAATTAAAAATATTGTTTTATTTTGGAAATCCTTTCATCCCATGAACTTAGATGACTTTTTTTAAATTATAACCAAATGACTATAATGTCCCTTCGAATCATGTTAAGATATCCATTGTTTTAACGAGAGCTTATAATTTTGTATACACAATTATATAAGATTACTTCTAAATATTATTTTAAGACCTATTTTAATGGTCCGGACGATGCTAGAACCCGTGTCCTACTGATTGTATATCTATCGCCTTAGAAAACTGAGATACACATGCAGTTATATATATATATATATATATTTATATATATATATAAATGTAATTATATAAATTTATTTATTACTAATATATATTAAATATATCATCTACAAAATATACATTTAATATTTCAAATAATCTACTTAATCTATATATATATATTATTTGCATTACATTATTCTCGTTTTTAGATAAAGTAACTGAATTAGAAAAGTCATGTGAGTCAAATAAAAAAAAAGATTTAATATTTGATATAGAAAAACATATTAAATTAAAAATAATATCAGGTTATTCATTTTAACATTATACATACATTAGTTATTTATGATACAAAACTGACTATATGAAACTAATGAACTAATTAATATTAAAACAATAATAATGTATTTTAAGTTGTTTATCAAATATTTGCCATAAATGTACATTATCACTTCAATATAATGCTTATATATAACTTCATGATAATATTATAATTGCTATATTATATATTATATAGTATATATTATTATTATACTATTTACAAAACTGCATAAACTAAATGTATTAAATAAATATATATTCATTTAAATTTATATAAATTGATTACATTTTTTAAATTAACATAATAACATATCTCCACTATTAATATGCTGATTTACTTAACTTATAATATATAAATGTTATTTGAATCAAGCATTATATTAAAATATATTACGAACATATGGATTATATTTTGCATATCAACTTATTTATTTATATGTATTTTAAAATATTTAGAATTTTATAAATATATATATATATATATATTGGTGAAAAATGGGTAATATGGATAATATATTAGATAATGTTGTGTAAGTTTATAAATATTAGTCGTAATTCGATAATATTATCAATATAGATACATATTATTGTGTTCAATGAGACTGAATAGGCTGAATATTTTTTTTAGTCTAAGCTGATCTAATTAAAACTATTAGGGTGGACCACATTACTCTACATGGATGGTAATACAACCATATGCGGTAATACGACTATGCATTAATACACTAGAATCTATTTTACTAAATTGCATTACTATATATCAAATTGTGTCAAATAATATTACATAAAGCATAATCTAAAATAACATACGGAATTGTGATACATTAATGCTTTTTGATGAATATTTATAAATGACTACCATTACAATTACTTATGAAGTTGTTAAATAGAAAAATAAATGCCATCAGTAAAGATATGATTGGTAAGAAATATTGTAGAAAAATATATAAAATACCACGATAAAAGAGAAACTTATAAAGATAAACTAATGTATATTATCCTATTTCTATATATTACATTTTATATATGAATGGTTAGAATGTAATATATGTATATTATTATTTTATCAATATATAAAAATATTTAATTAAGATCATATATTTAATGTTAAATATAAGTGTGTTAAATCATCGTGAACTGGACGTATTACCCGCTAAAGCTGGCGGTATTACACGATTCTAAGAATACTAATGAATACTGTTCCTTAAAATACATTTTTTTTCACACTTTGTTTCAATTAAATAGTTCTTTAATATGCAACTTTACTTTTCAATTTATATTATATAATAGTGATTTAATATGTTTTATTTAAAAATAAAATGAATTTAAAATTTTTTTTAGATATACAAATTAGTTTTACTTATTTGAATTACACTTACAATTTCGAATATTTCATTTATACCTTTTTTGTAAATTGTAATTATAACTAATATATAGTATATAGTATACTTATATATATATATAAATCAGATTTATTATATCATGTTGTAAAGCATGAAATAATGGAGAAGTTGATAAATAAATGTATTTTTTTTGTAAGAACTTGAACACTTACGTGTCTTATTACTTGGTTTACTAATGCCAACCGATGTATCATCAGCAAAAAGTATAATATTATAATTTATATTTAAATTATGTAAGACCATATGAATATCATTTATATATAAATAAAGAGTAAGGGACCCAAAATAGATCCTTTTGGTAGCCCAACATTGATACTTCTTCCAGAAAGTTCGTTATATAAATCTATATTTTATGAGATACGCCAGCTGGAAACATAACCAATGGTACGGGTAAACATTTGTATATATATACATACATAAACATATATATATACATAAACATTTGTATATATACAAATCTTTCCCCTATATATATATACATTAATAATAATATATATAATAGGTAAGTTTTAAATTGACCTATTCATAGAAAAACTTATTGATGTTAACTATTGGAATAATTTAATTTTCAAATATTTGTATATAATATTATTAAATTGTTCTATAATATAATATATATTATACTTATCACCGTATTATCTATATAGCCACTATAATAATATACTAATACATATTATGATTTGATTAATAATATATATATATATATATATATATATATAGATTATTTATATAATTTAACATAATACCTATTATAATACATTAGCTCTATTTGATAAATCGGATCATAATAATAAAGATATTAATTACAACTTTCGATAGATATAAAATAGATATAGATATAGATATATAACCTATATATAGTATAGTCAAACATCACAAACATATATAATAAATTATAACATAAATATAGAAATGTCATCTATATTTTAGTGTTAACGTTCAATATAATATATAAATATATAATATCTATAATATATAGGTGGATCTTCAAATAATTCTGTAAAATCGAAAATTCCGATAAAAATTAATAAAGCTAAAAAAACTAAATCTAATAAAACAATTGAAGGTTAATATACATAAAAATACCATCGATATAGAGGTAGTGGATAATAAAGTGACTGTAATATATGGACATTTGTGATAGAGCGCTGCAGTTGAATCACACTAAAAATTATCAATTATATTTATATTTATATTTATTATTAATTTTAATGTACTATCATTACTAAAAATAATATATATATATATATATATATATAAAATACAATATATCAATATTTATCATGATTTTTCATTTATTTGTATTTAAATGTATTTGAATTGAAGGGATCATACTTTTGACACATATAAGCTATATAGAGAAGTCACTTATTTCTATATTGATGATAAGTATGCTATTTTAATTAACCTATATATTATGACTCATATTATATGACTAATCAAAATCTCATATGGCATGAATTGCTTATACACTTTATTTATATCGATGATAAATATACACACATATATATATATATATATAAAATTTATCCACATATATACATATAACATTTAACATATATGTTCATGAAATATATATATATATATATATATATATATATATATATATATTTCAGATTATAATGATACCATTGTGAAAAATACTGATAGTAAAATATTGAAACTAGGCAATGATAAAAAAGGTTTTATATTATTAATTTAATCTATCTAAATTTTATATATTTATATACATTAGTTTAATTACATGTATTTGTATTATATATATATACATGTTAAATATAATTTAATAACATATTACTGACATATATTTTAATATATAGTATTATTGAAGTTTTAAAATGTTTCTTTTATAAGTATCATTTAACATCATAATGTATGCACCATTTAAAGATAATATTTCAAAATTATATTATTAATTAATTATATAACAAAATTAGGATATGATATTTATTTTGTCTGGAACATTTAGCTATACCAAAATAAATTATATACAATTACGTTTTTTATAATTCTTATCATGATTTTGGTAAATTGTAAATAATAAAGTATTACTACTTATTACTAATTCCTTTTTAATATTCATAATAATATACATATATCAATAGTAGAACCAATTGCTACAATAAGAAGGAGCTCAAGATTATTAAGTAAGTGAATTTATTATTGATATTAATTATAATTAATAAAAATTATTTAAAAAATTAAATTAAATTAAATTGTAATACTTTTATATACTATATATAACTAGGGGCGCTGTAACGATTTTGTATGTAGGGGGGAACAACACTCAAAATAAATGTTGGGGTAAACGTGGGGGGGGGAAGGGGGACCAATACATAGGAGGTTCCCTAGATTTTAAAGTGGGAGGGACATATCCCCCGTACCCCCGCAGCGCCCCTATATATAACATGCTATATATTTTATATAATATTTTATAATATTACTCAATAATGTTTAATTTAAAACATATGAATTTATGTTACTCTAGTAAAGTATACAGTATACAGTATAGTATATATATATATATAATATTATTTAAATATGTGTATATATATATATACTAATAATAATGTCTTATATTTAAACTATATAATAATACAAATTATTAATTAGAATTATCAACAAAATCAATGAGAATACCACTACCGAGTTTAATTTCAAAGTTTGTATAAGTAATTTTAAAATTATTCATAATTAAAAAATGTATATTACTATTTGTATACGTAATATTATACCTAGTATGTATTACATACATATACATATACTATAAATAAATATTAAAACTACAATTTTAAATATGAATGACAACTTTACAATTTGTAAATTACAATCAGTTCAAATATGAATTCTATATTTTGTAATCTATATATATATATATATATATATGGTATATACATTTGATATTAAAAATAATATAAAATAACAAAATATTAAATTGTAGTATATTAATATATACTATAACTATTATAATTATAATAAATATTAAATTATTATAATTTAATATAATATTATAATATTAAATATATTATTTTCCTGCCATTCTGTGATTATCAAAGTTACATTGTTTGCACTTATGAACAGTTTTAAATAATACACCCATTACATTATACTCAATAGAGTATATATATATATATATATATATATATATATATATATATATATAAACAATAGATTTTAAATTATAAAATGTATATAATTTTTAAATTATATTAACATACATACCCTTAATAAGAAATATAACTAATTAAATATTAATTAAACATACCAATCACAAAATGTATCATGAACTTAGAAATTATTAATTACAAAAATAAAATGATATTCAATAAATATGTGAATTTAAAGTTATCAACTCATCTTATTATAAGCTATTTATTTTTTCTAAATCAATTTTATAACTCAATTTACAACTAATTTTCATAAATATTTATCAAAACTATTGGTTGAATTATTTATAAGCATACCCATATATATATTTAGTAAATATATATAAATATTATTTACATATATACCTATATAAAATAAAATATCTCCATATATTTTCTTATAATATCCTAACTTAGGATTTAGTAATGGTGACCAGTGTTGGTTTATGTTGTTATTATTATGAATATTAAATTATATGTTATTTTATTATATATTCTAATAAATATCAATATGCTATAATACATGTCAACAATTATCAAGCTAGTTTCTTATAGAAACTAGCTTGATAATTGTAGTATAATAGTCTGGATATTATACATTTTATAAATGATAAAATAATAAAATTTTCAAATTCAATAGATTATAATTTCTACTAGGAGTTTTTGAAACTCATAATAATATATTATTATAAATATTACCAATATAGTGATATATGATAACACCAGTAAACTGTACATGTGAATTTTATAAATGATTGAATTAACAATGTGTCCTCATTCAAAACTGTTATTATTTTTTAATATTTTCTAATTTCAATTATATCTCATGAAAATTAGATATAATACGTCAATAAAATTGTAGTCACCTGTGTTACTAAAGTTAGGCTAACTTTGCACGTTACCAAATTTAGGTACACTATTACCATTGTATGGAACACATGTTTAATTTAATATGTAGGTTTAATTTAATATGTTTTAATCCTACTATTCTATTTTAATAGTTAATAATTATGTAAACCATAATAGTAGATGTATTAATTAGTATATTGTATATAAGATAAGATAAAAAAGATCTCATACATATATATATACTATTTGTAAATTTCAAATAAAATTCACTGGAAACCTTACCAAAGTTAACTATTCCCATATTGGATTGTCATTTTTTAATTCTATTATAAAAGCTATTTGTTTTCTAGTTTGTGTTTATTGTATATTATTATATTATTATACTTTTATATATATAATTTATAATGAATTATGTAATTTTTGTTATCACTAACATTAATGAATTATCAATAATATTTATAATATAATATTTGTTTAGAAATCTTAAGATAAATATAATATACATATATATTACTTCATAAGATTTATACATATTCTATATTTAAAATATTTGTTATATCAATAAATAAATGTAAAATATCTAATAACATACATATCAATTATTAATTACTACTTATAAGATAATATAATTAAATTATGGTTCTATTTAGGTCAAATAATTCCAAAAATGAAGATACATTAGTTAGTATTATTAACCAAATAATGCTTATATATATGAATATATATATATATATATATATATATATATATATAAATAGCTATTTGTTTATAAATATAAATATTTTCATATAGTTAGTATGCATTCTAGACGTGTTATAGGTGTAATTTATAATGTAAGTTGCATTTTATTAATAATTTTCAAATAATTTAAATATAATAATTAATAAATTCAATTTAAATTTGTATTATTAGAAAATATAATTATTATTTAACTATATATAATGCTATTTATTTTATAGAATGAGGTCATATATAATCCAGAGGTAACTTTCAAAAATAAAATTTGTAAACCAAAATACGTACATACTGCAAAAGAAAAGGTTATATCAATGAATGCCGATTCTACTTCTCCCGAAGAAATAAAGTTAAATAATGTAGTTACTCATTTAACTCATCAGTGTTTAAAAGAAGAATCACATAATGAAGTCACTATAACTTATGACAAGGAATGTGATAAATTACCCATTGGAAGACATTATTTAAATGAAGTACTACATATGGATAGTAGCGAGATGAGTCCAACTTTAAAACATTCTCTCAGAACAAATAAAACATATATTGTAACTGGTAAACTAACAATGAAAAATGAAGATAATTCTTTAGATAAGAGTGATGATAGAGAAACATCGTTATCGATACCAAAAATGTGTCATTCATCTACAATTAATAAAACTGATAAATGTGAAAACATGACTAGTTTCAATGATGATCAAGTTAACATAAATAAACAGATTACTATTAATAATAATTATAATGATAAAGAAAACAATAAAATAAAAATATCTAATTCAATGAATATGTCTGATAAAAATCAGTCTAATATTACCTATGATAATAATGATATCAATACATATAAAGTTTCTCCAGAATTATTAAATAAAGTATTAATATCTGTAAACAATTATAGCAATCAACACGTAGATGTTGAACCATTTATTGAATTAAATTCAACGACACAATTTAATCCATATAAAATTGACATTTCTAATATTGGTCGAAATAATATAAATCCTAATAGAAATCATAGTTATGTAAAGACAAGTATGAACGAAAATAAAAGTCCTGTTAACAAGTTAAAAAATCCATCAAATTCTATCATACCTTCAATTCCAATTATTAAACATAGACCCATAGAACCGTTATGTAGAACTATACCTAGATGTATAACTGAATATACGGATATACATATATACTCATTTGACCCAACTGATTCCAATAGCGACGATATTTCATTTAAAAAAAAAAAAATAAAAACTAATATAAAGAAACCGATTAAACATCTCAATACTAAACAATCTACCAAAGTTAAAAAAGTAGACAGAAGTACATTTAAATATTTTAAACCAGCTAAGTGTATCGTTACAAATACAATTACCAATATAAGCTTTGATGATGAAAGCACTGAATATAAGAATGAAGACATTAGTAATATGGATGAAATAAATAATTCGAAAAAAGCTCGATATACTAAAAAGGTAATTTATTATAAATTATAATATAATATATACATTTTAGAATCATCTCATTATTTGAAAATTATTATTTACAGAAATTTGAATTATCTAAACAAAATGATTTAAATATTAGGTTAGTTTTTAAATCCTATAATATTATTAAATCCTATATATATTTATTTATTATATATTTTATGATTTAATATTTTTAAAAGTTTTATTAATTTTAATAATTAAGTATATTATATAATACATATAACATACATTAGGTTTAATAATTATTATTATATCATTATGTAGAATATATATATATATATATATATATATATATATATAATATATATTTGTTATTAATAGTAAAAGTTAATATTATATAAATCAAAATTAGCATTAAAGATTCTACCGAAGAAAGTAATTCATATGGAATAAATGATGTCGATATTAATTCAAAAAATGAAATGGTTATTATTTATTATGGGTATTAGTAAGTATTTATTTAGTTATTGGTTATCATATGATACATATGTTTTAATGTAATACATATGTATAACCTAAAGGGTGTTCCATCTATAACATTTCATAAAAAGTAGTTTTCGAAAAATTGAAATATGAACTAATTTACTTATCGGCAACCTATCTGTGTTGAGATGTTGCCGATTTCGGAAGTTGTTACCGATTCGAAATGTTACCAACATTATATACCCTATATTTATATGTATGATAGTATATACGGCTATATACTATCCCATTAATATTTTATATTTATATTTTCGACGTTAAAATATACTATATTCATATGTTTATAACATAATTATAATTATATCTATATTTTATATTTTTTTTATGGAAAATATATTTTAAAAGAAATATTTTTACGATTTATAAATGTTGTTATTAATAACATTTATTTATTACAAATTATATTTAAACATTTATCATAAATACTAAATTCAATGAAAGTTACTTAAATCATAATTATTAGTATTTATGTTAATTACATATATTGAATAGTTGTACTTATCAATATAATAAATTAATTGAATTCAGAATTCATTAAAAATGAATAATTTAAAATCAATTTAAGTTCAATTTAAAAGTAAATAATTATTATTACTAATAATTATTATATTATATAATTTAAAATAATTTAATTTGCATTGGTCACAAAAATGCATTAAATTTAAATTAAAATATATCCCAAATATATTCATTTATAAGTAACACATTTACATGTAGTCATATTTCAATATCGTGGATATTTTCGGAATGTATTTCTAAAAAGTTATAGTGGAATAATTTAATTATAATATATATTAGTTACTATTTTATTACTAACTTATTTTGTTTAAAACTTTAATTTATAATTTTGAACTAGTACACGAATATAGATATAAAATAGAAATATATCTAATAAATGAACATAATTATGTATTAATACATAATTTATAAATTTATAAATTTAAAAATAATATTATATATTAATATTGAATTAGGTTATTTAAATAATGTTAATCTAATATTTATAAAATTATATATATATATATATATATATATATAAAATATATAATACTATATATCATATATGATAATAAAATATCTGCACTTATATATAGTTAATAATAATAATACGATTGGTTCATTGTAATAAATGAGAGTAAACACATGTAGATACAATTATAATTACACACTTTTTTCTTATAATAGATACTACTACAATTACTTACAAAAAATCATAGTAGATACAATTACATATACATAATTTTCTAAGTAGATACATCTTAGTAGATAAAAATACATTTATAATTATATCCAATATATATAGTATATAGGTATACATTATATAGATAAATATTATATTATATAATATATATATATATATTTATATATATATATATTCACCGATGTCGAATTTTATAGTGCATATAAAGGTACATTATACGGAAATAATGTCTAGAAAGTGATTTTCTTGCAAGTTGTAGTGGGATACCCCCTTTTACTATAGTTACTATATATTTACGGAAATTTGCCTAAAAGTAAGAGGGTAACCCACTAAAATTGTAGTTAACTTGCTAGAAAATAAATTTATAGCAAACATTTCCGGACATTATTTCCCGAAATACTGGTAGTGGACTACTTTATTTATTTAAAATGACATATTAAACATTTACACCTTATAACGTGTTCTTCAATAGATGATATAGAATAAATTTGTTAACATTTAATGACATTTAATGATGCCCACGATGAATCTTTTAGTGTACCAGCGTTTATTGCATGATGCATCTGAAATTATACTTTGAGCCATTACAGACTATAGAGAAATATACATTATTACAATATACTTTTTTCAATAAAAAATAATCAGCGACCTTTACTTTCGAATATTCAAAACGAATATAGTAAATTATCTAATGTACAAAAAATAAATTATTAATATAGTATTAATTATTATTATTTAGAATTAATCATATTTATTAAAATGATTTTATCTTTCAATATATTATATAATTTTGAATTATAAATAAATTATTATATAAAATATATTATCAAAATTATATCTTTGTTTTCAATAAATGTATATAATAGTTGTTGAGAATAAATCAATATAATTTATATATCATAATTGTTAACAGTGAATTAAATTCAATATTTACAAATGATATTTTATTAAAAATATATTTATAATTTATATATATTAAAATTAATTTATAATGTGATATTATAAAATAGTGGTATAAAATACGTATTTTATATGTACATATAATGTCCAAATATATATTATTTAATAAAATGTATTTGTTTACATACTTTTCTTAGTAAATACGCATCGTAGATACTATTTATGACTAATAGATACGATTACAAATACTTTTGTAATTTTTATAATAGATACAAATACAAATACAAATGTATCTACGATACTGATTGTGTGCCTTATTAGATACTGTATCGGCGATACTGCCCATCTCTGCATATAGTATGTAGGTCAGCTACGAGAAAAGAAAATATTGGTCAAAGAATTTAAGAATAATGAGACAGCTGACGTGATAACGATAACAATGAACGATGCATGTAAATGAAATACCAAATAATTGTTGAATGCATACGTCAAGTTGATCATCTCCTATCAAAAGTAAATATAAGGAAAATGTCATATTTTGGTCACACGATTCGTTATGATAGTCTGAATAAAACAATGATACAAGGTTGCGTTTTTGGTAAAAGAAGAAGAGCACGATCCAGAAAAAACTGGATGGATAATATAGTGGAATGGTCGGGTCATACATGGACCTGAACCAACTATTAGAGGCTACATGGAACTGGGACGGATGGAATAGAACTTGTGTTGCAGCGGTTCATATAACCCTACGATCAACCGGTTAAGGGACTTAGTAAGTAAGTAAATCCAAGCTTTCAAATATCAAACTTGAAATATTCATAAAAAAATATTTGACTTATTCATATTTTTTAATAATAAATTTTCAATATATTTGTGGTCATTGGTAATATAATCTAATTCTTTATATTCTTTCAGTGCATCGATTAAACCACTATATTGATTCAATGTTGTTTTAATATATGATTTTCGCAGTCCATCTTGTTGGGAATATTGGTGTCACTGTCTTAACATTGTTATTATTAGTATTATATACATTCCGGAATTTGATAGATTGTTCATATAATAATCCCTAATCATGAACCACTCTCAATTTGAGAGTCTCAAAGATTTTCTTATATGTATATTATTATCTAATGAATATGCTATTAAGTTTGTGGGATGAGCTCCACAGTATGTATAAAAAGCTAAGTGGTTGTTTAGTCACTATTATAGTCTTTATAAATGTATACACCATTACATTTACTAGACATATTAGCTGACCGTCATATGAATGTCTTCATAATTTAGAAATAGGCCAGTTAAGATGATCAAGTTCAGTTAAAATTAAATATTCTATATCTTCCCATGTTGTAGCTTCAGTTATATTGCATATTCTTATGTATATTTCTTTAATTTCTAATCATGATGTCAAATAACGAACCTCCAAAATATCCTTCTCACTTCCGTGTAGGTCCTATATCTTGAATTCCATCACATTGAATCGAGAAAGTACCATTAATATATATATCAATAAAATATTTAATAATTCAGTTTTATATAGCCGGTCCGATAGCCCCCGCCCTCTTGTTCAGACGCCCCTAGATACAAATATATTACATCATTTTACAAAAGCATGTCTTTTTCTGAATTTTTAAAATAGTTGTATTAGTAAAATCTAGTATATACTCGTTATATTCATCTTACCTCCATGTATTAATATTGACACTATATAATATGTATACATATCAATATAATATATAACATAAACAAAATCAAAAGAGATTATGAGGTTATAGGCATATTTGTACCCTATATTTTTTACATATAAAGTGACAAAGGTTCCCCCGATATATATAAGACCATATTCCAATAATCAAACAGGTATACTTATAAGTAGTATACTACTCGGCATATAATACCTACACCACTACACGCTAACATTAAAATATAAAAAATGAAATCCTTTCCCTTTCTAAAATAATAACTATATTAATATAATATAAATAATACAAAATTAATACAAATATGATAATATGATTATTATTACTTATATATATATACATGTATATATATATATATATATATATATATATATATATATATATATATATATATATATATATATATGTGATAGTGAAATGTAATTTACAATATATCCAAATATATGAATTATATTCTATATAATTATAGTGTTATAGTGAATTATAGTGAATTATAATATATATTATTTATATAAAAATAGATTTGTGAAGATAACACCATGGAAGAAATAAAGATAATATCTGATTCAGATGATAAGTAAGTATATTTTGTAATGCAAAATTATTTCATACTCCATGTGTATAGTTCTTATGTTAATATATAAAATATATAAATATGTATGTTACACAATCGTAACTTAATGTTTCCATAATTGATAAACTATAGTTTATATATATATAATATATATATTATAAGATTTCAAATTTAATATTAATCAACTCATATATAAAATAACCATATATAAGTAAATATGCAACTAGTTAAATATTAAATAACAATTACATTTTAATATATATATAATTATATATATATATACTTAATATATAAATTAATATATGTAACATATATTTACACATTATTAATGAAAATATACTTTTTAGTTAACTCATATTTTTAGTATTTATCATGTAAATAGGAGTAACATGTCCTGGATGAATAATAAAGTGAATAGAATGAATCCTGGTTATGGTAAAAAAAAACAGATACAGTTATATTCGGCAAATAATATCCAAGATAACAATTATTTAGAGGTATGGTTATTAATTATATATTTATTAATATATATTAAATTTATTTCCTATAATTTAAATTTAGGAAAGTGCACAATCGCAATCATCTCGATCTATACCATGGGACATAAATAAACAAAATACTGGTA
The DNA here is from genome assembly GCA_964019155.1 of Osedax fenrisi. Lineage (NCBI taxonomy): Eukaryota > Metazoa > Annelida > Polychaeta > Sabellida > Siboglinidae > Osedax > Osedax fenrisi. Next base: position 10,494,548 of record OZ025239.1, on the reverse strand, counting down.
TAAAATGTAGATGTTATATAATATTATATAATTTTATATATATATATAACTAGCCGTACCCGACACGGCGATGCTCGGTTTTTTATTATTTTCCTATTATCTATTATTTATTAATTATAGATATTCCTGATTCTGCATTGCTAATATTTAAATTTGTCATAGTTAATATTTACTAATTCTAACTGTACCAGACCCAGAGTTGTTCTTTTTAAAGATTTATTCGTAAAATATTTCAAGATATTTTAAAATATATTTAAAATTGTCTAAAAATATTTAAACATATTAGTAGCCGTACCCGACAAGGCGTTTCTCGGTTTTTTGATTATTTGACTATCTATTATTTATTAATTATCAAAACTGCGTTACTCAGTGTTTGATTGTTTGCCTATAGGCATAAATATATATATATATATATATATATATATATATATATATTATTTATTAATTAAAGCTATTCATGATTCTGCATTGCATGTATGCATATTAATTTGTTATTATGAATTAACATTATAAAAGCTAAAAAATACGTTACCTATACTTATTATAGTTTATTCTACTATTATTTTAATATAATATTATATTTTAAGTTTTATTAGGTATTATTATTATTAAGTATTAACATATTATATATATATTTATATATATATATATATATATATATATAAATACTCAACTATATGATTAATTATAATTATGTGTTTAGTATCATTTAGTGAAACCATTCAAAAATTGACATTCAGTGACTCTAGTAACGTTCAATCGACTTCTGAAATTTATGTTTGCATTATTTAAATATAATATAATACATATTGTGCTTGATATAATACTATAATACAATAATATATAACAATTAAATACTATATTACTATTATACCCCACTACTAATACATATAATAATACTATATTAAATATTATAATACGATAACAAATACTATACTATCAAAGAAGTTTATATATATATATATATATATATATATAGAATTCTATAGAATATGTATATGTAATTAATTATAATTATATATATATATATATTAAGATTATTAATACATTTTTTTATAGATATGTTATAATATTAAATATAACAATTAAATGTAACGAGTTAACCAGTATAAAGTTAACCAATAAATACAATATCATATATGATATATATAGCATTAATAGTAATATCTTGATAACTATAGTTTAAAATAGTATACTTTAAGAAATAAAAAAATAACTAAAAAACTATACATTATTTTGAATTTTCATTATTATTTCATTTTAATACTATTGTATAATATATATAAGTATACTATACATAGTATATATGTTATATATAATATTATGTAATACTAACCTTAAATTAAATTAAGTTAAATTTACCAATTTAATAAATATTATAGGTTAGCGAATCCGAATCAATTCAGGAAAATATGTATTCAAGAAAAGTTAGTTAACAATTATAATGTTCACACATACACACATACACACACACGTATATATATATATATATATATATATATATATATATTTTAATTTTATTTTGGTGGAGTCAATAAATGTCATCCAATCCAGGAGCTTTACAACGCAGTTTTCACTTATAACCATATATATAGTTACATACAAATTTACTATTATATTCCGAATAGTAATTGAAATATGCATAAGTGAATATATTAACTGTACTTAATTTATATACTAAGATATTATGTCGAGCACATTTAAACATAAGTTTATTTTAATATATTATACCATAGTCTCTTACAACTTACTATCGATTTAATATATTATAGAATATTTAAAAATAAATGTAAAACATTATAAATACTTTACATTTAATTAAAAGTTATAACCATGTAATATGACAAAATACTGTTAATATTAGTTATATCTATATGTATGTAAATTATTGTGTATTTTTCTATATAATATATATAAATATAATATATATTTATAGAACTTTTAATTTTATTTATATATTATAATTAAAATATATTTTCCGATAAATTAAAAACTATAGTTATATAACTATAGTTACTATATATATATTTAAAACTATACATATTATTTAGTATATATAAACTATCACATACATACATTATACTTATAAGTACATGTATTACAATTAATATTAGAAGTACATATATGTATAATTATATGTACAATTATATATAATTTAATATATATTAATTTATTAATTTTAATTTAATATATCTTAATAATATTTATAGTTTTATTATCGCTGTTAGTATACCAATAAGTTAATGATTCTACTCATTAACTTATATTTATTATTAGAAACAATTAACAACACAAATACAAAATAAAAATGAAATACAAGGAAAGTACAATACACGATCAAATAAAATGGTTAATACTAAATTAGTATAATATTTGATACATATTAATAATTATTTATTATTAATCATAAATACTTATTAAAGTATATTAATACACATAGAAATATTATTTATTATATACAACTTGTATTGATATATTTTAATTTCCTTTAATATAATTATAGAGTGTCAAAACTAGTGAAAATTATGATAATAAAAAAGAACGACATGGTTATTACATTATATGCTATATATATGTGCATACGAATAAACTTGTATGTCAATTATATATAATTATTATCTATTATTGAAATTTCATATAATTTGTACAATTGATAATATTCTATAAGTTATTTATTATAAAGAAAATACTTTGAATTGCAATTAATTTACATTATTAAATAATACATATACATATTTAGATATATATCATTATATAGTTAATTTTAATATATATATATATATATTATTATTATTGTTATTGTTATTGTTATTTTGGTGGAGTATTTTCATCCTATCTAGGAACTTAGATGACATTTTCACTTATAATAACCATATGGTTCTAAATTAGAACTTCTAATGTCATTTCAGTACCGCTATCGTGTTAATACTCGTGTTAATAATGTAATTGTTTTAACTATATTTTACTATTAAATAACATACATTGTTTTAACGAGAACCGATCATTTATTTATACACAATTATATAAGAGAACTTTTAATTATTAAGACCTATTTTAATGGTTCTGCCGGGGTTGAAACCGTATATATATATATATGGCATATAATAATATAGTATAATAGAAATAAATTTGGTATAATAAATTATATGTGTAACAGATGTAATCAATTATTTTCACCTCTTGAATAATATTAATAACTATTTTTAAATAATTACATACTGGCATAGATACAAGTTATTAATTATTGTATTAATACAGTGATATGAAGTAAACATACCAATAGCGATGTTTTAACATTTGTAATACTTTCGTTTGAATTATATTTTTTAATAATATGATATTCTAAAAATGTGTTAACATTTGATGTCGTGGTATATTTTTGAAAACAAATTATTTGTATTAATATTCCATGATAAAATACCGAAATTCGATAAAGAGATGTTTACAATAACATAATATTTATTTGATATATTAATTAATATTAATAAATCATTAATAGAATTTTAAAATTCATTATTTAAAAAGCTATCATTATGTTAATTGGTTTAATTATAATTACAATTATTTTAACATATTTTGTTATATTAATTATTTGAAATTTTAATATTATTGTAGGTTTCTATTTACATTAATTACACTTACAATTTATGTTATAATATATTTAATTATAAAATTCTAATTTGGTCATATACACATAGTCACTATATAATTTATTATCATTTTTCAGATAACGAAAATAATTCCAATAAGTGGAATTCAAAGAAGATCAATCCAAAATTACTTACAAGTATTTTAAATTTATTTCTAAATATTTAATTATTAAATATAATAGAACTATATTTAATATTGGATAATAACATTAAATATATTATTTATAATATATATTTTAATTAAATAGAGAAATCGCCTGTTACTCGGAAAAAATATATTTTGGCAAATAAACAATTTCCATCCGACGAAATTATATCAGAAAGCAGTGATATTGATCTGAATATAGAAGAATTAGGTAAATCATACTGCATGAATATAAAAAAGAAAATGGATGTTAGTTGTAATTAGAATTGTAGTAGTTAAAATAAAACAGTTTATATTTAAATATATATATTTATAAATATATAAAAATATAAATGCCCACCTATCTGCGTATACGTATCTACATATATAAATACATATATAATACCGGATATAATACAGGATATAATATATTATATACTAACATATTTTATAAATATTTATGTAGAAAAAGAATAAATATATGGAAAATATTACTAATATTGCATTTGGGAGTACAAATAAAAAGATAATTAATATATACAGGGAAAAAGAAGGACCAAGGTTAACAACATTTATACTGATTAGTTACTTTAATTATGCTATAGGGGAAAGTAACCAAACACGGACAGTGCCCGAATACGGACACTCTCGGTATCTCAGAAACCATAAATCTTACAAAAAAAATGTTTAATGAATAAAATATTTATAATTATATAAATAGTCTAAAAAAGTATTTTTTATTTTTTAATTATTCAAAATATTGCTGATAAACTGATTTTTTTATTACGTTTTTAAATTTATGAAAAAAAATGTTAACCTAAAACCTTCTCAAGAATATACAAATGTATCTATATAAAATATAAAACTATAATATTAAAAAATAAAGCATTCTAAAAATTATATATATAATTTCTATAGTTGTTTTCAAATATTCATTAAGTTATAAGCATATATCTAGAGGTCATATAAGTCCCTAATACGGATAGTGTCCGTCGGACACCCTATAACAAATCAACGCGCATCGTATGAACTATTCTTATTTTCATAAAAAATCGCGTGCATTATAATATTGATACCAAAATAAAGCAAAATATAAAATTTTTATTATTTAGATACATGAATTGTATTATTAATTAAAAAAATAATAAAAAATAAATTATTAACTAATTAAATTAGAATAAATTATTCATAAACGTAATTATAAATAATGTAATTGTAATTTGTCTGATTGATTCATCAATACTATATAGTTTATCTAGTGGTATTTAGGGTGTCAGTATTATAACACAGGGTATCCGTATTCTGACATGGTTACCGAATACGGACATCCACGTTATCTATGGAATTAAAAGATTAAATAATATTTTAAAATCACAATAATATCTATAATCATATAATATTAATAGATTGTAATTTTTGAATACAAATAATAAGTCATAAAGTGTTAAGACAATGTATTATTAAACTGTCCATATTAGGTTACTTTACCCTATATAAATTAATTAATTTAATATATTAAAATTATAAATTCTTATTTATTTATTTTAATTTAAATGGTATATTAATAACTTATCAGTTTTTATTGGTTTGCTATTAGAAATAAACTAAATTAAATAGTAAATAATCGATAATAATGTATAACAATTAACGTTATTTATTTTTTAGTAATCTACAATATATAATTAATATTTTAAATTAAAATTGTAATTATGAAACATTGAAATATGTTTATAAATATATATATGGCATTATAAATATAAACAAGTTTAACATACATACACACATATATATATATATATAGAATTGAAAGATACCAAACTTTCATTAATACAATGATGAACAATATGAAATCGATGGAAAAAGAATTTAACGTTTCTATGATATCGCAGCAACAGATTTCGGTAGGAATATATGTATTATATAACTATAATTATATATATCTATGCTATGCATATACAATGTATATTATACATACATATGTACACTGTAATATATATATATATATATATATATATATATATATATATATGTAATATACATTGTACACTGTACAATGTACAGTGTACACTTTAATATCATATATTGTATAATAATATATGTTGTATATTATGCTATTATATATAATATACAACATATACTATTAAAGTGTGCATGTACTATTGTACACATATATATGTACACTGTACACACAGTTAATTTATATTGTATTTTTTTTTATTATAAATATTTGTATATAGTAATATGAATACTTTAGATATTATTAAATTAAATTATAATTATAATATAATATTACATTAATATAATCTAAAAATAAAATGTACAATAGTGACGATTTATAATCGTATAATATTATTTTAATTAAATATATATATACATGGTATATCAAATAGTTAGATATTTATAAATTATCAATATATACTATCTATAATAATCATATATCATAATATACCATCCAATTTATTAGAATACATTAAAGAAACAAATCATATCTATAAGTAATACAATTAACAAGCAACATGAAAGAATGAATCGTATATTAGAAAATTATAATACATTTATAGATGATTCAAATAAATATGAAAGAAATTCAGATACGAATGAGGTATAGTAATAATACAATTTATGTTATCAATATTATTTTAAGTATATATATATATATTATAATTATTTTATCACGTGAATTAAGGTGGCATGTAGTATTCAATATACACAATATATGTACATTGTACAATATATGGAAGAGGGCTAATTTTAAAAGCTGGTAATATTTTTCATATTTATTTGTATAGTAATTTGTATTATATTAAGATGTCAATAATACTCATTAATATCATAATTAGAGTATGGAGGGTTTTTTATATTTATATAAAATATGCCCATATGAATTTTTTATATAAATCGTATCCTTGTCATACTATATGTGTAATATAAAAAAAGTTAATAGAAGTTAATATAAAATAAGTATTTTATAAGTTATTTTTTTTTGTAGAAACATAATTTAAAATATTTTATTTCATATATTTTAAATTTATAATAATTTGTTTTGTCGACAAATGCGAATACTCATTGTCCCATTAATAAACGACGATGATCAGTACACACATATATATATATATATATATATCAGTATCATTAATACATCATTCCTAGGCATGACAAATAAAATATGGGCCCCAAATCATTAACTTTTAGATTATATATGATAATAAATTATAAAATATATTTTATTTTAAATAAATGTTTACATTAATATATGATAATATATGAACAAATCCACTTTAAGAATAGGCGAGACCTCATAAATTGAGACCAAAATTAGTGTTTCAAATTTAGAAGAATCATAATTAGGAATCATAATTTAATGAATATGATCATTTTTAGAATTTTAAAAGCTATAGATTTTATTATTAATAGCTCTTATTTTATAAAATAAAGAATATGATATATATATTTAATTAACTAATATACATAGATAGATCTTTATGTATACTAACCTAATGTAATGAGTTATCATATGTATATATATTTCATACATTTTTCATAATTATATTGTGAATATTTAGAATAAATTTACTCATAATAATTATTTTTTTACTAATTTCACTCATTCAAAAATTACTAATTCTTTCAATAATGCTTTGAAATATTTAGATAATTTAGAATATATATATATATATATATATATATATATATATATATATATAATATACAATATTGAATTATTAGTGTATTATTTTAATAATAAGTAAAATTTAAAATATTCATAATTTTTTCTTTTATTTTCATAATAATAATGTATTAGTTAAAAATAATTTATATTACATATTTTCTTTTATATTCTATACAAAATTATAATATTATAGATATGTATAATATCTATCATTATGTTAAATATTTGATTTAATAAATAAAAAATAAAAAAGTTAATACACTTTTAGTATACTACCATTTTTCCTATTAAATACATGTAAACTTCTCATTATATAACAGAGGGCATACCTATCATTAAGGTCCGGTGCGTATTAAGATGTTGCCAACTTCAGATTTTGTTACGAAATGAACTTTGAACTATATATTATCGCTTATATGTTTTTAAATTCACATTTACAGTGTTAACACTTAATATTTACAGTGTTATAATTATAATAGCATATTATAATATTGTATATTATTATAAATAATTAGCATTATATATCAATATTAGCATGTTGGTAAAGGAAAATGTATTTTAAACGATATAATCGAATTATTTCCTTTGGGGTTTATTTAAGGGTTTATTTATTTTCAAATTATATTACAAATTTGTTTGAAATAATTCATTTATTATGAATATTGAAATATACGAATGTTAATGTATTCACATTATAATCATTTATATTAATACTATAGAGTAACTAATATTACATGTGAATACTCTTAATTATTTAAATTCTGAATTCATATGAAATTAATAACCGAATAAATTTTAAACTAAATTTAAAAGTAAATAATGAATATTACTATTATTATGATACATTCAATTGCATTTCATTTTGTCAAAATTATAAAATAAACTTATAATGCTACTTGTATAATGATTATTTAATAAGATATTATGAAAATACTTTTTTTTAAAAATAAACAAGTAGAATTATAGGTTTCGGACTTCCAGAATCGAATTATTTCCTTTGGGGTTTATTTAAGGGTTTATTTATTTTCAAATTATATTACAAATTTGTTTGAAATAATTCATTTATTATGAATATTGAAATATACGAATGTTAATGTATTCACATTATAATCATTTATATTAATACTATAGAGTAACTAATATTACATGTGAATACTCTTAATTATTTAAATTCTGAATTCATATGAAATTAATAACCGAATAAATTTTAAACTAAATTTAAAAGTAAATAATGAATATTACTATTATTATGATACATTCAATTGCATTTCATTTTGTCAAAATTATAAAATAAACTTATAATGCTACTTGTATAATGATTATTTAATAAGATATTATGAAAATACTTTTTTTTTAAAATAAACAAGTAGAATTATAGGTTTCGGACTTCCAGAATTATATAAAATTAACTAAATTCATTTATAAATTGTTTCAACGTAATTAATATTCTATGAGGTAAGAATTTAACTAATTTATTGTATTCACATGTAATATTATTCACTATATTTAAGTAATATAAATACTTATAATATAAATATATTAACATTCATTTATTTCAATATATTCATAATAAATGAATTATTTCAAACACATTTTTAATTTAATTTGAAAATAAATAAACCCTTAAATAAACTCTAAATGAAATATTGATAAAATTGATTATTTTATCATGTGGAATAATTGTCGATGATGTATTGATACCTAGTTATACTATCTTCAATTAGACAATACACTGGCTATGGAGTGCACTATATTCACTTCGAAAAATATTTGATATATTCATATATATATATAATATATATATATATATATATATATATATATATTTATATATATATATAAATTAAAACTTTATATAATACAGTTTGATTTAATAATTAATATTAATTAAAATTAAAAATAGATGGAGATTAATAAAATTATAAAGTATGAGATGAACAAACTTAAAAAGAAGTTAATTGAATCATCTGTAAGTATCTTTATATATATGTAATTCACTATGACGTATTCTCGATTCTAACCTATCTATCTTATCATATCTTCATATAGAAAATATTACCAAAACTACATTCATATTCCTCCTTTAATATCATCATTAAGTCATACATTTATTCTATCCAATGATATAATCATATATAATTATTTAATTATATATTTATATACAATCAGTCCTTTATTTTATTTTCTTTTTATTTATATCTATTTTATTGTTCTCGTTCTCATTTTGTATTATTCTATGTAATTACAAGTAGTTTCCATACATATGTTAAGTGCCAATACAAATAATTATAAATATAATCATCATCATAATCATCATAACAAGCATTATATATTATATATATATATATATATATATATATATATATATATATATATATAATATATATATATAATATGTATACTTTTTAAAACTGTATTATTTTAGCAACGGAGAGAAATGGGAATGCAAAGGGCACTAAGACAATTCTATATTTGATCATATTATTTGCATATATGTTGTTTAATTATTATTGTTAATTTATATATTATAATAAATATTATTAATTTTATTATCTATTTTTGTAATATAATATTTGTTTATTTAATAATTATGTTCTATATATTTAATAATATATTGTATATATATATTATACAGTAAATAAATTTGACTATATAATTTAGTATTATATATATCATAAATAATATTGTCATATAATAGTTATCATAATATTGAAATTAAATATTACATTAAAATATCGGAATAAATAAATAAATATCGGACAAGTAATTATAAATAAGCAAATTATAATAAGATGAAAGAAATAATTTGAAGCAGCCTAAATATGGCTATATCCATGGCTATACATACAGGGTCCGATTTTTTGGAATGAACGCGGCTTTTGCAGTTTTCTATATTTAACCCGTACATGTAAATATATATATAACAGGTTATGTGTATACTCACACATACACACACACACACACATATATATATATATATATATATATATATATATATATATATATATATATATATATATATATATATATATATATATATAATATATATACGTATGTAAAAAAACTGCCTGTGTGGCTCAGTGGCTAAGGCGTCAGACACACAAGCAGTAGGATACGGGTTCGAGCCTGGTCCGGACCATTAATTAATTTTATAAAATGGGTCTTAAAATATTATTTAGAAGTGATCTTATATAATTATGTATAAATAAATGATCGCCTCTCGTTAACTATGGATGCATTAACATGAGAGCGTCTTCGAAGGGACATTATAGCTATATATGGTTATAAGTGAAAACTTCATCTAAGTTCCTGGATGGGATGAAAGGACTCCACCAAATAAAATAACAATAACAATAACAATAACAATGTGTGTATCATTGCGTAATAATATATATTATATGAGCATTATATAAGCATATGCTAATAATTTATAAATTATAATTAATATTATATATAATAATTAATATATATATATATATATATATCACATGTGAAAAGTTGTGATAAGGGTTATCTAATATATATATATATTCCCATAGACGATATATTTGTTATACTCAGATCTTAAACTTAATCAATCATTTTAACTCGTATATGAAATAAATATACAGTGAAAGCAGCTCATATCAGCATTACAGTGTTAAAGTACACACACACACACACATATATATATATATATATATATATATATATATATATCGATATAACAGATATGGGGCACGCATTGCGGTGTGGCTATTTGAAAATAATGATGCCCTTTAAATTAAATTAAATATAAATTTAAAAATTATTTAAATATTTTATAATATAATATAAATAATTATTATAATATACATATTAATTATATATATATATATATATATATATATATATATATATATATATATATATATATATATATATATTTATAAGATAATAATTATATTATGTATACTATTATATTAATAATACCTATACATTTAAAAACTATCATATTATAATTAATAACTTTCCTGATTAACTTCGTTAACTGATCAGTTTAATATTTAGATATATATTTTAAATTGCGCCATTTTGATGTGTGTAAATGAACATATGCTCTCCGTACACTATGTAGGGGAAAGATGGATAATGTGGCCATTTTTAGATAATGTTATATAACTTTATAAATATCAGATCTGATTCGATCTTTTTTCAATATAGATACATATGGTATAAAAGTGGACTGCCGAATCATTATTTCATTTATTCGTATCTAATTGAAATTATAAGGTGGCTACATTACTTACATGGAGGGTAGCCACATTTTACGGGTAATGTTGCCATGCATTATTCATCTAGATGACATTACTTAAATCGAGTTTAATTATTATACATTAATGCTTTTTAGTTAATAATTTTATAGATTACTCTAGTAATTAATAGTATACCTTTAAACTTACTTATTATGTTATTAATATGTACAAATAAATGTCGTCAGTAAATGACTGTATATAATATGTCATAATATATGTCATGACAATATGGCGATAAAATACCTAGATAAAATAGTAATCTATAGAAAGGTAACTAATTTATATTATCTGGTTAATATATATATATATATATATATATATATATATATAATATTATAATTCAACTATGGATTTTCGTTATATATATATAATATATATTTAATAAATAATTTATATATATATATATATATATATATATATTGTTCTTTATAATTGTGTTAATAGATAATTAAATATACTAAATTAAATTTAGAAGTTTATACGACAATTATAATATGTATTGAAATATATGTGTATGGTTAATAATACCACTAACTTAGGATATAGTAGATTTTGATTCAATTAACGTTTACATATAATGACTCACGAAATCTTATAAATATATAAAAATATTTATATCAGATCATTTGATTGGCTTAAATCATCGTGAAGTGGCCACATTACCAGCTTCTAGGTATCACGCTATATTCACTATATAATAATAAATATTACTTACTAAAATAAAATGGTTAAATGCTTTGTTGCAATTAAATAGTTCTTTAATATTCAAATTTAATTTTCAATTTATATTATATATTAGTGATTTAATATATATTTTACTTAACTTTTATTTAAATTTTTAAAAAGTAAATCGATTTTTTATATTTTGTACATAATTTTTTGTTATTAATATATATACAAATTATTTGTAATATTCTGAACACTGCTTAACAATGCGCATATTTCATGCATACATTTTTTATTGATTGGCATTATAGTTTATGAGATACGCCATATTGACCTCCTGGCCATATTACCCATATTTCCCTTATACATGGCACAATACCCAATCATTACATATTTAATATATAAACTATAATTACTGTATACAGTAACTCGTATCTATTAATAAATTCGTTTAAATTATATTATTTTTATACTTATTAAGCATACACTTATATATAACATCGTTAATGACATAATAAATGAATGTAGGGGAAAGTCTCCGATTACCGACCCCTAAATGATTATTTTTAATAACTTATTCAATATTAAATATATTTATTTGAAATTTTGTAATTATGGTAATATTATGGCATTATGTAGTTATTTTAAATTTTTGATATAATTATATTGACAAGAATAAACAGAGTAATTGATTAAGTAATCGAATACATATACCCAATACCGACCCCCTAAAATAATCGTGGTATAAATAATTGTAATATCAAATAAAAATAGTAGATATACATAAATATAATTAATTATAACATGCACGCAATTTATTTTGTATTGAATTTATGTTTTAATAGTAATATTAAATTTAAATTTACACTTTATAGTAATTATATTAAAATTGTGTAGGGGAAAGTCCCTGATTACCGACCCCCTCTCGTATCTCAGTAACTATAAGAGATATCAAAAAATAATATATACATGAACTGTTAGTAATTTAATGATAAATATGATAACGTATTTTGTTTAAAAAAATATTTAATCCTACAATTGTTATTTGATAAAATGTAATATTCTGTTTTATTTTTTTTAATATTTGAATAATAACTTTTTTTAAATCATTGTAAATACTTTATTAATTAAAAGAAAACTTGATTTGGTACATAATATTGTAGAACAATAAAATGTTTATAACTATTATAAAAATAATTAAATTTGAATAACTATTAACTAATATATCTTAATTATAGCAACCCATATTATTTTCCTATTACCGACCCCCTAAATTACCCTAATACCGACCCCATGTGATTTATAATATCCAATCAAAATAGTTTCGTATTTTACTTTAAAATATATCGTAAGTTGTTTATGTATCATTGATATAGATTTAGGATTCATAATTACATGGAATTGCAGTTGATTATATACATACTGATTAATTAATAAATAAATATTAAATAATAATATACAATATTTTAATATAATTACTATAAAGTTTAAATTTAAATTTAATATTACTATTAAAACATAAATTCAATAAAAAATAAATTACGTCATGTTATAATTAATTATAGTTATGTATATCTACTCTTTTTATTGGATATTATAATACTACAATTATTTATACTACGATTATTTTAGGGGTTCGGTATTAGGAACATGTATCCGATTACCGACCCCCCTGTTTATTCTTGTAAATATAATTATATCAAAAATTTAAAATAGCCACTTTATTCATTGCCATGATATTACCCTAATTACAAAATTTCAATTAAATACATTTAATATTGAATAAGTTATTACAAATAATCATTTAGGGGTCGGTAATCGGGGACTTTCCCCTATATTATTATTTAATATTTATTTATTAATCAGTATGTATATAATCAACTGGAATCATGAATCCTAAACCTATATCAATGATACACAAACAATTTACGACATATTTTAAAGTAAATCCTACGTATATATTTTGATTGGATATTATAAATCACATGGGGTCGGTATTAGAGTAATTTATGGTGTCGGTAATAGGAAAATCATATGGGTTGCTATAATTAAGATATATTGGTTAATACTTATTCAAATTTAATTATTTGTATAAAAGTTATAATAATGTTATCGATCTACAATATTATGCGCAATATTAAGTTTTCATTTAATTAATAAAGTAATTACAATGATTTAAAAAAAGTTATTATTCAAATATTTAAAATGTAAAAACAGAATAGTACATTTATTAAATAACAAGTATAGGATTGCATATTTGTTAAAACAATATACTTATTCATATGTATCATTAAATTACTAACAGTTCGTGTATATGTAATTTTTTGATATCTCTTATAGTTACTGAGATACGATATGGTGTTGGTTATAGGGGACTTTCCCCTATATAACGAATGTTAAATGTTAATATAATACATGTAGTGTAATAATCCCGAACATATGGATATGATACATATTTTCTATATAATATACTTGAAATGTCATTATAAAAAGAAATAAATTCCAAAATTATAATTGTATAATATATTACCAAAAGGTTTTGTTATAGGAGAAATATCGAAATAAATTAATTGTTAATAAAATTGAATGGTTAATTATTCAAACAAATACATTTTGAAATATAGCAGTTAATTTCTATATAATCATATATGGCACACGATATAATATATCTTAACTATATTTATTTATAAATAGATACACATTTTTAAATCTGGTTAATAATATTGTATGACTATGCATCAAACACATTTTAGTATTATTTTTAACATAAATTTATCTATTTGCAATATTTTTATATTATAAATAGAATACAATTTGTTTTTAGAAACAATCTTAATATAATCGATATTTTTCAAAATAAAATAAAAGGAATTCACATAAAAATTGTGCTAGTTTCTCTATTTATATATTATAGTCTTTTGATACTGCCAAACATCGTGTTATAATTAAAAACTTGATAATATATGGAACAAGAAGGAAGCCATTTGGATGAACCACTAGCGATCATAATACAGGAATCAATTTATACAGTATACTTATGCACACATAGGTAAATGTATATATGACAATTAATCGGGAATTTATAATGTTTTATAAATCAAGGTTTTATTCTTGGATCACTATAGTGTACATTGTTAGTTTCTCTATTTGTATTGATGATACACTGTTAGAAATAAATGGTATAACATTGATTAAAAAATGGTATAACCCCGTGGCGCCCTGGTATACCATTTACGGTATAACTAATTAAAAAAGTTATACCATATTTTATCAAAAGTTATACCATATTTTATATAAAGTTATACCATAATTTATACCATATATTATATAAAGTTATACCATATTTTATAAAAAGTTATACCATATTTGATATAAAGTTATTCCATAATTTATTAAAATTTATACCATATATTATATAAAGTTATACCATAATTTATAAAAAGTTATACCATATTTGATATAAAGTTATACCATAATTTATTAACATTTATACCATATATTATATAAAGTTATATCATAATTTATTAAAAGTTATACCATATTTTATTTAAATTTATACCATAATTTATTAACATTTATACCATATATTATATAAAGTTATATCATAATTTATTACAAGTTATACTATATTTTATTTAAATTTATACCAGTGTTTATAATAACTTACTATATAGTAAGCATAACAGTATTCTATATTATTAATTTATATATGGAATCGACATTTATAATGATAATTTATTTTCTAAAAACTACATATATATTAGTGTAACAATATTGTTAATTAACAGATACATTTTAAAATAAATAACGTGATACAAAATTACATAAACAATTAATGTTTGTAGGACATGTTATGAAACAAATAAAATTAACAATACCACTTAATAAAATATATTTTATTCTATACGAAATAAATTATTTTGAACGAAAACCAAACAATTATCGACACACATAATAAGCATCCTCTTTTCTGATATATGGAGTCATTATTTCCTGCAATTAAAATTAAAATATTTATATAAGTTATATATATCTATATATATATATATAGTATACTCGAGTATATAATAATATTGCATATTATATAATAGTATACATATGTATCGTATAAGAAACTTTATACAGTTAATATCATATATGATAATACTATATAAAGTATAGGTTAGAATTGTAATTAGAAAAATCCAATAGCAGTTATATATATAATAGAGTATACTATACTTTTGAATTAGAATACGAAAAATCATAAAATAACTATAATATTAAATCTATAGTTATTAAGTAATTATTAAGTAACCTTATTTTTATTTTCATTGTAAATTCATTTTTCAATAATTCGCAAACTCCCATCATAAAATATAAGATTCCCGCATCTATTTTTGGAAAAATTATATTATTTATTTAATTATAGACTTTATAATCTATATTTGATTAAGGATAGAAGGATATTGATAATATTTGTACAACAGTTAACATATTTATATATATATATATATATATATATATATAACTATTAGTAATATTATTAAATTTAATTACATTGTGAGCTAAAAATAAAATAAATAATTGACCATATATGGATATATAGTATACTATCCATATGGAGTAATAAAATATAATTGAATATTTATTTTATATAGATATTTAACTAATGTTATTAATTAGATAACTAAATTACCTGTTTGATCAGTTTGCGTATTAACGCTACCTAGCATATCAATATATTCGTTTATATATTTTTGTATATACGTTATATGCTTTTTCATCCCTTTCCGGCCGTTTTTCTAATATTTTAAATGAATTTGAAATTCTGCAAATAATTCTTCAGTTTCCTGCATATTAATATGTATACAATATTATATTCTATAGCATATAGTTATCATAATTTTATAATATATATATATGTAATAAAGTGAATGTTCTAATACAATTTATTAATCAAAGCAAATACCTGTTGAACATAATAATAATATAACATAATAATAATTATAATAATAATAATAATAATAATAATAATAATAATAGTACATACCTGATGATATGCATAACGAAGAATGAGGCAATCTCACCTAGTGGAATTTATTCTATAGAAAAATAACGAAATATACTTGACAGACGATACAAACATTTACATGTATGGCCATGCATGGCTATGGCTATACAATTAACACAGAGCGAGACACCGAAATCTAGTTTAAAGTTTTCATGTAGATATATCGATTTCTGTTACGTAATGCTAAATGCATTTAAATGTATATTACATTAATCGATATATCTACAACTGTGACTTTATAACATATATATATATATATAATTATATAATAATATTCTAACAATTTAATTATATATTATAAATAATATATAAATATATTATGAAATTATATATTATATAAACTTTTATATTATTATATATAATATGATATAATTTGTATATACATATATATATAATATAAGTATAAATACCTTATGTATATTGTAATGTGTTGAAAAATAGATGCTTCTCGTGTTGATTGTAGAGTGGAAATAGAATATGTTAATACATAAAATGGAATTATGTATATATATATATATATATATATATATATATATATATATATATATATATATATATATATATATCTATATATATATCTATATATACTCGAATAATTATAAGTATTTGTATATAAAATATAGGAAATATGTATATGTATACATATTTCCCTATGGGGAATCTATATAGTTTCTGAAAACCAGTTTAATTGCAATTAGAAGCAATAAATGCTATGTCTATGATAATATAACACAACAATAAGTAAACTGTTATATTAAGGATATTATGAAGGATACTATTATGAATTATATTTCTTATACATTTTATTTTCAATCAAATTTAAACTTAATTTTAAAATGTTATGGTATAACTGGTATTTCCATATTGTATACCATATAATTCATAAAGTTATACCATTATATTTAATAGATAATGGTATAACTAAAAATTACGAATATTATACCATATCATTCGTAATCTTATACCATTTAAATTAAGCTATATGGTATAACTAAACAAAACAAATGTTATACTATATAATGTGTGATCTTATATCATTTCACTTAAGCTATATGGTATAACTAAAAAAATCAAATGTTATACCATATAATATGTGATCTTATACCATTTAACGTAATTGTATGGTATAACTCGTATTTCCATATGTTATACCATATAATTCATAATGTTATACCCTTATTTTTGACAGTGTATGATTTAATGATCACCAGGTACATTATTTAGTAATTTAATTATTAATAATACTAATGTAATTATTATGGATGAATCCTGCAATATTCTAAAATATATATGTTTTAACTTAGTTATAAATTAGAATCAGAATGCGATATTATTTATTTAATGTCTAATAATAATAAATTATCGATGATTTATTTAATGATTATGTCATTTAAAAAGTATGTAACTACTACATAAACATAGAATATAGAAAGTAGCATATAATATACAAAATTTGTTAGTATAAATATCGATATAGTTTAAATTGAAAATGTTAACGAAATGATCTTAAATATAAATTATTAACAATATTGTAGATTATAAATAAATCAAATATTTAAAAATAAATCTGATAAACTTATTATTAAACTATCCTATTAATTACTCTACCCACATTTAATCGATTATATATAAATTTGGAAGAATATTTATGCATCAAACCAAAATAGAATTTATATTATTAAAAACAGATTTGAAAGATAAACGACATATATAGATGCATTGTTGTTTATTTGAATATAAATGATGTATACATACATTGACAATTGAATAATAATATTATTAATATCTTTAAAATTATATAAATAATCTTATTATAATGACTAGAAAATATAAATATTAAAATGACTTTTTAAAGAATATAATAACTATTTATTTGCAAGACTCTCTTTTAATTATAATTATTATTTAAATAATTCAGTAAATTTAAATAATATTCTTTTTTATACTATTATTTTATGTAATTTTAATATTTACTTATCCATTCAAGGAAAAGATGTGCGATGTGGCCAGTTATAGATAATGTTATATACATTTATAAATATTAGTCCTAATTCGATCAATATATGTACATATTAGTATAATCAAGAGGACTGTATACTCATTTTTTCATTTTAGCTCATCTAATTGAAATTATTAAGGTGGCTACATTACCCTCTTGGCCATATTACCCATATTTCCCCTACTTATTGTTACATTGTAATTTTATATAGGTATCATTACATTATGATATAATCAAATATACAATACGTTTCAATATATTGTGATTAGGCCTACATACCTAGTTTATTATTTTCATATTACTATATTTATATTATTTCATATTATTTATATTTGAACTTATCATGGTAATTGTTAATTGTCTCGATAAGCAGTACTACTTATATAATTACATTGGAAATACATACATCTAATAATATATATATATAGTAATATATTACCTAATTATAATATTATATATATTTATTCATATGCATTACCGTGATTAATTTCCCTATATTAATTAAATTACAAATAAGTAATGTTGTTAATACATAATATTTATTATATAAATGTATTGTACTAATGTTATATATATATAAATGTTTACGTATATATATATATATAATGCATAGTATGTATAATTTGTTAGATTATCTAATAAAGTAACAGTATACAGTGTAGACAGGGCTAAAATCGTAGTTTAATTTATACTGGAATGCTGGCATTAATTAGCATAACACATATACCATACGAACTAGCCGATAGTTTAACCGTGAATCAAAGCCGCGCTTCCCCCACCGCTAAACCCACGACGTACCTACGCGTCGATTCGATAAGCTCCCACGTAGCCGCCTAGAAGTAGTATCGTTTCTTCAAGGTCGACACGCCCACATATTTCAATTTCGCAACCGAAGAGGCCACGCCCCTTCTCCCGCCCCGCCCCGCCCCGCCCCCGGAGGATGCGCGAGAGAAGCTGACGAGTTAAACGCCCGCCCTACACCGCCTCCTTTCGATCGACGTCACTTTCGTTTCGATGAGGTGCTATTTTGTATAGATAATCCGGTATAGCATTAAATAAAACGGTACTCCGAGACGGCGACATATACATAGACACGAACACGCAGAGAGAGAGAGAGAGAGAGATATTGCTGCTAGTGCCGTCCAGTTACAGTAGCGTAGCATGGATAACCTACCTCATGAGGATACCTCAGAAGTAGCTGACACCGCAGTCGTCACAGCGTCTCATAATGGTACGGTGCAGTCGAGAGGTTCGTACCCGCATACTAATGTATATATATATATATATATATATATATATATATATATATACGATATACGATATATACGATATATACGATATAGCAAAGACAATGCTTTGCTAATACTATAAAATACATTACTATAGTATAACTTCTATGTTATGCTATTAATATCACTATACAATATACGTTAATAGATAATAAAGTATAATATATATATATATATATATATATATATATCGAGTGTATAACTATGAAGAATATTTAGAGTATTTAGATTATTTACCTGGCAAACAATACGAGAGATGCTCATATGATATGTTATATGATATATCAGTATAACAAATGAATAAATAATTATAGGTCGCTAGTTGAGCTCTCGTGTATGGACGAGATGGCACATATGTACAGTTATTTACACACACACAAGCACACACACAAGCACACATACACACACACATACATACACACATATACAAACATACACACACATACACATATATAATATTACAAAATAACATTCAACATTAAACATGTCGATTGCATTACTATTTCACGACTACGGTGATTAGATGTATGCTACCCGCCGGAAACACACACGCTATACTTGTAGCACTTTAAAGTGCCTATAGGCTATAGCCAACTCAGTAGTTTAACTAGTTGAAATGTATATAGGCGTTATCGAGGATCAGGAGACCATGGTTAAGGGTTAAGGGGAGACCATGGTTAAGGGTTAAGGGGAGACGATGGTTAAGGGTTAAGGGGAGACGATGGTTAAGGGTTAAGGGGAGACGATGGTTAAGAATCATTATAAGATATCACATACACGACCCCATTCCTTTAATCCATATTATGTTTATGGATGTAGAATTTCACTCTGAACTATTGAACACATATTATAATCATGTCGTAGAATCACTATATATCCTCTCGTTATAATTCGAATTATAAATGTAATGAAATCATACCTCAATAATGACCTTAGATTACATTTCTGCGTAGAGGTTAAAGGTCACATAAATGTTATAATTACGGAGTTACTATAGTATACAGAACAAACTACAGTAGTTTATAGAAAAGTAGTTTTCCCTATATATCATCACACGTCTTTTACGTGATCATTAGATTATATGTTCTACTATAGTATACTATAATTTACTATAGTATGGTATAGTAATACTATAGTATGGTATAGTAATACTATAGTATGGTATAGTAATACTATAGTATTTATTATGTTATGACGACAACATATAACATATTAATTATAGAATTTATGTTTTAATACACGAATATATATGTGAATGTATGTGTATATATTGACATTCTTCACTTGCACTCGATTATACGTACGTGTATGTTGTACGTAAGTGTATGTGTGTATGTGGGCGTGGCTAACAACCGTGCATCTATGATCTATATTACAGTCTATTAGCAGTAGGTACAGTACACAGTATAGTAGGTATAGCTACACCTCAGCATCGCTACTACCAACACTACATAGTATGTAGTATCGGTACATAGGTACATCGGTATAGAGACTATATAACTACGACTATTACATACATATGTTATGCGAATGTAGGAGGGATACGGGTGAAGGGGAAGTAAGGAAATAGAGTTATGTAGAGATGGGGTATGCTGAAGGCTTAGTGGTACACGCTAACAAGCAGGGGGTCTTTTTATGCACGAATGCAACCTGCTTATGGGCTGATTAGTAGTCTATAGTTATGTCTATTATACATTACATTATCACACACACACACACACACACACACACACACGAACACACACACCCACACCCACATATATAGGTGTGTGTGCGTATTTACACAAATGGTTGCGTTTGTAGATGAATGTGTATACAAATATAAAACATGTAGTATATATATATATTATAATCATAGTTTTAGTGTACTCTAATGGTATTCTACGATTGAAATACAATACATCACGTACATTCCTTCATTAATTATCGCTCATTAGCGTGATCCATTCCTCCCTCCCCTCTACTTCTCCATCCCCTATAGATGTCCCTCCCGTAGCCCCGTAGTGTCGTACACCCCACCACCCCCTACCGGTATACTCACGTAACAATGCGATACGCAACCGCCGGCAAACAATGCCCAGCAACCTCTATTGTTTACCTAATGAAGCGCATAGTTCTCTCCAACCTGCCCGCCTCGCTACGCTGTGTACACACGCGCACACACACCAGCACACACACCAGCACACACACCAGCACATAGTTGTAGCTGTATTGGATGGCTGCGATAGCGAGACGTGTGATGATTTAGTAGGCTAGCGAATTCCTCATCACGTGTGACCGTACAACACACACACTACTATCTACGTATCTCTCTATCTATATGCCTTAGTACGTGTATACATGTGTTTGGGGTGTATGGCATACAGCCCAACACACACACACACATCTATATATAAATAATAATAATATCAGATTTTCGCATAAATTCGTATATATATATAACTATTCTGATGTTAAGTTCCCCCTAATACTTATTGATCTAAAGAAGATCCCACGTGACACGAAACCCTGTCACACACACACACACACACACACACGTGATCCCTACCCTAGGCCCTACACTCTGTTAGTGCTGGAGAGCTTATCAGGGGCGCCTAGAGTGCTACGTTAACAGACATTAACGTAAACACACATTCACACACACACACATTCACTCACACACACATACACACCCACACACCACACACCACACACATACCACTAAGTATACAGCGGTTTCAAAGCCCCTTAAGTCTATTACTATAGTGCATGCCAACAGTTAATGACACAGCAAGCTACATCCCTACCATGGTAGGGACTTGTTGCAACATAGGCATCTCCTAACAGCCTTACTACTACAGGGTATATAGTATACGATATACGGTTGATCTATAGGCTGATATCGTCTATAGGTGAAGTATAGCGCTTGCAGAGTACAGGGTACACAACCCCACACCTATACACCCGTATAGTACACGTTGCAATGAGTTATGGATTTATACCCGCCATTAGACACCCGCCATTAGACACCCGCCATTAGAAACCCGTTTAATAGACGACTATGGCTTATATCATTCATGTATTAATTGGTTTAGTAATTTATATAGTCATGAATTAGCCAGAATTAGGCAGTTATTATAATTTATATAGATATACGATATTTCATATTACAATATATTACAGTATTCACTATATATATATATATATATTGTTAACTATATGTTAATATATTAGCTAATATAGCTAATATAACCTAGGTTAATAAATAATGAATCATAATATTCATAGATACTAATAATTACTAATAAATATCAAGAATTAAAAAATATATATATATATATATATATATATATATATATATATATTAATATACATATTCGCATATCAATAGTGGCACCTGTTAAATGTGTTAATAGTAGAGTTAATCGTAGAGTTAATAATACAGTTAATAATACCGTTAATAATACAGTTAATAATACAGTTAATAATACAGTATTATTCCCTATTACGTTACGGTAATCAGCGATAGAGATGAAATAACTTAGCGTATTTATCTGGTCGTAAAACCCCGTTTCCCCTATATACGCTACCCCAGCCTCCCCTATCTATCTTACTAGGCCTCCCCAGTCTCCCCGATATGAAGTATGTATAGATACACGGATAGTTAATGTAAACTTCTAAAGAGTCTCAATGTTATCCTCTATTATTTTTGTAAATACATCGCATATATTCCTCATATATAATAATAAGATTATTCGTATACAATACCATAATGCTGATATTTCTATTGCTTCACACAAGGCTTCGAATACGTATACCCGGCGTTTACCCGCTCGCCACGCAGTAGTTCCACCTAGCGGGTTAATTCGGCATCACTGAGAACTAACCGTCGGTGTGTGTGTGAGTGTGTAATCGTATACCATCATGCGTGCGTGCGTGCGTGCGTGTGTGCGCAAGACTGTATCGCTTATCTAGTACAAACCAGTATCTTGTCAAATGTAATGTATCGATGTGGTATTCCCATATGTTTAACTTTAGATCTAATATATCATATGTGCGATGAGATCCGTTATATATATACGCATATAGTTAGGGTAAAATATATCTAGGAATTATTTTAGAAAGTAACATTATTTGAATTATAGATTTACATGATTGAAACTGGAACACATGACTTCAATTATAGAATTACGACATATCTGCTGTTAAATTATATATATTACTAATATTATTATTATTATTATATATTAGTAATACTAATAATATTATATTATATATATATATATATATATATATTAATTATACTATTATACTATTAATACTATTAATAATAATAATAATAATAATAATAATAATAATAATACTAATATTAATAATAATTATTAGTATTATTACATTTATGATTTTGTTATTTAAATAAAAACGCACTTTTCATTATCTTCTCATTAATTATACGTAGCCTATTACCTCCCCGCTATTACTGCATAATAGATTATATGTTGTGTATAATATACACATAAAGTATTCCGGCTTTATATAACCACATGATTGATATATACATATTAGTTTATTATTCGACACACATACTAATACGCCGGAATCGTTAGTTCTTCGGGAGTTATTTATAATACCGGGACAGATGCAACCATTTTTCGTTGTACCGAGAAAGAGAGGGGGGAGGAGGAGGCAGGGAGGAGGCAGGGAGGGGGGGGGGCGGAAGTGATGTCATTTCGAGGGATGCTGGGTATAGGAGCGCACGTTATAGCATCTCTGGGCTCCAGCATAGAGTCGTTAATACACAGCGGAGTGAGCGATAGTGTGGCTGGTGCGGAAGGCGGTCGCGTCGCACCGGAACGTCTTTCTCCGGAGCGGGAATTTCCAAACGCTGATTCAAACGCACCGCGGAGTGTTGTAGAGGTGTGCGAATCCACAAGATCTCGTACACTCGCGCTAGAGGTGGAGCGTGATATATTCGCGGACAACGCACCTATCGCTCAACAACAACAACAACAACAACAACAACAACAACAACAACAACAACAACGAAACACTACCACCGCCGCCGCAGCCCCTGTTAACGCCTACGATGACCTCATAGCTATGACGTCATCACCGCCACCGGTGTCGCCACCTAGCGTAGTGCATTGTTACGAGGACCGATTAGTGCATAACGAGAGGCTGATCGTTCATAGCGACCTTAACGATGACCTCGAAACCGAACTATCCGGATGTGAAGACCGATATGCACGAGAAGTGGGCCGCGAAACCGCGACATCTGATGTGAATAGTTCACTAGGATTCAAACCCGACTTCAAAAGATGCGCAGACGAAACAGAAACAGAAGTTGGCGAACACAATGATCAAGCGTCTGTTTCCGTTACTGATTTGATCAATGACTATAACACTAACGTTTCGCAATTAGTTCACAATCATCATCCAAAAGGTAAACTTTAATCGCGCACACCTATTATGGTTCCACTAATATATGTCCTAATAATGACATTCAGATAATTCAGTCGCTAAAGTCGTAACATCATTATCAACATCATTCGTATCATTATATGTGATGAAAACACCAATAAATGTGTCCTAATAACACACACATACACACACATACATATATATATATATATATATATATATATATATCCTCTATATAAATTATTACTCTGACTAATTATGTTATATTATTAGTATAATTAAGTATTATATTAATATATGTAGACGTATATAAGGCAAACAAATCTATAATATACATGTGGGTTTTATTTGGGTTAATTTATATAAGTTGTCTACGTTTGTGTATAATATATATATACATATATATATATATATATATATATATATATATATATATATATATATATATATATATATATATATACATATATATATATACATATATATATATATATATATATATATATATATATATATATAGTATATATGTGTATAAAAGCTTGAAATATATCTCTGTTAGATTTACTGAGAGTGATTTATGGTGTACATTATATACGAATTCCCTGTTATTACAAGCCTCCCTGTATTATGTAATCTGTTAGTATGATTACAATACGGAGGAGAGGAGGTTATAGCCAAGATTACGTGTCGAACAATTAGCAACCCAGCTTAGTGATATTCGGCCTACTAACCTCCTACTTAGCTAACCAGCATCCCTCTACTACGGGAAGAAAGAGAGGCTTGGCGAGATGGGGGGGGGGTAACCCGTGGGTTTCGAATAATTATAGATTGCGTTACGCTAGAGAGTGGCTCCGTGCTGCGGGCGTGCGCGCGCGCGTGTGTATGCGTGCGTATGTTGGCGTGCGTGCGTGCGTTCGTACGAGAGAGAGAGAGGGAGGGGGATACACTACAATTATATTCTAAAGTGTTCTAAAGATACCCAGCCTA
Organism: Osedax fenrisi; assembly: GCA_964019155.1. Taxonomy (NCBI): domain Eukaryota; kingdom Metazoa; phylum Annelida; class Polychaeta; order Sabellida; family Siboglinidae; genus Osedax; species Osedax fenrisi. The sequence goes on along the minus strand of OZ025239.1, from coordinate 10,467,436 downwards.
TTGTATAGATAACACCTTAACAGGGTTGGGTAGGCTAATACATTACATTCGTATGCGCAGCCAGTTATCTCCAGTAAACAATGCATGTATTGTTCTAGAGCAGTGGTTCCCAACCCATGAGTCATGACCAAAATGTGGGTGATTGGGTTTTTATGTTGGGTCATGAGCAGTCCTCTCTAAATTCGTACATTTCGAATTTGCACGAATTAAACCAAATTCGTGCATGCACGAATTTAAATAAGAACTATAAAAGTTATTAGGCAAATATCCAAAATTATATTGATAATATAAAATATACATGCATGTTTGTAAGTAAGTTAAAGTTAATGTTATTAAGTATAACTGACTCATGAGACAACTTATCAACATATTTATATATATATATATATATATATATCATTATATATATAAACTATAGTTTATATTTTTCGTTTATGACTACAGTTTAATAATGAAAAAATAAAATGTATCATTGGGTCATTGTATATTTTATTAATTAAAAATGATCAAAAAAGGGTCATGGTGAACAAAGTTGGGAATAACTATGTTATAGGTACCGGCATCAGCACCACAGTCGAACAATTAGTGGAGTAAATAGCCGTCACTAATTAGTATTACGTCATTATTTATTAGACTAATTAAACACGTCATTAGGTAGTCGCATAATTATGTGTATTGTTATGTGTAAACGTGTAAATAATATTATAACTAGCCTACAGTCAAGTGTACATTGTACGTCAGTTAACACGTGGTGTACTCTAAGATAGGGATAGCATACGTTAACTCTTAACTGTTAACTGTTTGCGAGCGAATATTTGTAAGTGTATACACTATACATGCTATACAATACACTATACACTATAGTATACAATACACTATACACTACACTTGCTGTAGAATCAGTTTTAAAGACGGGATTATTATTCGCAGCAAATAGTGGCGAATTCGCTGCGAATATTATCTATTATTACTCTTGTTATCATTTGAAAACGTCGCGATTTCCAATGCACGACCTACTAGACTATCAGGCTACCATAATAGTGATCACCGTACAACGTTGTTGTACAGTGCGTCTTAATAACGACTTATATTGGCATTACACAATAAAACACTCGCCATTACAAGCGTTACGAGTGTTTATCATTGCGTTATTCAATCTATAACTTATAAGTAACATATATACGTAGTATAATCTGTTTGTTCACACATATATATAAATAGTTATTATCTTATAATATATAAAGATAGTATATACGTATAGCATCACTCTATAGAGTATATATACAGTGTTAAGAGGTGTACACCCCGAAGAAGCTCGTCGTTTTCCGCGTCGTTTTCCGCTCGTTATAGGCTATATCTGATGACTTAGCTTCAACAAGTACAGCTAGTGCAGTAGCACTACTACAGTAGTAATACACGAACACGTCAAAGTGTTGTTTGCGTACACATAGCTACTGCATGCAGGCGATGCATTTTAATCATACTAAATAGTAATGTTTGTTTTATATTATATTATATTATATATATATATATATATATATATATATATATAAATTATAAAATATGCATAGTGGTTTAGATAGACTAGATATAACACTCTATCATAAGTTTATCTGTACACACCGTATATAAGCTACGATTTATAAATATACGTATATATATATCTTCCTATAGGTATGTATTCACACACATATGCACTCACATATGCACGTATGTATGTGTGTGAGTGCGTGTGTTTGAGTGCGTGTGTGTGTATACATCACGCTATTGACACAATGCCGTATTTACAGAGACATGTGCGCGTGTGCGCGTGTGGGCGGGGCCGGGTGGGCGTGGCCGTAATAGTTACGTAACGATGTGATGACGTAACCGTGTAGTGTTAGTCACGTGTCATGGTTATGATGACGGCCGCTAGGTGTTACTCGTTAGCGCTATCGACACCCTACACCACGGTCCCGTGTATTGTAGGCATGTACCGCAGTGATATCATTGATATATTGTATAACAATAATATATATATATATATATATATATTAACTGCCTGCGTGGGTCAGTTGGCTAAGGCGTCATACACACAAGCAGTAGGATACGGGTTCGAGCCTCATCCGGACAATTACAATAGGTCTTAAATAATATTTAGAAGTGATCTTATATAACTGTGTATACATAAATGATCGGCTCTTGTTAAAACCATGGATGTCTTAACATGAGAGCGGCTTCGAAGGGACATTAGATCCATATGGTTATAAGTAAATACTTCATCTAAGTTCCTGGATGGAATGAAAGAATTCCACCAAATAAAAATAAAAATAATAAAATATATATATATATATTATTGTTATTATTATTATTATTACAATTATAATTATTTCCCTCATACATAATAAAGGATAACAAGAACATAATGTTTGCAAATTAAGATAAATGAGCATACGATAAGAATATGCAAAATAGAATATAGTCTATAATCTATAGTCGTGTACGACTAATGATAATAAATAGAATTATAACAATAAAAAAACCACTTACAAAGAACAGATAATAATAAGTGACTCATCTCTTGAATGAAGAATGCACGAGTCATCAGGCTATCGTGAATAACCGATAATAGGTAATGCTGCAAAGGTAACAAGGACATTCAACAGTATTATGATATTACATCTGTAGAGAAAGCAAAACTACCAGAGATAGATCTCGTATACGATACATATCTATCTTCATTGCACTAGAATGCGAGTAAGATATCAGTACTAATATTGTAGTCATAATATGATGCCCCGCTAATATAAATATGGGAATTAAAATATTTTTTTGGGAATATTATAATTATAAATAATCAGTAAATGGATGATATCAATTATTAAAGATAGAAAAAATGGATTATATATACATATTTGGCTAAAATAACAACTTATACACACTAATAAATCGACAACAATTCTATACCCCACAAGTATAATAGAATTAGATAGTGTAATGCCGATAGTCTATGATAATCTTCAAGTTGTTACAATAAACAATTGTGCACTTGACCGTCTATAACGATCTCATTAGGTCTAAGAGAGAGAGAGAGACGGAACACGAATATCTAGGGTATCTAAGTTCATCGCAGATATCACGTGACAACTAGGCATATCTGACTATAGCCAGTAGCGTTGCCTGTCAGTCATCACGTGCTGAGATAACATCATCGAATGACGTAAGATTGAATGACGTCACGGTTCCCCGATAACGAATTCAAATACGCCATTTCATGAACTCAAGCAGGCTAGATATGGCAAGAGATATTATCGGCAATAGGCAGCTGCACTATGGAATGGTCTACATCGAGATCTAAGAATTGTTACATCCATAGAACGTTTCAAAAGTAAAGTAAAATATTTAATTATTGGTCATTTTTAATATTCGTATATTTTTATTTTATTCACGTATATTAATCTAACAATCCTATTTTTTTACTTATATATTATTTCATCGTTTATTTATTTATGTATTATTATTTTGCTAAAACACAAATGAGAACTATCTAAATTATATTTGTGTATAAATAAATCATCTATCTATGAACTAATTACACGTATACGTTCAAGTGTATACTAGTATACCCTTACGATGAATACTATGGGTGAATATTGAGATATAGGGTTAACGTTGCATAGCAGAGATGGATCAACGGGGCACTTATTAATAGTACGCATATTATAAACTGAGAGAAACGATAGAACATTGAATAGAGCTCTAGGGACTACATATATGCTGCCTAGGCACCATATATATTAGTAAAGGGTAGGGGTGGATTTAGGGTAGGGGATGACGTTGGAACGATGTTGTATATAGGGGGACCAACCGATCAAAATAAATTGTGTGGTAAAAATGGGGGGGGGATCAATACATAGGAGGTCCCCCTAGGTTTTAAAGTGGGGGGGGGGTATCCCACCGTCCCCCACTCACGATAGCGCCCCTAGTAAAAAGGAATATCGCTCGTGAAATAAGCGTTACGGTTTACGTGGAATGAGGTCAACTGGAGAGAAATATTAATATAATAAATTATTAAAGTTCAAGATGTTTCAGCGGGAGAAAAACAACGTATAACCGAATAGGGATAGCGAAAAGAGCCTTTTTTTAAACATACGCATGGTATACAAATAGCTACACGGTATGTATGTACGTGGTATGTATAGTTTTTATATTAAATACGCTAACATACATATGTTACTTATTAACGTACGATGTTATGTGTGTGTGTGTGTGTGTGTGTGTGTGTGTGTGTGTGTGTGTGTGTGTGTGTGTGTGTGTGTGTGTTGTTATATGGTGTAATCGTTAAAATATAGTACTAGCACTAGTTTATAACTAAACTAGTTTATATTTAGACAGGTATTTATAATTAAATAAAATCTAATATAAAAAAATATATATGAACATATATATATATATATATATATATATATATATATATATATATATATATATATATATATGTATATATGTATATATATATCTTTGTATACATATACATATTAATAGAAAAGATAAAACGAGTACCCGTGTATTCGTTATACCCTCTAAACCCGCTATACCCTACGCTATAATATACGATTATATCATAATTGCATAACACACGCTGATAACTATTACGACCGAGAGAGGCTAAACCGGATACGAGTACGTTTAATTTAGCGCCCCCTATGGAATACGTAAGTAACTAAACGCCACGTTCTCGTGCGGTATTCCCCTGGCGAGAGGAATACCGCACCAAAGACACTAGTATCGTAGGCGTTACGTATAACTCATAATAACAACACGCCATCGTGTGCTTGACACGGAGGTGTTGGGTATCGCTATGATTACGTAGACACCCACACACATACCCGCACACACACACATACGCGCACACACATACGCGCACACACGTACGTTAATATGTACGTCAATCTTGCTACGACGCCAGTATTAATGATGTATGTCGTAGCAGTAGTAAGAAACATTTCTGTCCGTTATTGCATGGCTATACGCGCGTACATTAATGTTAATGTTCTCTATTTCCCGGAATTCGTAGTTTTTAGAAAAATTATATTTTCTGCATTTCTATTTTATTATCAAAATACAAAATAAAAATCATTGCTTATATACTATAATGTTGACAGTTACCTGTCATTAGATACATCTAGATACGTTTATTATGTACACGACATCCACTGGACGTATACACTGCATATAGTTTATTAAGACACGAATATATTCTTGATATAATGTTATTTATAGAACTTACGTGATAGGCATTATGTAACATTAGAAAACATCGCTGTATTGGTCAATCTCTAGGGTTAATAGGGTTAATAGGGTTTATATGATTACAATTATTCTATTTATGTGATTTCATGTATAGAATATGTTCTAATTGTACATATAGGCTGTAGTTATTTTGGTACATGTTTAAAATGGGCGTATATGGAGACACAGACCACAGTATCAGATTATTGCCTCCTCCGGGAGTTGAACTCGCGACCTCTTGCACGAAGGTCTAACGCGTTGACCGATGTGCCACTATCGAAGCCCTATATTATAGTCGGTATTGGTGTATAGGTTATAAGTAAACAAGTCGTGATTGTAAGTATCGCTAAATGGCATTCATACGCGGCACTCTACTAATATATAGCCGGCGTAATAGCTAGCCTAAGTAGACAATGAATTATGAATACCCTTCGAGTCGAACCACCCCACCCTCCGCCCTCCCCCCGCCGGTAATGTAATATATAAGAGTGCCGTCGATCCATCATTATAACGTAATAATACGTACTCGTTTCCCCTTTCCTCGCGCTACCCCTACGACCTTGGTCAGAGGTTACAAAACACGCTAGTACATCCACTGGTTACATACATAGGTTACCTATCCGATTGTGGTATGTGTTACAGTTGTACGGTGTGCTACAAAGGACATGACCTCGGTATCGAGTTAATGTCCTCCCGCGCATACTTTAGTTGTACTCCTACTGTAGTACCGATGATCTAACTAGTACCGTTACCACTACCAGTACCATGTCTTCTAAAATCATTACTAAAACTACTTATAATACTATATATAGTAGTGGTTGTTATTCGCATGACTCACTAATACACAACGTTTTGGATAACATCGCGGATTACGTAACTAGTACACGTGACTGTTACGTAATATTATATTGTGTTATTGTGTTATTGCATCGTTATCATTATTAACTGTGAACCATTAGTGATTTGTTTAAATCGTTACGTTATAACTATATTTATTTACTATTTTATATATATATATATATATAAGGGACTCATAATTCGAGCAACTACTCGTCCGAGTCGCAAATGTGAGCTGATGAAACTCTCTTTACCGCTTGTCTCATCTATAGATGCAGATGCTGCTTTCACTGTTGCTGCTCCGAAGTACTGGAACAGTTTTCCCGATGAATTACGGACCATGTCATCATTTATTACTTTTAAATGTCGACTACATTCGTATATGTTATCATTATAATGTATTCTTTTTAAATTTATTATTATTTGTGTAACGATTTAACCTTACGTAATATTCGCAATACAACACAATGATGTCATTATAAACATATACTATACTGCACACATACTACAGTACTAAGATTGATGATTGCACTCACGATCACATGATTGCACTAACGATCACATGATTGCACTCACGATCACATGATTGCACTCACGATCACATGATTACACACACGCACATACACGCACACGCACGCCTGTATACATGCATACACACCATCGATGTAAATAACAGTTTTATTTACATCGATGATATAAACATACCCACACAAACGATAAAATACCTAATTATATATATATATATATATCTATATACTGAAATATCATAATAAAAAATTATATACATATATATATTTATATATATGTATATAAATATATATATATATATATATATATATATATATATATATATGTTAATGAAATATGCACATATATAACACACACACACACATTCATATTAAAATGCTCATAGATATATGTGTGATATACAATATGTGTATCACATAAACATACACACACCCACACACACGCATACACACACATACCCACACACACACACTGCTATAAACACGACAGCTAATAACTAGATATACGACACCGCCCCTACCGATACCCCACCGATACCCCACCGATACCCAATACACCCAGTGGGGTGGGGGGAGCTACACTCTTATGTATAGACCTATTTGTGAAAGTGCCCTCTTTACATAGTATACGTCGTAGTATATCTTAGGGGATGTTATAGGGGATGTCATATGCTGCATATGATATGCATATGATATGCATATACACTATAGTTTATGTTAGGGGGTATGTTAGGGGTATGTTAGGGGGTATGTTAGGGGGTATGTTAGGGGTATGTTAGGGGGTATGTTAGGGGTATGTTAGGGGGTATGTTAGGGGTATGTTAGGGGTATGTTAGGGGATATGTTAGGGGGTATGTTAGGGGTATGTTAGGGGGTATGTTAGGGGGTATGTTAGGGGGTATGTTAGGGGGTATGTTAGGGGGTATGTTAGGGGGTATGTTAGGGGGTATATTAGGGGTATGTTAGGGGTATGTTAGGGGGTATGTTAGGGGGTATGTTAGGGGGTATGTTAGGGGGTATGTTAGGGGGTATGTTAGGGGGTATATTAGGGGTATGTTAGGGGGTATGTTAGGGGTATGTTAGGGGTATGTTAGGGGGTATGTTAGGGGTTTGTTAGGGGGTATGTTAGGGGGTATGTTAGGGGGTATGTTAGGGGGTATGTTAGGGGGTATGTTAGGGGGTATGTTAGGGGGTATGTTAGGGGGTATGTTAGGGGGTATGTTAGGGGGTATGTTAGGGGGAATGTTAGGGGGTATGTTAGGGGTATGTTAGGGTGTATGTTAGGGGGTATGTTAGGGGTATGTTAGGGGGTATGTTAGGGGGTATGTTAGGGGTATGTTAGGGGGTATGTTAGGGGTATGTTAGGGGGTATGTTAGGGGGTATGTTAGGGGTATGTTAGGGGGTATGTTAGGGGGTATTCCACCACAGAGTTGTTGAACCCGTGTAAATAATGTAAATAAATCACAAATAGATATGTGTATACATTATCATGTAAACAAACAGCTATATCACAACTTCCGGTACTACTACTACTACTACTACTAGCACCACTACTAGTACCACTACTACCCACAATACTACTACCACTAATATCACCACTAATAGTAACACTACTAGCACCACTATTAGCACCACCACTACTAGTACCACTACTAGTACCGAAGATCTAACTAGTAACGTTACCCTTACCACTATTACTTCTAGAACCATTACTAAAACCACTTATAATACTATAGCACTATATATTTAGATATGTACTAGAACTATATATATATATATATACTAGTATTATTACTAGTACCACGTTACCTGTACATCTAGCACCACTGCCTCGGTAACCTCTTTATTGTGTATACAGCGTATACTATACCGGGTATACTATATAGTGTATAGTATACACTATAATATGTATAGTATACACTATATATATACTGTATACTGTATATACAGTGTATATTATACATTGAGTCGGGTAAATATAATCCTCACATATTAATAATATTGATGTGTATGTATAATGTACACGTATACATGTATGTATGTATGTATGCATGTATGTATATATGTTTGTATGTATTTATGTATGTATGTATGTATATATGTATGTATATATGTTTGTATGTATTTATGTATGTATGTATACATATATGTATGTATATATGTATGTATTTATGTATGTATGTAGGTATACAATGCCATTGCAAACGCTGCATACCCTTTATGATATGCTAAATGTTTAACGTATAGATATGGGAACAAAAACACTGCTTTTTACAGTAGGGTATCTGCACCATTGTTGTTACTCTATGCATACGTCATACGTATACAATCGTATATAAATAACTAACTACTACTTGCTCGTACACGAGTAATAGTATAATATGTTAATTGTCAATAATATTAACATAGCGATTTATAGTGCATCACAAACGAATGATGTCGTATTTCATACCGTAGTAGTGTAATACATAGACGATGTAATAATACGTAATACAATTACGTAATACTTTAGCCTGGTGACTAACAACGTCATAGTAACAAATGATTGCCGGAAATGTACACGGTTTCTATTGATTTACCGACGTGAAGGCTTGCGTACAGCGCGCGTGTCCATAGTACGTATAGAACACACGTGATTGTTTGTCGAGTATTGCATAATAGTAAGGAGTAATGGGAAACGAACTTCATATGGATATATATATATATATATATATATATATATATCTAATAACAGTATGTATTCTCCGCATTGTATGCATTAAGACATAACACCAATAATTAGGTAAGTAAATATCTGAACATAGGTGTACAATTAGCATAGTAATATTCACACAAATTTACATCCGCTTAGAACTAGTATTATATAAGAATGATGCAATAACTTCTCAGCGTGTATATATATATATATATATATATATATGTGTGTATATGTACCATGTATATATATACCCGTAACATCGTAAAAGCATAGTAGTTTCGAAGCGTATATCGATTTATATATCGATTTACTTTTAGAAGAATCGAGACTTTAATCGAAATAAACAAGTTGTTGCGTAATACACATCTTTGTTTACTGCAGTCTTGGTATCGTATTACGTAATGGCCCCGGGCAACATCATTGTATACACACACACACCGGTCATTCAACATCTACGTATGTGTGTGTGTGTGCATTGATCTAAACCATACCGCAGTACCAACACATATCATATACATATATATATATATATATATATATATATATATATATATATGTATATATATATATAGATAATATATCAGCACACATACTATTAATGGTTGTACATAATAAATTAGAAGCCGCAATTGCATACAACAATGCTCGGAATTAAACGCTATGTTTACACTGCTATTTACCCCCGGAGTGGGGTTTGTTTATCTTGTGCGACGCGCCGCACACACAAGCACACACACACACACTCGCGCGCGCGAAGGCAGGATAAGTAACGAGGATGAGTTGCGATGGGTGATTGTACTATGCGTGTATAACTGGGTCAGGGGTTAACGATTTGAAGGTCATCCACATAATATGTCACGGCGAGATCCACTGTCCGATATTTTTAGCTTACTGATGCAATATAAATGTTCCTATTTCAAGTCCTATTCAGTATCAATATACACATAATATGTGTATATGTATGCATATGTATGTGTGTAATAGTATTAATACATATGTATGTATCCTATATATATATATATATATATAATATTTTACACAGGCCACTTAGTAAATGCAGTATATTTATAATTCCGTTTTATAATCAAGAATCAATGAAAAATACTCCAATAAATGTACGACATATTAGTAAATGTACGACATATGTGTATACGTATGACATATGTACATACCACGGCTCACCCGCATGGAATGCATACCTCATTGTTATCGTTATCGTTATCATTGATATTACTGTGGATGCAGTTATGTATTGTTGGTATCTAATCTATACACACTAACTATGATCTATGATCTGTGTATACGTGTATCTATATACACACATATCATATGCGTATATACATTTTTTATTTAAAGTATTTTTAATTAATTTTAATTATGCACAGACGATGTAAACTTTACATTTAGTTAGATATGAATAACCATTGTTATCGTTAGAAGAACGCAACAATAACGTTGATAAGATAGCGCAGAGCTGGCATATGCTTGCTAAATGTGTGTTGGAGAGGGATTTGTATCTATATATATATGTGTATATATATATATATATATATATATATATATTGTATGCTTGCCTCGTGTGTGTTAGATAGGGCTATGTAACTATATTTATAGTACGTGTTAGTTGGTACATGTGTTTTGGGGAGAGGTTTATATCTATGTATATATATATATATATATATATATTCTATGCGTGTGCTGGGGAAGGGTTAGTGTCTAGTACACGTCTGAAACATGCACCTATGTATTGGAGAGGGGTTTGTATCTAGAATATAATTATATACTGCAATGTATCGTATTACATTATAGTGCGCGTGTATGCTCGCGTACATACCTATAGCGTAGGTCCCACAACGCAGCCGACACTAGTCTGACATATTGTCTCACACGTACACGTATTCACACGGCATCCGTCTTACATTCACACCTACGTATACGATTCTGCTATAGAATGACTGCCATATCGTGTAGTGCTAGTCGTATAGTGCCGTATAAGCGGGAAGCTGGTGTGTTACACATGAACGCACTACTACAGCATAGGTATACCGGTGACCTACATTATTATTGTTATTATTATCAGATTTAGGTTTTCACACCGGGGTAATTATAGAAGCACAGCTTATCAGCAGAGATAATTACCATTTAATTCGATAATTATGACATCATATGGCATTACTTCACGTCACAACGCTATATTACGTAATTATTCCATTATACTAGGTCAATATGTTAAGTAATATCACCTGAACTATGCGACTTATTTATCGGGATCTTAAAATAGTGTGATATTATGTTAAATATTGAATCAGAAAATAATGCCATTATTGGTATTAACAAATTGTTACTATAAATAGGTAAATAATACGGAAATCCGCACTGAAATCTATATACTATATTAGCATATTTATAAATAGAATAACTATATAGAAATATATATATATATATATATATATATATATATATAGTTTACGTAGATTAATTATTCAATTTTACGGAGGAGTAAATAGAACCGATATCATATGTTCTTCTACGGCCCCTCAATAAGACCCACACCACACGCGAACACGCTCGGGGTTCTCGTATTACCCTAACGGGTAGGGCCATTACCCCATCGGCTCATTAACTATGCGCTCGATAGGTGGCAGCAGCGGTGGCGGCGGTGAGGTTTATTCTCACTTCACCGGGCATAGCCTTAACATCGCATGCACTCACACACACAGGTCCGTATTACTACATAACTTCCGGTACATGTAACGGTACCACAGCTACCCGTGTAACGACATCACTGCATTCTATGTACCGATACTACTACTATATTAGTAGTGATGTACTACAACTACTATTACTGCTACTACTGTTACGGTATACAACTATATTAAACTAATATTACTACTATTATAAACTAAAATAAACTAACTAATATGTACTCGTTATAATATTTATAATTCGTTATTTTAGCGTTTAATTAACAAGTATTTCCTCGTTATCTTTGCACCCTACACATTCTATTAGTAATCTTGGTTGTCGACCTTTAACCTTTACGTACGCCTCGCCAACACACACACGCACACACGAACGCATACCTATCCCGTCCACACACACACGCATAAGCGGGACACTTAGGTACGCGAGCGTTACCGTTGTACCGTACATATATGTGCGTACACGCACACACACACACACACACACGTATACATACATACACACATACGCGCGCACACACACGCACACACACACACACGAACACATCTAGCGATATAACTATCCCAACAATTCTCATTAGCCCCTGGCCGCGCATGGCATGCTATTCGATAATAGATAATGCTATGATTTATTGTCGGTATCCATGGTTACCTAGTAGACAATAGAACCGGAAGAGATGAGATAGTTTAGCAGCTCTCCCCGGCCGTGAATCATTGCCCTGTATGGCACACGTAACTATCCTACTATTATTTATGTTTAAATATATGTTTAATATTATATATATATATATATATATATATATGTACGTACCAAAGATTTTCCAAAGGAAAGATATTGAACTTGTGTATATTTGTGTAACCTAATAATTCGATATGGCCATCTAGCGGTATTATTCAGATAATAAGAATTTTCTATATGTGTATTAATTTATTAATTTCTTAATTAAAATATCACATATTATAATATTTCATATACTATTTCGCCATCTAGTGTTAATGGTCAGATTCATTTTAAATTTACATTTTTAAAGGTACTAGAGATAGATAGGGAGTATACGTATACGTTGTATACCCATGGGTATGATATGTAAGATACGGGTCACGGAGTATACCAATCATACCTATAGAAACGCCTAGTGGATAGCGTAGATCAAGATGACTCATGATGACTCACGATGATTCATACATTCACTCCCACGTTAACACATTTATAGAAAACAACTTTGATATCAAAATTCTCAAATTAAAATAAGTGGCTAGCCTAAATAATAACACAGACGATAGGGCCGCGGCTGAACTTCTACAATTAGTGATATCGGTACCGTGTTATGCGCAGGTGTTAGAGGGGACTACGTTATGCATACTTATATACATGTAAGTCATTGCATACCCTATAGTGTGTACACACCACTGAACACAGTACAGGGCACATACGTATATATATATATTATTTAATATATATATATATATATATTATTTAATATATATATATATATATATTATTTAATATATATATATATATATTATTTAATATATATATATATATATTATTTAATATATATATATATATTATTTAATATATATATATATATCACCGATTATAATAATTCATTATTTACTCATATATTATTAATCACAACAAAGTGCAATTAAAATGTAGTAATATTTACGTATTAATTTATGTATAAATGCACAATCATAAACACATAAACTACGCGCGTACACACACTGCATCCACTGCATACTAGATGTATTCGCCGCGTCGCATTGTCACACACACACACTCACACACTAGTGAATGAGTCATACCCCCACTTAGTTATATAATAATTAATAATGCGTGATTACGTAATGTTTGCCGCATGACGTCACACTACTTTGAAACACTCCGCTCGATACACCGCTTCAGGGTAGTGCGCTATGCAATAGTTGTTTAAGTAAGTTATTCGTGATACATTGTTTTATTTAAATTATTTTGAAATATATACCAATTAAGAGTAAACAAATAAAAATATATTTGCAATTATTTTTTAAACATACCTGCCGTGAAGAAAGTATGACTCATATAATAACTATACCGACTATAATGATGAATATACTTAACACACACATACACACATACACACACATATATAATATATATATATATATATATATATATATATATATATATATATATAATAACCATCTATAATAGAAAGACGGCTATATTTATGTGTTTATCTGCTAGCTACAACAATAACACATTTGTTTACCGATTAATAATTCATATTTATTTACTGCAAGATAATATATATATATATATATATATTTGTATACACAATTATAATAAACAACGCCATGTAAATAGTGCAGGAAACACTGCGATATGTCCTAGCGCGTGTCCTTCGTACACACCCCCATCACAACGCTAACAATAGCTTCACTATAGAGAACACAATAGGCTGTGTGTACGTCGCTAGATAACTATCTATAGATATACCTCCCCACCCCATTACACAACCACTAAGTATCTACTTATTATATATATATATATATATACATACATATATATGTATATATATATATATTTATATATATACATGTATATATGAATACACGCGTGCAAGAAGCAGCGCGTGAACGCCCTATTGTTCCCTATTGTTCCCTATTGTAACTTCCCACCGCGCAGTCGTTCCGCGTATACATTCACTATCACCCCTTCTGCCAACCCCTGCCAACCCCCCCTCCTCCCGATGACTATAACGATGACTAGTAGCGCACCCTATCGCGAGGCGGAGGCGTAACTGCCACTCAAACTCAATTACACACCGATCGTAGAGTGTAGTGTTGCGGTGGATGTCGATAGCCACTTATCGACGAAAGCGAGTGCTTATTCAAGCGGATACACGCACACGAACGAGGCTTGATTTATTACAGTAAATCACCTTGTTAAGACTGTTATGATCGTGAGGATAATTCAATAATATAATAGTTTTATTAAATGATGAATTCATAGGAATAAACCAGATATAAGCGAGAATCGCGTATATTAATTCTTAATAAATATATATTTCTATATATGTGTATTTTATATAATATAATACACATATATGTATTAAATGTAAGTTAATATTTGACTCATATTCATTAAATAAAATATATTAAATATACAATGTCATATACAAAGTTAATAAGCATGTACTGTATAATTAACTTTCTGAATATTTCGCGATATCATTTATCTATTTATTTTATATCTTTTAGAAACGTTATTATAAGATAATAATAGAATAATCGTAAACATGACCAAAGAAAATAACATATATAAGGACATATATAAGGACATATAACTCAATAAATTAAAAAAATGATTATATTTTCGGCTATGCATTTGCTTAAATGAATTATCAATCAATCAATCAATCAATAAATTGTGGATTATATAATACAGATAATATTAAATTATTTAAAAATAAATAAAAAATTAATAATCTAAATATAAAATTTAAGATTTTTAATAATAAAATAAGCGAATGTTCATATTTTAAATTGTAATGATAACCTCCTAATACAATTAAAATCGGTTGCATATAATCTATAGTGAATATTAGTGAATACTATAGTGTATATTAGGTAGCATGGTATCACGCTGATATCGACACATATATATATATATATTATTTGATGTATGTATCAGCTGTGAATGTAGATGTTTCTATTCGTATGTCAGCTAAAGGCAATATAGGACAAATATTGCTTATTTTAACTCGAAAACGCGTATGATTATAACTGCAGTTATTATATCTCATGCGATCCTACTACGAGTATGGTTTTCGGGACCATAGTTCGGGGCGGATAGATATGAATGTGTAGTTATCGAGAGTGACCTTTGACATTGCACGACGTCACGTGCTCACCGGTCTGCCCGCAGCGTTCCTATCTACCCTATAGCGCATTAACACCACCCCATAGCATGTTACCTTACCCTCAGTGTTATGTAACACCTCGTAACCTAGTCAGCTGTCACTCAAGTATTTCTCTACTACTATACCTACGGTATAACTACTATTACTAACACCCATTAACACCATTACTACTACCAGTGTTATTAATATATATATATATATATATATATATATATATATAACTACTATAGTTTAGTTATGTAGTATAGTAGTTAAATACTATTACTACGACCCATCACAATACTAATAGACCCGGACAACCACTGCCCAGCCCACCTCCCTGCCCACTACTATTCGCATACTAAATGTACTAGTGATTCATCGTATCAGCAGATGACTCATTGTTCTCCAACACGCATACGCACACACACACGCACACACGCACGCACGCACACACACACACCGAGTGTGCTGATGATGATGATGATGATTGTACACGACAGCTGCACTAGAGAAATTCTATTCTCTCAGATCAGTTATATAACGCGGATAGAAATGTATGTCCTCCTTGATATGTCCTCCATATGGTGAATGTTTAACATTAGTATAATCGCTTCTCTACTCCTTACTCTATGATCCCCAACCTCCCGTATACCTCTCCCTCCTTTCTCCACACTTCTCATATCGCTGTCCACATATCTTCCCTATTATCCACGTATATATTCTATATATCTCTTACAACCCATCCCACTTAACATACATCGTTTATTAACCCCTAAAGATAACCCCTTATTAATACACATACGCTTTTCAATAATATAACGCGCGCACACATACGCACGTAAACATACGTGCGTGCGTGTGTGCGTGCGTATGTGTGTGCGTGCGTATGTGTTTACAACATCACATTTTATTTATATATTAAATTACCCACATTAATGCAACCCGAATCTTAACTTAAACTATATATAATACACATACCAGCACATTGTTCATGCGCCGTACACACATACACACACACATATGCTCACACATACTCACACACACACATGTACATTTGTATAAATCGTAGATTAAATAAAGATTATATAACATATTTACATCTATAGTTAAATATTAATGGACATATTTATCCTGAACATAATATTATAATAAATGCAAATTAGTTAATAATTATATATAATATATATATATATATATATATATATATATATATATATATAAATTAACGTAAGAATGTGACTATTAAAGAAAGTAAACAATAAATATATGGCTCTCTATTAAATTAAAGTTTTATATAAATAAAGAAACTAGGTTGATGTACAACCAACAATTTGATTTATTATTCTAACACATACGCATGCATATATATGTGAATAAATAGCTATATGTATATATAACTTATATGCATATGTATATGTATTCAAGTATACAATGTATGTTACTACTACTACTACTACTACTACTACTACTACTACTACTACTACTACTACTACTACTACTACTACTACTACTACTACTACTACTACTACTACTACTACTACTACTACTACTACTACTACTACTACTACTACTACTACTACTACTACTACTACTACTACTACTACTACTACTACTACTACTACTACTACTACTACTACTACTACTACTACTACTACTACTACTACTACTACTACTACTACTACTACTACTACTACTACTACTACTACTACTACTACTACTACTACTACTACTACTACTACTACTACTACTACTACTACTACTACTACTACTACTACTACTACTACTACTACTACTACTACTACTACTACTACTACTACTACTACTACTACTACTACTACTACTACTACTACTACTACTACTACTACTACTACTACTACTACTACTACTACTACTACTACTACTACTACTACTACTACTACTACTACTACTACTACTACTACTACTACTACTACTACTACTACTACTACTACTACTACTACTACTACTACTACTACTACTACTACTACTACTACTACTACTACTACTACTACTACTACTACTACTACTACTACTACTACTACTACTACTACTACTACTACTACTACTACTACTACTACTACTACTACTACTACTACTACTACTACTACTACTACTACTACTACTACTACTACTACTACTACTACTACTACTACTACTACTACTACTACTACTACTACTACTACTACTACTACTACTACTACTACTACTACTACTACTACTACTACTACTACTACTACTACTACTACTACTACTACTACTACTACTACTACTACTACTACTACTACTACTACTACTACTACTACTACTACTACTACTACTACTACTACTACTACTACTACTACTACTACTACTACTACTACTACTACTACTACTACTACTACTACTACTACTACTACTACTATTTCTACCACAATCATCACCACCATCATCACCACCACTATCTTTATCAACATAGATTTATAAATCAATTGTATATTATATGAACTATGATTTATATTATTCAATAATAAACAAAAACCACGATAACAACCTAATATTATTTAGAATTATAAATATGGTCTATATATACACACAATCACACTTATATATATATATATATCATTTATTACGAGTATATAAGTATCCCAATTCCATGAAATATGACCTATTATTCTTATTATTTATTTGCCAGTGGTTATAACCGGGAGTTATAGGCATATATAAGTGATTTCCCTGCTTTATTATCAAGAGGCAAGTGCTTTATAATATATATATATATATATATATATATATAATGAAATATAAATAAATATATGGTATAGGCGTTTATTATAAATGTGTTTATATTTTATTTAATAAAATTAGATTTAATTACACGTACATCTAACTACATTTAACTACATTCCGCAGAATAAATTCTATTCATAGTACAGCGGTTTATATTTAATCTGAGTTTTAAATAAATAATCAAAACAAAGATAAAATAATATATATATATATACACATACAATAATAATGTTTGCACTTCCGCATATTTGATGGGTTCGTTACATCGGGTTCACGTTACAGCGATGCCCACGTGGGTTCACGTTAACACTTCCATCGTTACAGAACTTTCATGGCGATACTTTCAAGTAGTGCGGCGGAGAGAGTGAGAACTTCTCACTCCGGTAGCCGCACACACGCACCGCTCCTATTTACACACAATGTGTATGTCTATGCATACGATGTTGTTACAACTATTGTCGTAACACTACGTGATCCACTGTTACCTAATGGATCAGCAACTGTCGATATCCGTGTGCTGTACGTGTATTAGTACCTAGGCTGACTGATCTTTACTCCTTATCCAATCAGGATCATGGTCAAGGTCATGGTCTTGGTATATATATATATATATATATATATATATATATATATATATACATATATATATATATATATATATATATATATATATATATATATATATATATACATATATATATAGATAATGTGTGTATACACGAAACACATTCTGTATATATGCCGTCAATATATCGAACTATTTAATACGATGACCCGAGCCGATTGTACCCCACTAATAGTAGGACATCTCGTGCCAGAGATAACCGTTATCAGTGACCGATAACGGGCGATAACAGACGTTTGCGCATGCGCCTGTATTCACCGCGGTCCTACTGTCTGAGATTATTTATAGCCTATAGGCTCTGTTTGGAATAGTTGTGTATCCGATTCGTACACAAATATCGTGTTTACGTTAGCGATGGCTATTAATAGGAAATCACAGCGATAGTCATGCGCATTCAGGGGTTATAGGTCACCTAGGGGATATTTGTAATCAATTAATGCACTTTAATTGCGCTATATTAGCGTATACTTAAATTAGCATAGCTTGACTATGTTTATATTCACTTTTTTAATTAAAATAATAAAACAATACGGTTACATAGCGTATTACATAACTTATTACATAACGTATTACATAACTTATTGAATAACTTAATATTTTATTTTCACAAATTTAATGTATTATTTTCATAAATTAAATTTATTTTTATCTTGAGTTATTGTTCGACATAAGGAGATATTACTATTGTGATGTATTTTAAATCATTTTTTATTAATTAGAATTATTTATATAATATATATATATATTTATATATTTATTGATGCTTTTTGAAGATAACTACACAAATAAAGGAATAAAGAACACGATCAAAGAAACATAAATTTAAAAACTCAATAAAGTAGTTCTATACTATAGTATATATATAATCATATGAAGATTCTACAATACATATTAAACAGAAGTGTTCCTATTGTTTCCTATACAATAAAGTATGGTGTACCACAGAGATTATAATGAGATGTAACAGGAGATTCTATATAATAGGCTATAGCTACTACATCAACTCGGAATCCGACCCGAGGCATGTAGTCATTGATGTAGTTGATATAGTCTTTTGCGAATATAACTACTACTAATAATAATATTACTTTTTAAATTATCTTCAATGTCGAACAATAGAGGGCGATACTAGTTCTCAGAATGAATTTAGCGTAGCGTTATATAACCGATCTGCTCCGGGTTTACAGCGTAACCTGCGTACATTGATTACGTTGTTATATATCTATTCGAATGCAATGAACTTATATATGTTATATACATATATATATATATATATATATATATATATATATATATATATATATATATATATAGAATATTAAACATTTAATAGCATATGTTTGATTTATTGTATAACCGAGGTGATATCTTACACCACACATTCACTCATCACAAACACACCACGTATAGCCGACATATACACGCAGTCACACACCCCGCATACCCCACGGTTGTACACATATGCACCCCACATTCCCCATACCCCATACATTCACACATACACATCTCATACGCATATACATATACATAAATACACTTATATATATATATATATATATATATATATATATATATATATTTAGAGGAGATAGTTTATTTAATTATGAATATTATTACGAATCACAAGCACATACCAAACGCATGCAATCGCAATTGAACGTGCTCTATTTTCAATTACAACATACACACATTCCTCTCTCAAATATTAAACAAACAAGGACGATAAATAAATAATACCGAACACGCATATCTGTCCTAAATGGACATACTTCCTACAAGGACACGACCTTCGATATCAATCATCTAGTAATTACGTGAATAATTCAAAATGAAAACAATCGCTATTATTTAATTAGTTCTGTAAATACGTGGCAATGTAACGATGTGGATATTGCCTCCTCGGGTAAACAACCCCCCCCCATTGTCTAAATAATCATCACTGTTCCATTATAAGCGGAAGTTACTATATCTCGAAGCTGGGTAATATAATCCATGGCTTACTCTTTCTATAATATTATATATAATATTACATATATGTTCATATGTAAATATATTTTAATCTATAGATTTATATATATATAATTATATTTATATATAAATTTATATATTTATATATGAATTATCAGAATACGCAATACAACTTAACAGTACTAATATCTAGTATCTAATATCATTAGTGTATACTGTTTATTGGGTTATATATTCATTGTGATCTTCTCCGCAACCGTAACACACACGAGGTTATCAGGCAATGTACCTGTCGAATGAAACCATACTAAGGGGAGACTCGTAATTCAATAACATGACGACCCGCCCGCCCAGAAGCACCTGATAAACGAACACAACTGATATCGCATTACCTTTGTTTACCTTTCAATCAGACCTGAACAGAATCCCTGTCAGATATAACTCAATACAATACACGTGTAGGTATACTTGCAATCATGGGCGCAAATAATTCATTTTAAATTCATTTTTTTATCAACATTTATAATTATATATAGTACACATTCAATATATTATAACTGTATT
The DNA here is from genome assembly GCA_964019155.1 of Osedax fenrisi. Lineage (NCBI taxonomy): Eukaryota > Metazoa > Annelida > Polychaeta > Sabellida > Siboglinidae > Osedax > Osedax fenrisi. Next base: position 10,445,569 of record OZ025239.1, on the reverse strand, counting down.
ATATTTATATTTATATATATATATATATATATATATATTAATATTACACATATAGAGCTTAATTCATTCACGATACAAATATATACTTTACAAAATATGTAGATTTCTTCTTAGTTAAATGCCCTTTAAGTAAAATCAACACATATTTTTAATATATATATATATATATATATATATATATATATATATATATATAATAATAACAACAAAAGAAAATAGAAAAAAATTTCTTCTAATAAATAATAAATATTTATTTTTGTAAATATTTACAATATGCGATGAAGTGTAAATAGTTCTTAAAACCAACAAATAGCATGTTATCAAGGACAATAATATGTATTTATCATTTATTTAGCATAATAAAAGCAGATTTTAATAAACATATAAATATAATACATATATTATGCAATATTTATATATATATAATTATGTATTAATCATATCATATTATTATAATTATGTATCAATTATACAATTTGCTAATTTAACATTGTAAATACGCCCACTAATTATAATAAACCGAACGCGTTATTTATTGACTATAGTCTAATGGAGCGTCGTGTCGGAGAGCTATACAATGTACGGCGTACATGACGCATACATTCGAATGACTCATACTACGGCTATCTCATGATACTACAGCACGCATCTCTAGCTTAGCATGATCGCCAAGCTTAACATGCAGGTTCGCATGCTGTTAACCTCGCGTGGTATGTTGACTGAGGCGGTCAGGTTTTGTTTACGTGATGTGTATCGTTCGTATAGCGTTCCTTAAATAGTTTTAAATCGTTAAATAACTAATTTACCGCGCTACATTGAATATGTATTACAACATCACCGCACACTACATATTAATGCACTAACCTTGCTAAGGGTATATATATATATATATATATATATATATATATATAAATATATATATATAAATATATATATATAAATAAATATATATATATATATATATATATATATATATACACGCTTACTCGCTCACATACACACAAACACACGTATTTACTTAATAAACACACGCACATACGCGTGTTCTTCATAAACACACGCGTACACTACACACGCGTACACTACACACGCGTACACTTTCACACGCACACACACACATATACGCACACGCACACGATGGAGTGTACCGGATGTTATCTACACACTACAGTATACACACACGCACGCTGCGCTGTGTTGATCTCGTTACTATGACAACGTTCACACGTGGTTGCGATACACGTGACCGAGAAGTGTCGTCACGTGATGAAACTACAATAAACGATAAACACGTGACTAAACATCGGATTTGTTGTTAACTCGCGAGTTGATATAGAGGGAGCTTATAGGGCTTATCGAGATATCAACTCGCAAATAGATAAACGAAATATAAATAAACTAAAACAATATATAATAGAAATATATAATATAATAGCAATACATATATATATATATATATATATATATATACATGTACTATAGTATTCATTGTATACTATAGTATAATATGTATACTACATATCGAGGTTGTAAATGCACTCGTTCAATAATTAACGAACGCCAGAACGATTAATAATTAGCCACGTGATGTGTCTATTCACACGTGACCTGGTCATGCACGTGGTCCAGTGTCACGTGGTCCAGTGTCATGTGTATACACACACACGTCGATACATCACGAGTGTGGACCTATAGGCGAGATGGTCTGATAACTATTCTATTCTCATCTTGTATATATATATATATATATACATATATACATATATACATATATATATATATATATATATATATATATATTCGTATATGTATATATTCCTATATACAGTATATGATAGCGATTAAATGGCTGGTATCGGGACCTAAGTCTAGAACGTTCTAGAGATGATCGTATTGACTCTAGAATGTCATACGACTTGATTAAGGTAGTAGTGATGTGGTGGTAGTACTATAGTACTGGTTGTGGTACTGGTGATGGTACTGGTAGTGGTACTGGTGGTGGTACTGGTAGTGGTACTGGTGTTGATAGTGGTACAATGGTAGTGGTGGTGGTAGTGGTAGTAGTAATGGAATTAGTAGTGGTAGTGTTATTATGGTGGTAGGGTAGTGAGCAATGTCCTACGCGAGAGGCGGGATGTTACCATAGTTACGGTACTAGCACTTCCACTACACCCCTCTACACCCACTCCACACCCCTCTATTACCCTATCTATATGGTCACATAAGCCAGCCTAGCGATACCACTCCGTTCTATTGATTCCTTATTCTCATTCGTAAATAACGCCATGCTTTGAGGCCTCGCTATACGTAGATATAACAACGTACCGACATCTGTATGCATTACATGTACTTGCTGATGGTACGTTGGCATGGTACTGCAACACGTAGTAGCAATGCACCGCCTCGAACGTCGCATCGGCATTTACATGTAATCAATACAGATACAGGGACGTCGGTAATGTTATAAAACGCCTCCTTAGTAGGGGCGCTGCAACAGAGGGGGGGGGGGGGTTATGTCCCCCCACTTTAAAACCTAGGGGGACCTCCTATGTATCGGCCCCCACCCCACTTTTACCACACAATGTATTTTGATTGGTTGGTCCCCCTACATACGAAATTGTTCCATCGCCCCTTCTCCTCTGTAATTATGACATATCATATAGGTAAATGATATATACCTATAGGTAAACACGGTCACGTGCATTCTACTAGTGACACGCCCACCCTTACACACGAGAGCGTACTGATCACGTGGTGTACATGTTAAGTGTGTACGTGTAACGTGGATATATCTCAACTGTCACGTGGTATCAACACATTAACGCTCTATTAGTCCCGCCCCAATGACATTGTTGTCATGTGCTATGTTAATCGAGACACACGGTAGTATTGAATACGGATCTATGGGCATATGGGCATATATGTAATAGTTGAAGCATACAATTATATCGGTCAGGAAGGTTTTCTTGTTTATTTAGATTACAAGTAAATAATACGCATATTCCAGCAAACATACACATACGTACACAAACATACACACACCTACACGCATACACACACATACACACACACATACGTACACAAACATACACACACATACACGCATACACACGCATACATTATTTTCTACTATATAGCATATATTGAGATATCGCGAAATGTAATCCAACATAAATATTTATCTACTACTTATGAGTATTAGGTATTATACTTAATTACGGAAAACTATAATTCTGATAATTGTTGACTAGAGTAATCTACCAGTTAGTTAGTTAGTCAGTCAGTCGGTTACTATATACTATAGACTAACTGACTATATAGATAAAGTCACGTGTTTAAGTAAACACGAAAATTAAACCCATGTTACATGTCAACAAATACCTACACTATATAATGTTTGCGCTCGTGTGCGCGCGTATGTGTGTACGTATGTGAGTGAGTGCGTGTGCGTTTGTGAGTGAGTGCGTGTGCGTTTGGCAGAGTCATAATTCAGCTCGATCCGTGTACGTTTCACGGTAAATATGTATTCACTGCCGAAAAGTAAATATTTACTCGCAGAAATCGATTCTTAATATGGCCGCCAGGGTCGTTGTCCTTAGGCATGTCCTTTATCGGTCAGTTTGTTTACGACGCGCACAAAGAAGATTTACGTTATGACCAGCGCACCGCTATGCGTACCAACGGTTATACCTGTATGCGCATGTATACGTGTTTAGGTTCGTCGGTAGATACGAGTACAGGATGAATAAACTATCTATAAAAATTAAACATAAAAAATGAATATAAAATAAATAATATAAATATGTATATTCGTATATTCAGATTATTATATACATGTTTATTACGTGAATCGTTCGAGCTATTTACGTTTAATAACCTTGACCTACTGCCCTACAGAAGAATCGAGTGAAACGTTCGTGGAACAGGAAGGAGGACTAGCCAAACAGACTACAAAGACTACGATCACGGAAACGAGTGAAGGGCCTGACAGAATAGTCACAAAGATCGAGAGGAGAACTGTCATCACTAAAAAACAGGTTTGCATTCTCTCGGCGTCTCTGTCGTTCTAGACACGCCTACTTTATACCACGTGATCATAATGGAGGTAAACCGGCGGACGTGTGTTTATATCGCGTATAGTGTTATTATTATGTTAATACTCTTTCATAATGATAATTATGAGTAATATATATATATATATATATATATATATATATATATATATATACGATCATTATATAATATACCGTCAAACTTTAAATTATAAAATTATGAAAAATTAATTTAGTGAAAAGTTTAATAAATGATAGATATATCGAATTAATATATCTATATATATATTAGAGATAATACATCTACTATAACAATAGCAATGCAATACCGACGTGTTATCATGTTACATTACAATAATGGTTACATAATATCTTTGATTGACGTAATTGAAATATATCTATAAATAAAGGCACTATATTTCCGCGTGGTGCTGTGTTTTTTAGTTAATAAGTATGGGTGCTGTATATTTTATATACCGAATATACTCATATATAATCATAAACGCCTATGCGTATATTTATATATATATATATATATATATATATTATATAATGGATACACTGTAATAATGTATATTATATAGATTAGTTTACAAAAATATATAAAATGGGAATACACCTAGTTAATATTAAGATTTGTTTTTTCTTCCTCGCAATCTCTCTTAGGTATATATAAACAGACATATATATATATCGCATATACTTACGGCTATTAATATGAATTCATATATTGCCCTCCCCCTGAGTAATTCGGTAGACGTGTATTTATAGCGCGTATACTTCATTCTCGCTCTCTATCGCTACGAAGTCGTATAGTAGTATTGATCTGGTCGGATCGCAATATAAAAACGTCCGATAGAGGGCAGCATATGTAAGAGGTTATCGCCTCTCCACCCGTGTTATGTAACTCTCCACCCGAACACACGGGGCGGGCAGACATGCGCACACACACACTCACACGCGCGTTTCATTACCGATAGAGAGAGAGAGAGAGTGTTCGGACGAATAGCTATACCCCTCCCCATCCGCCGCTTCTCCCCTCGCTCCCCCCCCCCCCGCTCTCGCTTTCCAGACCACATTCTAGCGCGCTATTGTAGTCTAGCGGTTCTGCTTAATCTACGGCTACAGACTATTTGTAATCGTGCGATACAAAGTAGGTATACCTTAGCTTATAGCCCTCTTTAGCGCCGCTACTTATAACTAATTATTACGTAACGATGATTAGCATATATGGTAGTGTAGCCAGTGCCCTTTTAAGGAGTATTTTAATTTCAATCCATATTTAAATTTTTGCCCACAAAAAATATCATATTTTGTCATAATCCTATTTATTTATTATAAATCAGTAGATGTATTTTATTAGATTGTTTTAATATATAATTAAAAACAAAGTCATTCTTTTTGGAATTTTCCCCTTACTTTCAAATCCTTAAAAAGGCTGCACTGTAGTATACACGAATACTAATCGTGATAATCACACTACTAATGATTATATATATACCACGTCACCCTAATTTGCCCGATTCAATCGCCAGGTGTTACACGATACCCCCTGCGACGAACAGGAGTACAATTCCCTCCCGTACACCACCATCTCGGAGATTAGCACGCAATACACTTCCAACGGAACGCGACCCGACCACACAACCCCGCTAGAGGTAACGCCCGAAGCGGACTTCACGCATCAGCGCGTCCAGCGACTGGAACGAGAACCTTCTCCCATCGTAGAGGACGACTTCGGTTACGTGAAACCGTCGTCCGTGACGGTGAACTCTGAACCCGGCTCTCCGGTCCGTATTACCGTCGAAGGAGCGTCCGACGACTCTCAGGCTCAGGAAGAACCCCAGGTTGACCTTTCACCCGAGGAGTTCGACGCCCTCGTCAGCGCCACCAGCCCGGAAGACGACCGAGATACTTCACCCGAAGTAGAGGAACCCTCGAAACCCTGCCGAGTGGTTGCTTTTGTGGATAAGGAGGACGAAGAAGAGGTTAAGGAGGACGAAGAAGAGGTTAAGGAGGATAGTAGTATACCTGTAGTAGAAGAGGACGACGACAGTAAACCCTTTGTAGAGGATCCTAGTGACGAAGAGAAGGTGGAACGCCTGCAGCCCGTCATAGAATCCATAGAGGAGGAGAGCGCAGATCTTAAGTCCGCGGCTCCGAAGATCGAAGAAGTAATCGACGATAAAAACACGGAACCGAAGGAGGATAAAATCACAGAATCGGAGAACACTAAGGACGATAAAGCCGAAGAAGCCGACGTGCAATCGGAAGCTAGTAAAGCCGTGGAAGAAGCCGTAGAAGCCGAGATCGTAGAACAGACGCACCGCGAGAGGGCTATCGATGTGGAGAAACCCAAAGAAGACACCGTCGTCACCACCCCCACCGAAGTAAGCGAACCTATCGTATCCGATACGGAGAGCTCGCCCGGTAAATCGGCGAAACCCAAGAAGAAAGGGTTCTTCGCGTTCTTCAAACGGAAATCCAAACGTAAAGACGACGACGAGGAAGAAGCGACGCCCCTATTCGTTGTCACGCCCCCCGGAGAAACTCCTCCCCCTTCTTCGCCCGCGACGGATAAGAAAACTCCAGAAGAAACTCCCGAAAAGAAATCTCCCGTAGTAGCCGATACTAAACCGGAAGCGCCAGAAGAGACCGCAACTCGCGAAGACAAAGAAGCCAAACCGGAAGTAGTAGAACAAGCAGCGCCACCTATAGAAGACGAAGCAGAAGACGTCGTGCCAGAACTAGGCGGAACAACAGCCGAACAACGAAGGCTCACAGCCCAACCCGACCAGATCTCCATAGCGGAAAGTGAACCGGAAGCAGCTATGACCCCTCCGACGACATTGACAGCGGCCCAGCCGACGCCGTTCACTAGGGCCGGACTTCTAGCGCAATCTAACCCGATGGTGGTTGCACCACCGCCCACCCTACCTAAACCGGTAGGCGTGGTACCCCAGCATGTGGATAACCACTTCGTCATAGTTGCCATTGATTTCGGTACTACGTTCAGGTGAGTGACAAGCGCGCGTACATACTGTATACAGCAGGGTACACGATATAGTCATATAGTTTTAGAATTAGTATGCTCATTAGTAGGGAGTATTCGATTTCACTATATGAAGTTTATTTTGTTAATAGTTATTTATAATATATATATGTATATATATATATATATATATATATATATATTAACATATAAATTAGAGTAACTTATAGGTTACTATATTAATATAAATTGTTATATAAATATTTAAATCTTGCACCAATACATAATATCTAATATGACATCAGATGTACATTTCATATTAACTAGTAATAGAGACATACCCACACCTACACACACACACACACACACACCAACAGTGGATATGCATTCGCGTTCACCCGCCAGCCCGACTCAGTGCACATGATGAGGAAGTGGGAGGGAGGAGATCCCGGAGTTGTCAATCAAAAAACACCGACATGTCTTCTTTTAACTCCCGAAGGTAAACTACCACTTATTAATAATTAATCATACTATTATATATATATATATATATATATTATAGTATATTTTAATAATATAGTATTACTATACTATTGCCTACGTATTAATACTGCATCTTAAACATAATTTGTGAACCCGAACGTTATCAGGAGAATTCAAAGCTTTTGGTTTCACCGCACGAGACATGTATCATGACCTCGACCCGGTGGAGGCCAGCAGATGGCTTTACTTCGAGAAGTTCAAGATGATGTTGCACTACGAAGCCGTTAGTAGTCACGTGACTAGTACCACGTGGTCAGACTAGACACTGACCACGTGTCAGTGCAATACAGCATCGTAGCGGTATTCGGCCTATTGCGTAATCCATGAGAAATCAGATCGGTTTCATACAATAGTACAAAGAAACTGGTATTATGCAATATATAGAAGCTTTATTTCAAATATAATCACTTTATATAGTTGGTATGCGATATAAACAGCAATCTGTGAAGTCGTATTAGATATACACAATATTTATGTTACAATAATGTGGTTACACGCATGCGTATACGCATATTATGGTGTGCATACATTGCAATGAAATTCCTAAGATAAATGTCTGTATCAGTATTTATATAATAAATGATATCATCACTAACGCAGACGTTTGCTGTAAGCCTTGATGTTCAGTGACATCTGCTTTTAGTCAGTCTCTCTCTCTCTCTCTCGCGTGTGCGTGTGTGTATTAGTGCGGTAGATGCTTCTTCTAACATCATCATACGCGCGCGCGCGCACACACACACGCACACACATACGTATAGTAGACGTTACATGCGCATGTTTCGGGGTTTACATAAAGCGAAGCACATGAAATATTCATATAGTTATATATATATATATATAGTGATATATGTATATATATATATATATATATATATATATATATATATATATATATATATTGTATACACGATTAAACATAGATAGAATGTACACATATTAAGGTGAACTATATCGCGAATGCCTCGGCCATACTTTACGAATTACGTACACCCCCCTTGCGGCGGGGCTCATGTATCTTATGAGGTGCGCATGTTGGTTCGCATGTTGGTGCGCATGGATACACTACTAGTAGTATCACTAGTCTTACTACTAGTCCTACTACTAATCATTAACATATCTGAAGTCGATTCTTTTCTGCGCGTGATTAAAATTCTATAACACGCGCGGATATACTTCTAGGATAATTCCATGCACGCGTTGTTCGCGTGCGTTCGTACGTGCTCGCTACGTACTGGATACGAGCGCGCGCGCGTGTGGCGTGCGTTATCGGGCGAGGCTAGAAAAATACGGTTTTAATTTCGTTATTAGGTAAACATAAAGGTTTTATAAATATAGTCCGGGAAACGATCACCGAATGAAGTAAAGATATACCGGAATAATCATTGAAAGCGGCATCGATACACACGTGAAATGTGGTGATGGCGTACCCGATGTACGCAAATAGTATTCGCTAATAAAACATCCGCGGTGTGTCGCTGTTTTAAAGTGTTTAATTATCGGTGTGTTTTATACTATAACTAATAACCAGTATGACTGTTAGGTCATATATCAATTACATATATCAAGTATATCTTATATTAATTAAGTGACGATATGAATATAATGAGGCGCGTTTGAACTTACTTTTGACCACGCCCAAAAACGCACGCATAATCGCGGGAGCCCGATATATATATTAATTTAAAATGCATACGCGTGTAAAGTTCGTGAATGCATTCGCAATTCATTATGTTATCTATATCGGAACATTATATGAATATATATATATATATATATATATATATATATGTGTGCGTGTGTTTGTTTATATATGTGTTAATATAGCATAATAATATGTATTATAATCTTAGACATATATCACTGTAATTTCCCTCCAGTGTACATTTACTTTATTGATAACAAATATAAATCCCGACATTGTCGATACAATTAAACAAGTGAAATAGAATTGTCGATAATTATTGATTATTAATAAATAATCGCCAACCTCTACCGCTACCACTACCGCTACCGCTACCGCTACTACTGCTAATAATGTACTGTAACCGCTATGATATAACGGTTATATAACCAGCGCATTCCTCTGCGTTCCCAGCCTCCCCGGCTAACACCGCACACGCACACACACACACATATATACATTACAATATCTATTTATAGAATCCAGAGGGTCTTAGGTTTAGAAAAAAGCGCTGGAAAAGTTTATAAATAATCGCGATCTACAAACGTAACCATTACATAACCGTTGCGTAACCATTGCACGGGTATAACAATGCGTCACGTGATACTGGTGTACACCAGTAGTTGTAGTGTTAATGTACCCTGTAGTTAATGACTCATCGTGTATAGTTTTAGTTTTGTACACTAAGGGATCGTATTATTAAAGTTAGCGATAGTTACAATATATATATATATATATATATATATATATATATATATATATATATATATGTGTGTGTATATTTTGATAGGTAACAACAACATAACATATTACATTGAAGCCATGTATACCTATAGGATAAAGACGTTATATAAATATCATTGTAAATTAACAGAAACACAATTTTTAATTCTTCTAATAAATATTATTATTATTATATATATATATATACGATATATCGCTAAAAATAATAACGATCACACTTTATTATCTTGTTAACTTATGACTTCAGCATACCAGGAGATACTGAGATATACCAAAACATATGTCAAATACATGAACATATGTCAGAAGGATTAACATATGTCTGATATAGTATGACATGATTGATTAGTTGCCAGTTGTACATAAGATAAATATGTAGTAGCATGCAAAGAAATGCATTTTATAACGGGGATTTATAATCAATACCATAAATATCGTATATACACACATTTATATATTTATAATATATATATATATGTATATATATATATATATATATATACATATATATATAAATATGTTAACAAATGTAAAAACAAATTATTTATAGTTTTTTTTAGAAATATAATATGAATTGCTTGTTTTTAAAATAAAGTATGACACATATAGTGTAGATGTGTGTATAGTGTGTATACTGTGCATACAATGTACATAATGATAGAAACACAGGGGTCAACATATCAACAGTTATTCTTATATAATCAGAAACTTTATTCTAAAGCCTACAGAGCATATTTGTAAACAATTAAATTATAAAATGTATTTATTGTTTGGAATATATTTAATAATATATTAATTTCACATAACACAATAATTATATGCATGACCTTGATATATGACCTTTTAGTTGATGTAGACTATTGAAAATCACATAATTTGCAGTGTGTATTGCTTGGGAATACATATATACTAACAATTCAGTAGTCTTCTAGTATTCGGTAATTTGAATATTCATATTTAAAGTATACTTTATAACGCTTTTAATATATATATATATATAAATAAAACATTTAAATGTAAATAATTATTATAGTAAAATATGATATATAATTTATATATATATATATATATATATAACTATATATATAGAGAGAGAGATATATTAAATAGTTGGAAATATTCCAGGTAGACTACAGATATAATTCTTAAAAGAAATTCTTAAATAAAATAATAAAAATAGGAAATCAAAACACAATAACAATCTCTTTGTATTATCTCATTGTCAGTTGACAGTTATTTAACACGTATGCAAGGATAACACTGATAATGAGAGCTATTTATATTGCATACTAACATTGTGATAGCGGTAATAGTATTATATACATATGTTATTAAAACTACGAATTTATTTATAAATTAATTTAGAATTAAAATCTATGATGTATTTCTATTTTATTTATGTCTTCATTCTAAATAATATAATACGCATATTACATTATATTATGATTTCAACATAATCATATTGAAATCATTACTTTAAAAGGAGTTTTTGCATTGGTTTATATGCGAAATTCAAATATTAAAATTATTATTATTATTACGATATATTTTTATTGACTACAAAATTAAAATATTGACGCCCCCCTACTATACAACATTGACCTGTAACCTTTGTAACCTTTGCCCCTCGTAGGACTTGAACAAGAACACCATGGTAACGGCCGCTAACGGGGTACAACTTCCGGCGCTAACCGTGTTCTCGCATTCGCTGCAGTTCTTCAAGGTTAGACACGTGACCTATACGACGTTGACCCCTGAGGTCAAGCACCTCGATCCACGCGCCGCTCGTGCGCATTAAATATACATTAACAACGTCAGTTGTCGATAGAGGGAGTTGTACGTTGTAAACTCGATAATTCAATTGTGTTTGTATCGATATCATCTGGCAGACTACAATTTAATCTATAAATAATAAGATCACTTTGATTGCTTAATAGAATGTGTCCGCCTATACATGAGTAACTTTAGTGAAGTACATAGTATGTGTATCACTGTTATTTTAATATTGTTGATATTTATCATTAATACATGCGAAATAATGGGATATACTTACTAAATAGTATTAATATATGTATATACTTGTATATTCACAAATACCTATATATACATTTATCTGGGGGTGTATAGCTAAATGGATAAATCACTTGCTGAACATCAATATGTCCTTGTTTCGACTACAAGTAATTCTTATAAGTTCTCTTTTTTGTCTATCATGATGGCACTAAATAATAAATCAAAATCCAAGAACAAAAATTGTATTGCTTATTTTTATATATTGTTATGGGCATTCTAGGCACCACGCAATCCAGGCATCCCTCAAAGTCATTTATAATGTATACAATGTATACTAACACTATTTATATTGTATAATATATATATATATATATATATATATATGTGTATGTATATGTATGTTTGTGTGTATATAATAATTAATAATACTTGAAATATAAAAGATAAGCACATGTCTTAAATGCACCATTACAAGCACCAGTCTAGAAGCTTCCCCTTAATGTACATACTGATAGCATGGTGATAGCAACTTATTGCACATGTAACAAATATACTACATTAGAAAGTTATAACTTTCCTATAGATGGGTACACTGACATACTAAACATTAATACACTCTATGTGTACCTTAATAAACCCCCATATGTACCCTGATAAACCCCCATATGTATCCTAATACACCCCCATATATTTATTAGGTATACTTATTATATATAATATGGAATAGGTATATGCCTATATTTATTAGCATACATTTTATCAATAATAAATCATATTAAATGTGTGTATATACATTACATAATATCATGTGCGAAAGTCGCGACGAAATATTAAATATTAATTACGCTCGCCTCGTCGTCCGCAGAACCACGCCCTACAAGAACTTTCTGACCAATCATCGACGGCGATATTAAACGAAGATGTCAGGTGGGTCCTAACGGTTCCGGCTATCTGGAAAGCTCCCGCCAAACAGTTCATGCGACAAGCCGCTTATAACGTTAGAATAACTTTCTCTCTCTTTACTATCACGTGACAACATGCGAACACGTGACTTTACTAACTAGGTCGCGTTCGCTCGTTAAAGCGAACACACCTATTATTTGCTAGTAATGAAGCTCGCTAGTTAGAGCGGTCGTTTATATAGGTCAGTAGGTGACGGTCGGTGCGTGTTACGTAACGAGAAGTGAGGTGTGCGGCGCGAGAGGCACGTGAAACATGCTCAGCAGATCAGCTATTTTAATGATTTGAAGTGAAGGGGTGGGAAATTGCAAATATAATTATTTTGTTTTAATTGTATATGTAAAACAATCTAATAAAACACATCTCCTGATTTATAATAATGAATAGGATTACGATATAATTCAATATGAAAATATATAATTTTGTTGTAAGCAAAAATTCAAAGTGGGGAGGCAACAGGGCAGCCTACAAAATACACCTCACAGAGGCACTGCCACATCGTTGACGCATATACACACATACACACACACATACACACACATACACACACACACGTATACATCCGCACATGAACATACACAAACACATACACAAGCACGTATAAGTATGGTATTTAATCGATGGCACCTTTGTTAATGATAGCGTATAGTTAACTACCGACATAGTGACCTAGTTACCTTGTGACCTAGTGACCTTGTGACCTAGTAACCGATGTTACGTAAGTAAGCGGTGTGCGAGTCTTAAGGTTACGTCACACGTGTGCGATATTACGACAGCTCGTTATTGCAGCTATTACGTAACCTGTTACATAATCACTCATTACGCAAGTGCTTAGTAATCACAACGTATCGCATACTATTGCGTAATCGAGTTGTAATAGGTATCGGGGTGTAATTAAAGGTTAAGTTAATTAAGGAACATGTAATGATTTGATAACGATTACATAAATATTAATCACGCATTATTAAAGTATCTAATACATCGCCGCGCGTGCGTACACACACGAGTACTCGCGGTGATGCGTTGATACGCGCGCCCACGCACGCACGCACGCACGCAGCACCTATGTTCACACGCGCGCCTACTTCTATAGGCCGGTATCGCTACTCCCGAATACCCGGATCAGCTGCTGATAGCTCTGGAACCGGAGGCCGGAAGTATCTACGTAAGGAGGCTGAGACTTTATCAGGTTTACGGCCGGTAGAGCGCGCTGGTGTGTATGGGTGTACATTTACGTCATGTACGGTTACGTCATGCTAGATGATATCGGTGATATATACACGAGATATTTTATTATTTTGGTGATGATGACGGTGGTAGTGATTATGATGATGATAATGATGATGATGATGATGATGATGATGATTCTGATGATGATGATGATGATGATGCTACTGGTGATGATGATGATGATATTAATAATGATAACAATATTACAATAGCTTGTACCCGAGAAGCCACAAAGACGTCCCCTGTCAATCACCAGAGATGCCACGCCCCCTGCAACCAATCTTCATAATCCCAACATGAATAAGATCAGCGATGAACTTATTACAGGTTAATACGTCAAAGTAGTGATGTCGATGTTTGTAATAATAATAATAATAATATATTATAATTATTAACTAATATAGTAGTAATAATTAGTAATTTAAATGAACATATTTAACATATAAATTGGAATTTTCGCTAAATCTAAAATTATCGGAAGAGTCTCATCGTCAATTTAGAATATTTATAAAGTATCACTATATTTTTTAAAAGTAACAATATAATATCAGGTTCAGTTAACATATTAAAAGTCATAAAAGTAGTAATCATGTACAATACTAGTAATCATAATAATAATAATAATATTAATAATACTACTATTCTAATGTAATACATCAATCATTGTTATCACTTATTAATAAATACTAGTATATAAACAATACCTATTATATTGCCATGATAACGTAAACACACGTCTCATGAACTTTGACCTATGTATCCCAATAGTTATTATCGCTATAGCGAGTGATAACAGATCACTAGATGGGGTAAATAGTCAATCTATAAGTATAATATTTTATATAGAAAGCATAGCAATCATATGATGGAAATCACAAAATACGAGTATTTTCTTCACGTACATATTGCGATAGCTCTAACACGAATAGCATATAACTGCCAGCGTGTCTCAGTTGCTAAGGCGTCAGACACACAAGAAGTAGGACACGGGTTCGAGCCTCGTCCGGACCATTAATTAATCTTATAAAATTGGTCTTATAATATTAGAAGTGATCTTATATGATTGTGTATACATAATTGATCGGCTATCGTTAAAACCATGGATGCCTTAACACGAAAGCGGCTTCGAAGGGACATTAGAGCCATATATGGTTATAAGTGAAAACTTCATCTAAGTTCCTGGATGGGATGAAAGACTCCACCAAATAACAATATACCGTACCATCTATAGTGTAGACACCACTGTGTAATCATAGGGCTCTCCTGATAAAGTAGGCCGTATAGTTAATAAGTAGGCCGTAGTGCAACACTTATACACGTGTACAATGCCGTGTGCGTGGGGTTATACACACATACATACGTAGGCATAAATGTCAGTAGCACATCAATTATAACATACTTTGTCGCCTCTAGTATTGATGTTTAATCGATGGGCGTATTATTTATAAGTTCCCCTAGCGAGTAACTTCTCCTTGGTGATAGATTACGTAACATCGGATACTATTACATAATACCACCAGCATATATTGACGTGCATGTTAAAACCGACGTACAACTGATATATAGTTCATACTAACTGATATATAGTTCAACACTATAGTGTTATATATATAGTGTATAGTTTATACACTATATATCTATATAGCTATAGTGTATATAGTGTATAAACTCTATAATATACAGTGTACACCATACATCAATTACATGTCGCCGATTTTAACATACTGTATACGATTACTTAATTGATAAAAAAGATAATAATTATCTTGAGGTATACATATGTCTATAGATGTATGCTTACACATATATATTTAACATATATGTATACTATAGTATAGTATAGTATACCATAGTATATTATAGTATACCATAGTATATTGATGCGTATGTATTATATGTATCACTGTACTAAGTAGGCTAATTATCATTATTACATAATCTCATTAGCATCATATCTCAGGAATATTTCTTATCTTTTGATCTCTATTCTATATATAAATATTTATATTAATATTAAGATAAATATATTTAATCAAATATTCATTTCTGTTCAGATTATCATAAATGTCTTCAATTCACATGAATGTACTGAAGTACTGTACTAAATGAATGTATACTACTAAATAATCTGAACAAAAATAAATGGATTAAATGCAACCATATCGCTTCGTTACCATAGCAACCGCATCGAAGTGTAACCATAGCAACCATATCGCCTCGTTACCATAGCAACCGTATCTCATCGTAACCATAGCAACCGTATCGTATCGTTACCATACACTATAGTAACCACGTGACCGTTTCTCAGGTACTCGTTACATGCTGGTAGACTGCGGTGGAGGGACTGTAGACATTACGGTACACGAGATGGAGGATCACGGTCATCTCAAGGAACTCTACAAAGCTTCCGGTGGACCTTACGGTTCAGTAGGTTAGCCCCCGTCACGTGATCTAGCCCGGTGCATTCTGGGTAGGTTTTCGAGCTTCATAGAAAGTAAACAACTGTCCTATTTTGTTATTACCTTCTCACCTTCTCATACTTAATTACATTATTACTTAATTATTTACTCAATTACTTACTTGCTTATTTACTTACTTACTTACTCAAATACTATTAATTAGATAAGTATGTCTTACTTACTTAATATACTTAATAATCTTACTACTTAATACTTAATTACTCAATATACTTACCTATTTACTTGCTTATTTACTTATATATATATAATATATATATATATACATACATACATATGTACGTATTATAAAACATATTATTCATACATAAACAAATTTACTCTACCCAGAGTAAATATATCACAAACTGTAGTACATTATGTTCATTATATATATATATATATATATATGTATATATATATATACATATTATAATGTTTATAAATAGTATATACTTGTAGATAATTAATGTTCTGATAAGAAAACATGTACATAGCATATCAATAGTTAAGCCATCGCACAATTAGTTTACGTTTGTTTAGTATCCCGATATAGGTGTGAAAGTTGTTTATGTCTCAGCCAATCAGATCAGTATGCACACATGTCTATGACGTAACAAGAAATACCTACTACTACTACTACTACTACTACTACTACTACTAC